>WBNO01020047.1:0-16740 GCA_013400575.1 Peucedramus taeniatus
AAAAAAAAGGAAAAACATCACACTATTTTGGTAGTCTTAAAATAAGAGACACTGTGTCTAAATATTGAAAGAATTTGCTTTACAACTTGTATCTGCCTGTGGCCATATCGGGTTGCAAAGTTAGAATCTTTAAAGAACAATATTTCTCATCTTCATCAAGCCTAGAATTAAGGAGTTGAGACACCTTTTTTTAGGAGATCCAAGGAAAACTTTAGAACTATGAACTAAGATTTCAGCTCTCTTCTTCACTAATAAAAATTGTCAGTAAAGAGAAAAATCTCTAAAATCTCTATAACCATTCAACTACAGTTTTCTCCTAAATCCTTCATGTATGTGTCTGTGCAAATTGGGAAAATGAAGGATAATGGAACTTCCACTCTGTGGAATGTCCACAGAGAATGTAGAGGTGCTTTTTTGTCTTTTTCAAGAGAGCTGCTTCCTTACATTACTGCATTGCCATCTTAATGTTCTAATATCATTACTGAAGCTATACCTTATGTACACAAAAATTACCAATGGATCCCCACATAAAGAAAGGGTTTAGAAATTTAGAAAGGCCAGAATTGGAGGGGATTTGGAAAAAAAATTACTGTATTATGTGAGTGCTTTATTACTTGTAAGGTCATTAGAACTACCTAAGACTCATCTTAGATCAGATCAAGATGTACTTGAAGAAAGCCAGATTATATCTTTCATTGATTCTTAGCCATTATCACTTTAGAAACTTAAAAACTGTCCCACACCATTTTCTTTATATTCTAATAAAATGTATTTTATGCCATTTAAAATCATACAGTGAGACAAGGAAAAATACATTGCATAACAGAGAGTAGGTCCCAAAGCAACAGGTGTGTTTCATTCACCTTTATATAATTAATTCTGTATAAACAGACATGATGATGAAAACCCTGCCAGACTGTGCTTACCTGCTTGTGTATGAATGAGCCCACCAGGCAAGCTGATCCTTTCAGAAAGGATCAGAAAGATGTGCTGCATATTCCTACCTCAAGGAAGTTTAATTTGTGGACCAACCCTCTCTTTGCCTTCAGCTCACCATTTTTAATGTCTCTGGTCCTTGAGTTTCACATTTTTTCATTGGATTAGCCTAAGGAGATATTTTTGAAAACTGAAAAGAAGAAATGTAACTTTTAGTCCCTCTGTAAAAGGATTGTTTTTATCAGCTAACATTCATGTAAGATGTTAAAGTATCCATGGCTGCTGATACTGCCAAGGCCATAAATTCAAATTTCTAGCTATCTTCATAATGTTCTAAAATGCTGCCCCAGTTACACACACAAGCAAACAAACAAACAGAAAAACAAAACAAAACAAAAAAAAAATCCAGACAAAAAAAAAAGTGCACTTGATTATTTTGCATCTGTGAATTACATAAGAGGTCAGTCCTTAGCCTCTTGTTCCCTTGGTCCCTCTGGTGAAATGATAACATTTGTATTATACATTCATGAGTACAGCAAGGGTTAGTGTCCACCCACAAACATATCTTTATGAAACAACCTCAACTGATAATCCAGTTTATTTTTCTGGACTAATCTAAATGTTTATAATCTTCCAAACATAATAGTTACTTATGTTCTTAAATATGCTTGTACAATTCAGGATTCAGAGGCTTTTATTTGACTTTGAGCAGAGAATTTGTCTTTTGCAATTGTTAGTGCCAACCAGATTTCCAATTCTAGGTGCAAAAATCACACTCGTAGTGCCAAAATTATCCTTCAGGACAAATGTGTTGACTTAATACCACTGTTCAAAAAAGCCCAGTGCAGTGTCTGTGTGCAGGTCAGGCCTCTGTCTAATCACCCACTCTCTGCCAGAAACATACCACTCACTCTTGGGATACTAATGCTCTTCAGATATAGGGATCTTAAAAGGTTCTGTACTTCATCAAATCATAGCTGGTTTGAGCCATTAATGATAAAATGAAACAACAATTTAGTTCACTCTGATAATCTCAAAATGTGAGTTGCCTGGATGGATTAGTGACATGCTTCATTATGTTGCAGTAACGTCTTACCATCATTATTTTAGCTTGAAGTGCTGCAACTTCTGGTCATTCTAAGCATGCTGAATAACTGACATAAACCATAATGTGATCATTTCAAGCAGCTGATATGCTTGCTTCAGATTCTTAACGACGTAGATCATTTGAAGCATTTTGTCAGCTATATATGCACTAGAAAACAAAATAAATTAAAAAGTGGACTGATTTATGCTGTATTGCTATTTCTGCAAAGAGCAAACTGAGCAAAACGGTGTATTTGATTCAGCAAAATAGTAAAACTGTTTCTGTGCATTCATATAATGCTTTTGTGAAATCTCATAATGGCAAACATTAAACAACAAAATTGAATTCAGTCTCCAGAACATCTACCAAAATGACCATAATTTCCCACAACTGTGGAAACGTATTTTTCTACATTATTTAATCTCAGATCCACCTAATGAAATTTATTACTTCTTCAGCCTATACCTTTTTTAAGAGGAAATATATTAAAAGTTTGGAAATTTGACTTTTTTTATGTCTCATCTTACTTCTTTTCCTAGTATGACTGATCTTCCTATTATTAAATTGAATTTTAAACAAAAGGCAAATTTAAAAAGGAACTTGTGTGTCATTTCAAATGTTAAGAGCAATTTAAAAATTATTTTAATAAGGAGAGTCTTTTAAATTTTCTTCAAGACAACTGCAAGTAATTTTATTGCAGTGTATGCAAAGAGTTTCTAATGAGATTAACAGAAGTTTTCTTCTAATTTTTACATTTTTCACTCATTCCCAAGGGAACTTTTAAAGACTTGTTACTTGACAAGAACACCTAAGAAAATAATAACCCTTAGAATATAGAATATCCCTTGTTACTTGACAAGAACACCTAAGAAAATAATAACCCTTAGAATGAGCCCGCATCACTACTCACACATCTGAAAATCAATTAGTATATCTTTGCCAAAACTGCAGAGAGTGACAAAACTGGTATTAACCCAATGCTAATTTATATTGACCTTAATTTATACTGTCTCTTATATATTCCAAGAAAAAGTTATCCCACTTTCTTTTATCAGCATAATCCTCTTATGAAAATGTTTCACCTTCATATAATGTCAGTAGGCATATCAAGCAGCATTTTGGAAAAGCTGACCAGCAAGATGACTGGTTCACCATACACTAACTTTTGTTTGCAGAATGTAGAATTGTTGGAACAAACAAACTACCCCATGCAATTTTTGCTTCAGTTTAGTCTGTTTTTCCCTATTCAGAAACAAAGATTCAAGCAAGAATATGAATAATTATCATTTCCTGGCCCTATGTGAGTTGGGGATAAGCCCTTTGCTGGAGCAGAAGGGAGCTCTGGTTTGCAGCCCAGGCTTTTCTAGGCTCAAATTCTGCCATCCCAAAGAAAAGGCGTGAGCAGAGAAAAGGAAACCTCAAATATTTGTGGCTGAAGCAGGGTTATTATTCTCTAGGTATAAACACTGGTTTTGTGCTAGAAAACTGTGAGAACAGGTCTGATTGTATGCATATGAGAAAAAAAAATCATACATGGCATGTTTTCCCAAATCTAAATCTTACAAGATTTTTTTCATCAAGTTTTAATAATAAAGTGATTTAAATGTTGCTTGATGAAAAATCCATTTACCTTGAAAATTAGCAGCTAATTAAAAACTTGCTGAGATTTTAGTAATTTGATCTCATGCTACTCAACGTCACAACCATCAGACTGTGTGGGCACATTAAACAACGAGACATCTGAAGATGCGAACACAAAAATGCTTTACTCTGATGACAGGGCTTGCCTCAATTAGCTTTTGTCTAAAACAGGTCTCTTTGCTCATGTGCATTTGCTTTTTCTCCCAAGATCTGACCGAATGAGTCAAATCATTGCTCATTGAATCTGTCAGACTGACTCTCCAGAGACACCTACCAAAACCATTCTCAGGGTACAGATGCACAAGGACAACTTTCTATGTCAAGAAAGCACAAGTGAAAAAACAGACACATTGTGTGGAAGGACCCTTAGCTAGTAATTTAAAAAAGAGAAATTAGGACTCAGAGGAATAGTAGGCATGTTTCAGGAACTCAGCCTCTGTTTAGTAATCAGATTAAATTGCATTTGGAAGCAGACCCACTCTTAACTATGTGCAGCATGTAGTTGAAGGCATGGTTCCTCTGTCAAAGCTGATTAAAACAATGACTTTCAAACAAAATAACATGTAATGGAGCAATTTCATATGAAAATGAAAGCAAGAACTGTGTCAGTAATATTACCCACAATCATGATTCAGAGGATAATGTTTATGAGAAAGTTGTATATATAGGGACAAACATTCTGCATGGCTGAAAATGGAACCAAGTTGGGACTAGATAATTTCTTTTAAAAGAGATCTGAGCTAGAAGTAAAATCAATTTTAGCATTCTAGACTTATAAAGGGTCTGCACTGGGATACTGTGCCATGTTTCTGTTCCTTGACAATGGAAAATATGAGCGGGAACTCAAAAGAAACAAATCCCTGCCTTTATTGGGAAATGTCAAAATGAAAACTAAAAGCAGAATACCAGATGATGTAAACTGGCATGTGCAGCCATGAAGTCATGAGAATTAATATTTCAACCACCCTGGATGATATAAATATCTAAAGTGGGTACTAACAAGTTAATTTTTGAACTTTTAAAATCTGAAATGTTAAACCTTTTGGACACAGTTGTGACAGTTGTAGATAGTTTTTATAAGCAAAAGTTCTGATCAAATAAGAATCATCTTGGTAAAAATGTTATTTTCCTCTTACCGCAAATAAGGGAAGCAAAGCCTCATTTCATATTTGGCCTGTTTCAGATGGTTATTTAATAACTGTCTGAAGAAAAAGCCTAACAGAGATCTGTTTCCTTTACAATCTGTTTTCTTTCTCTGATTCTCCTGCCTTTTACAAATACATGTGCATACCTCTGTGTATATATATATGTACATGCATATATATATATGTAGAAATATACATAGAGCAACATCAGCTTATATCCAGAACAATGTTCAGACCAGACTGCCTCATGCTGGGGTCTCCTGCATCACTTGGAACTCCCATCCCAGAACATTTTCCCAGATGAAGACACCAAAGGATATGCAAAATAGGTGATATCAAGATGACTTTACCAGTTCTCAGACCCTATTCCCCTGCCTAAAATTGTCTCCCAGCCAGGCACTTACACTGAGGACAGTTATCCATACATTCTACATCAGTATCAAGTTAGCTCTAGTGCTAATAGAACTGGCATATTTCTCCTGTATCTAGGAAGCTGTAACAACCAACTGTAGAGAGTCAGCTCATTCAGATCTTAGTGGAGCTGAGAATGGAATTGTGACAGTGAGTCAGTGCTGTCTGTGAAGAGAGGCTTTCAGGCATATCCAACAGAAAACCCTTCCAGATGTGGGATATTTTAATCCTGAAAACTAGGAGGAATAACTATTTGGGAGTTCTCTGAAATACAGTAGTGGCTTAACTAGAGATTGGAAACCATTTTGAATTAGAAGTAACTTAGGCATTCCCTTAAGCATGTCATTTAGTACCTAGCATGATTTTCTGATCAAGTTCCTCTATCGCACAAAGGAATAATAGACTTTTCCTAATGCACTTCAGCTTTGTGTCAATTAAATGTTAGAGGTGATGATACAGATTATGTGACAGCTGGAGGTAAGTAAACTGAGACTAATACTTCAAGAATTCTGAAAATAGCTTTGTTACACGCTTAAAATAATATGTCAAAAAATAATATTGAATTAAACACTTAAAAGAAAAAGTAGGGCTCTCAATACATGGTATTACTGGATCCATAGTATTGCACACTACAATAAATCAGAATTCATGGACAATTACAATTACAATTAGTCTGAGTAGCAATGGACAGGAAGGGTTTGAATATATCCCCCAAAACAGAAGAAACCTATGATGGTCTGTAAAGAACCACCAAAGAAACTGTGATAATGCAGAGATTCATCCACAGCAGAACTTTCAAGAGACACCCTCTCCATCAAAAATGTTTCAGGTTATTTTATTATCAGAAGATCCCTGGGGTTAGTGGGAACATAGCCTCTTCACTTTCCTGAAAGCTCAAACATCAAAAGAAAACAGCACACAAAAAGGAAAAGATAGAGTATGAGAAAAACAGTAGAGGTAGAAGTTTAAAATAGCCAGGTTAAAAAAAAAAAGAAAAAAAAAGTGCTGAATCTGATGTGGTATTGTTGTTTTTTTTTTAGTTGCATTTCCTTCATAGCTGAAACTCAGTGATAGCTTGTATAAAATGATATTTTCTGAATTTAAAAGCCATGTGTTGGTACTTTTTGTGTCTGTTTCAAGGAATGGCTAAAATAAAATCAGTATGTTTAAATGTAATTAATTGTCTCTTGTCCTTTTCTCAAAGAAGTAATTCCAACTATTTCAAAGGCAATAGAGAGTCCTAGTTGACTTTCTCTCAGAAAAGTTTTTGCAACTCAAGCTACCATTACAAAAGATATTATTACTCCTCTTAAAAAAGTGAAAAAGAACTGCTCAGTTTGGGTTTTTTTACCTGATTTTTTTAGAAATCCAAACTGTCCTAACTTGCTAAGCTGTGTACAGTAAGCCAGGGAAGTTAGTACCATTATTGGTACCCAGTTTGGTCTCCCAGGCAATACAGGTAGTATTTGAGATGAAGTTATATATTCCCAGTGCTGTCCTTCTCAGAGGCATGAATTTGGGATGTTTTTCTTGTAATCTCTTTGAAAACTTCTTAAAAAAAGCTTTCTGCACCTGGTGAAGAAAGAAGAAACAACAGACTGCATGCAGGTCACTTAAAAGGTTTGTTTCCTTTAAGGCCATATCACCATCAGGAGGTAGAGAAAACCAAGGCAGCAAAATACTTCTCGTGGGGACATAATTTCAACTACATCAGTGGCTCAAGAGAGGCTTCCTTTAAATAGTTATCAGTCCAGCATTGTCCTCCACGTATGAAGCCTTTATCTAGAAACACCTAATTTTATCTGAATTCAGAGAAGCCTTTATTATACATCCTTTATTATGAAACAGAAAAACAAATAAAGAAAAGGCAAAATTGTCAATGGCAAGAGAATCCGAATTAAAAATAAATTTGGAGGAAAAAACAAGTATAAGAAAGGTGCTTAACAGATGTCTATAATCTGTCCCAAGTAGTACTTCTTTTCATGGTGAAAGTAATCTTCTTCATGTCCTTCCCAATGTTAAAATTTGTTTATTATATAAACAAATTATACTTATGTTATTTCTTTAGAGCAATTAGGGTACTTTTTAACTTGAGAAAAATCAAAGAACATGGAAAAGCTTGATAGTAACTAGGAATTGATCTATACAGAAAATAGGCAATAGGGCAGCTGGAAAGCAAGAGAGTGAATATGCAGTCAGAATAACATGAGCTGCTTTTTGTTTTGCAATTCAGCTCACAGCATTCCAGAGAGGGTAACTTAAAATAGAGTTGGTGGGATGCAGGGACCAAAAGTAATAAGATTTAATAGGAGATTTATCCCATCCATCTCCCAGTCATAGATCTGCAACAGCTTTTTGGTTACCTAACCTTTTACATTGCAATTTTGCTTTTATAAAATGGGACTGATGACACTTAGATCCTGTCTTTTCTCTCCCTTTTCTGTCCACTTCTTCTCTTTAGAGCACATACTCTTTAGAGCAAGAATTATTTTCTATTGTCATCCACTTACAACACCCAGAATAATAGGTGGCTGGTTTGGGTGCAGTGATTTTAGCATTATGGCTGCAAACAGATGTGGTGACAGAAATGGTCTTGCCCTCCCAGACAGGGAGGTGCAGATTGCCAAGCATGTGATAGTGGGTGCTGGAGGTTCTCCTGATGCCAGTCTAATTAATGACTAAAGTGGTTGTTTACAGGCACTTGTAGATACTTGGGATGGTGCTGCCTTAATTCTACTGAAATGAGGAAACCTCACAAATCTTTTGAGTTTTAAAGGTTAAAATTATTTACTCAGTGCATAGGTAGGCCTCAGCAGTGCTCCTGGTCTGTAGCCTTCATCTATTTAACTTATTATTATGGTAACATCACATGACCAGCGCAAGTTAGATAAGATATTTTGAGTCCTTCCAACATCACCAGGCTCTGTACAAAATGAAATCCATGTGCCATGCCTCAGGTCACCTGAAATTCAGAGACTGTACAGAGATGTTCATACAGCTTGAAATTATGGGTATGTCTCAGATTCAGTAATTCATCTGCAAAGCAAACTTCCCCCAGCATGCCTTCTTAGTTCCCACGGTGGCAAATGACTGTGACCAGGTCCCAGCACGAGGCTTGAAGACACTTTCACCATTCCACTCCCCTCACATTCTGTCTAGTCCTCAAACTTCCACCCACTCTGGCAGCCTGGCACTGGTTGAAAGACCATGCTCAGCTGAATGTCCTGCCACCTAAATTGAGGCTGTTCTGAAGTGAGATCACACATCCCAAAGTGAGCAGTTGCAGCCCACTTTGCTTTTCTCACAATACCCTGTATCAAAACCTTAACACATAAATTGTCTCATCTTTGAGAGATGCATAACAAAATTTACAGCCAAGTACTTTCATATGAGTTTTCATAAGTTTTGAAAATGACCAACCCAACAAATCTCTTGGAAAAACATAGTGTATTTGAAAAAGAAACCAGGTAGAATTTGGAGATGAAATTTTATGTAAAATGTGTATGTAAATAGAGATAGTAAATTAGGTTCTTAATTATTAGATTTTATTTTGGTAAAAAGAATTTGGGACAAAGTATTTATTAGTCTTTAAGTGACATGATATAGGCACTATTGTCTCTTGAGAGAGTTTGAATTGATAAGAAATGAATTATTGTTACAGCTGCATAGAGGATTATTTGCATGTAAAATCATAACCAATATTTGCTTGTGTTTCAGTTTTACTCTCAAATAATTTATAAGCTGATTCATTTTCACTGTTCCACTCCATTAATAGTAAAAAGGAAGATGACTAAAAAAATAATCATATTTCTGCCTGGAAAATAAGTATTTCATTCAGACTGTTGACAAAGGCTGCACAGAAACCCACAGCCTCATTTTTTTCAGTGTAATCCCACTTAAGATGTGTCTTGTGCTCTCTTGCCTCCAGTGTGATTTGAGTGGAGTGGTGATGGATGATAATAAGACAAATTTTGTGAAGTTCAGACTCACTCTGTACCACAAAAGATATCAAATGCACTTATTTGATAACAATAATTGATGACAGCAACAGAATCTTTTCAGACATACTGAAACAAAACAATCTGCAGGATCTTCCAATTTTTAAACATGAGGGATCTACAAGTTATTTAAACAAAACCTATTTCCTGTGCCAATATGTATAAAAATATGTGTATACACATAGAGAGTATGAGAATGTAAACTTCTAATAAATATTTTACACATTTTCATCTATAGTATTTGCAAGAACATTTTTAATTCATACCAAAAAAATGCTTATTAAAAAAGTAATAAATTGACTAATAGATAGGTTATTGGGGGTTTTTAGTTGACTGTTTTGTTTTCAGGACGGTAAACCTAGCTTCAAGCTGGGATGATATTCAAGTTCACCTATTGAAAATCACATTTTGAGAAGTCAGCATGAAAGTATCTGCCAGTGATGCCCTGAAGTCACATCTGGAACTGCTAAGATCCAGAAAAAAAATTATGTTTGATTCACCAGAAATCAGTCAGCAGTGTGTGGTCTGTTACATAGGCACTGAAACAGCAGAAATAAACTGCCATGAATGGAGTCAGTCAGATTTCTCACAAGTGCTTTTTAGCACTCAGCAGACATTCTCTTTTACTGCAAAGTATTTCACAGAGATGATGATGAAGAAAACATTGATGTCCATGAGCCTTGCAGGTGATGGTCAGAGTCCCTCCCTCACAGGTTCTTTCAGTTTAGTAAAGATTTAGCATAAAGACCTCTACTTTCTTTCCCACTCTTGTTTCTAGTGGCACTTGGAGCCCCTATATCATGCAGGAATAAAGATTATGGGGCAAGTCTGAGGATATTGGGCTGCATTAATTTCAAAATACAGATCATCACAAAGTTCTGAATTCAATTTAAATAAATAAATAAATAATGTCTAATAGAAATTATAATGAACACCCTCTCTTGATACAGTCCAGTATGCCATACATAGTTCAAATCAATGCTGATGTGTAAGGTCGAACAGAACCACAGTGGGGTCATTGATCCAACCTCCCTGTTCAAGCAGGGTCTTCAAAAAGCACATTCCACAGGATTGCACCCAGACAGTTCCTGAATATTTTCAGTGAGGAAGACTACAAAATCTCTCTGGGCAACCTGTAATCTATGTAGGTTAGCTCTAATGAGAGATCAAGTGATCAAGATGCACTGATCTTGCACTTGGATCATTGAGCCACAATAATGCTTGAGATAAAACAAAACTGATGGATCTTAGCCTCAATATATCTAAAAATTTCAACTTATGAGGCTCCATTGCAAAAGATCTGTGCTTGCCTCCAAACTTCCTGCACCAATCAGTCAGAACTCAGGGCAATGCCACCACTTCACTTAAAAGCAAGGAAAGGATAAGATTTTCACACTAACCATGTTATGAATTTTACCAGTTAACTTCTCAATGAAGATGCTGTCAAGTTTCATAGCTTACCTCTTCCAAATACTCCTTAGATGTTAGTGGGTCCAGCAGGCCCAACTGCAGTGTGCCAGAATGTGGGAGCTGGGGATGAGGAAGACAAGAACAAGATGCCATGGGAATGTACAACTGTTGAGTTATGGTGAGAAAGTGGAACAAATCCCCATGGTTCCTCACTTTCCTATGGTAATGACAAACTGTCTATCAACCACTGCCCACTCCCTGTTTCTAGAAAATACCATGTTCTTTGTTCCCCCATTGGTCCTCCCCAGTTGATCCCTCCCATCTAATTCAACTACTGGTTTGTACCTTGTCAGTCCCCTCCAACTCCTCCACTGAGTCCTCTCCTGATTGGACCAGTTGTACCCTAACCCCTCCTACCCTCTTACTGTTATATACTGGATCCTCCTTTGTTTTGGGTTCTTCACCTCTGGCTCCCCTTCAGAGTTAGTGGTGCTCCTGCTGGTTTCTGCGCCTTTTCCTCCTGGATTCCTCCGTCATTTACCATACCTGGACCCTCCAACTTCCTCTCGATAAACCTTCCTGGAATTTGCTATGTGAAGAGTCCTCCTGCTTCTTTCGGTGAGGAATTTATTACACCATCCAGGTTTGGATGTAAGGTGGGCTGGGGGAGTTGCCACTGCTGCACTGAGGGGAGACACTGTCTGGGTATGTGGGTGCCCCAACAGTACCTGTCCAGGAAAGCCAAGTGAAGGCCACCCACGCCAGAACACAGGCTTGTGAGATTTAACAGTCCCTTTTTTACAGTTGCTGGATGATAAACTGCATTAAAATATCTGTCTGGTTTCTGTGCTTGTGTTAACAGAGTTTTCTTAGACATATTATGATCTAATAGATAATCCCAGTTTGAAATACAATAACTTGGGAAATATTTTATTCATAGATGAATGATGTTTGCAGTCTCTTGGAAGTCATAGACTTGGGATTGCTCATGTATCCAGATTTCGTTCCACCTAAAGAGCCTGATAACTGCTGCAGAAGGATAAGCGCCTCCTGAGAGAACAGTTACACCAGTGCCCACACATGTAGACAGCATCAATTACTTTTGTGCATCAGAGTCAAGTAACACAGTTAACCTTTAGTTTAAAAGTGGGTGGCAACCTTATTTCTGTTCTTGTTTCTGATTTGCCAGTGGTTACCAGAGTCTTTTTTAGTTTAGATTTGGAAGTGGAGTAAGTCCCGCAGTATGCATTGAAAACATCTAAGATACCAAAAACTATCCAAGAAAATATATCCAAAATATGTTCAAATATATCCAACTAAGAACAATATTAGCTTATAGCTCAAATGCATTTTAAGGTTCCTGAAGCTTTTCCTCCAGCTCTTGGTGGTGGTGGTGTGACTGACTTCAAACCACATACCTGCCAAGAATGTTTAGTCCAGATGACCACACTAAACTTACTGAGAAGACAAACTTCTCAAAAAATATTCTGCTTTGGTATATGGACACAAACACTAACTGCTTTGATATACTGATCTGTTCCCTCTGTGCCCAATTACTTGCTCATAAAAGGATAGTAGAGGAGAAACTCCTTCAGGAAACCTTGGTTGCCTATTGCTCACTGTATAAACCATATTACAAAGCTGTAAGGATTGGTAGAAATGTGTGCTGCCACCATACCTTGGATTCATGGGCTGAAAGTTGGTGGCCATGTCACATTCTAATGGAGAAAACATCTCTCCACTTCCTGTAAAGAAGTGAAATTGGAGCAGAAAGGTCTTGTAGTTTTTCTGGAAAATATATATCAACGACAAGTATGACTCAGGGGGTTTTAACAAGCTTGGGTACTGACAAGAAGATGTGGCAGCTGAGAAATTACATTTAAGGTGTTCATTCACTAGCATTGGGCCTGACATGTAAGTATGTATGTCCTTAAAGGAATGAGGTGAAAAATGTGATTACAGACTGTTTCATAAATTATGTCTGCCATGGTGAGTAATGAAAGATTCGCACTGGGAACCATAAAAATTATTATTGAGTACAGCAGATGTTTAAGTGAAAAAAAGATACAGGAAACCTCATCATGGAATAGCCTGCCCAAAGGGAAAATTTCTTTTCCTCTCATAATTTCTGCTATAGTTTTATGCCTCAAACTAAAGGAGTATCACTACTTTGTAGTTCCACATTCTTTACACAAGACTGCTTGCCTAGCTGTGTGTAGAACTATTGGAGTCATTCTTACACAGACTAAGGAGCTGATCTCTCAGCAATGTATGTTGACAATGGATTCCAGAAACAATTTAGTTGCTGTGCAAAAGTCAAAAAATAGGCCTGGTTCTGAAGCATAGATGAAGACATACTGAGCTGTTTCTTGTATCTCAAAAGAAGCAGAAAGTGCGCAGCTAGAAGTCCTTCTCTCTGTTTCAGTCTTCTCTTCAAAAACCAAAGAATTACCGTGTCTTGGAAAAGGAACTGATGTGATGACTGCCAGGACATTTTCTTAAGCTACAATTTTTCATCAGATTTCACTCTTCTTCTGACACTCACAGGACAGAAAAAAATTATCGATTTATACTGGGAAAAAGACTTCTGGTTTTGTCACGCTGTAGGATTCAGCGGGTAATCCCTAGGATACAAAATGTACTTGTATTTTTCTTTACTGCCAATCCTTCTGTGTAACATAGTTCAGTTAGTCTGTACCTATGATTTGTGCTCCCCAGTAAAGGTTTAGCTGTTCTAAAATAGTTTTAATACGAATTAATCCACACTTGTAAGAAAAATTTATAATATTCATGGAGATTTTAATGAATTTTTGAATCAGTGATCACCAAATATTTTGTTATCTGTATGTAACTAGAGGAGGGACTTGAGAAATCTTCCTGTGACTAGAAACAGTGAGGAAATCACTGCATATTTTTCCAAACATCAAATTAATACATGCAAATCTAATGAAAGTCAAATTTGAGAGGCAAAAACCCAAATCCTTGCAACTGCCTTTAAATTAGAGTAAGAAAATTTCCAGAGCTTGATAAGAGGCATTTTAAACAGTTCAGCTAAAATAACAAGGAATATAGGTAGAAAACAAGAAAGAAGGAAAATAGAAATAGAATGCAGCTGGTGTATCATTCTCAGAGAAAGTTTTGAAATAAGTATAAATATTTTCCTGCAGTAACATAACCTAATGTTTGGTTTATGGGATATTGAGACTATGAATTATTGAGACATGTTGCTTCAAACCTTCCTTTTCCAAACAGTGGCATCCATTTCTTTTTCTATCAAGGTTGCACCTCTCCTTTTCCCTCCAGTTTTCCTTATGAAAAATAGAACCCATAAAGCAAAACACTTTTCCTGTGATTCTTAGGTCAATTGATTTAGCAAGTCACCATCTACAGCCAACCCACTTTCTTTACATTTAAGAAATTCCCTGGAAATCCTCCCAGGCTGCTGTTGAGAGTATGGACATGTTCAGCATGACACCTTCTCAAGGTTTGGATGGGCTGAGCATGGGCAGGTCCACGTGTGGTACTGCCCACGACGCAAATGGATAACTCTGCTCTTCCAAAGCACCACGTGAACAGCTGGAGCCTGACCTGTGAAGCAACCAGATGTCTGCTTACTGTCTCGTGTTTGCATTTCCAACATCCCCATGTAATTTTCTTGCCTTCAGAACAGACTTTCTTTGGGATTGTGTTGCAAGGCTGTCAGAAACTACTGGATTGTTTGATTATTCCCAGCTCTCTGTTCCCTGAGCCTCTCTGGGTGTTACAAGTAGATGATTCCTATGCACACCAGGGAACGTTTTCACAGCTAACTCAGAAAGTGTGGGAAATTAGTTAGCTTGGCCAAATGCAGAAAATTTAATTGAAACTGCCATGTCCACTGACATCTTCTAGAAATCAAGCTGCAAGATCAGCTGTTTTTTCCTCATAAATATCTAATTAAAAAACATTCTTATAGAGTACACACTATATTAGGGTATATTAACAAGCAGACTAGTTTAAGATCAAGCCTTAGAAGTAGTCAGATTTAGCAGTAATAAAGTTAGGTTTAGTAGTAGCAAAGCAGTAATAGAGTATTAATAAAGTATATAGCTATCAGCAATAGCCTATAGTTTATGTATCTATGTGTGTCTGTGCATACCTGTATATATGTAAGCATTTACACATATGTGTAGTCATATACACACCCATATGTCCAGGATACTACTGATGGAAAAAGTATTGCTTTGCACGTGCACGTGTGCTTGTGTAAGCACAAGTAAATGTACAATTGGGCACACATTTCTGTGTGTGTTTATATATAGAAATATTTTTGTGTGTGCATACATGCACAGTGTACATGCATCATACCTATAGAGGGTACATGCAATATAAATTGTTGCTAATTTAGGGAATTGTTGCAAAGTTCATTTCTAGTGACAAAGAGCCTAACTTTGATAGTATATGTCAATGAGCTTTGCTTATTATTTTACTTGGAAGCCACTTTGTATTGTCTTTTAATATTCTATTGTAAAATTTTTGACTTTTTATGTCAGTTTATCCAAAAGGGAAAGGTTAGAAATGAGGAGTGGGTCCCTTTTCTCCCTATGACAGGTAGCTGTTAGTAAGTTCTACCTCAGCTCAAAGGAGAGAATCTTTATTCTGTGATATGATCCTATGATTCATGTATATTTTCTTTGGTTAATATATGTTGTCTTGCACATCCTGAAAAAGTTTGCTAAATTTTGCAATCCCTCTGCCTGTGGGTTCAGTATTTGAATCTTTACAGCTGCCTATGCTAATTTTGAATTACATTGTATGCTTTTTTAATCTTGGAAAGGTGCTTTTGAACACAGGTTGGAAAAATATAGTAGAGAAAATCCAATAATTGAAAGTAGTAACAAAGTTTTCTGTAACATTTCCTTTACCTACAGAAATTCAAAGTTATTCAGGTCTATAAAACATACTGTTTGTCCCAACACCTTTAAATATTTTGTCCTAGCTCTTCAGTGCTGCATAAGTATTGCTTATTAGATGCTTAAAGTGATTCATTATTATTAAGATAAATTAGAATTAAATTAACTTTAAGATTAAATTAAGTAAATTTAATTAGATTAATAAAATAGTTATCCAAATAGCAGGTGAAAACTGAATCCAAAACTTTTTATAATACATAGTATGATTATTACTAAATTTGTTGTATAAACTATATTTTAAGTAACTACATAACTCCAATTTCATTTAGAAATTGACTATTTGTAAATGGACTCCTTATAAAAATTTTCTTAAGGCTGAAAATTAATTTCATCTTCACCCATGGTAATTTACTATTTCTTCCTTGAAAATTAATGTCTGTGTTAAAACCTAGCACTGTTACCTAGTGTAGCAGTTTGCAAAATTTCAGTGTCCTAAATTATCTGCTGTAGCAACTGCATAGAGTGGAACCAAAGCACTATTGAGTCAGGGGTCTTCATTCAACCCAATAGGGACTGAACAAATATAAATCTGAGCAGTAGGATTTTCTGTATTTAGAACAAAAAAAATTAAAAAGTAATTTAAATAGATAATTTCAAATTATTTTTCAAATTATCAAATAAGTTTTCAAACTAAATTCTAGAATGGATTGTCTTTAAAAATTAAGTTTGTTTGGCCACTCATTCTCATTTAACCAGCAGTTTTTTCTGAGAGTTTCCAAACGCTAAACTTTGAAGATCATTAGGAAAATGTAATGACTCACAGGATTTGTTTAGTCCTCCTTTTTAGGGAGAACAAAATATCTTCAGGACTTTTAATTATTGAAATATCAGCAATTGAAATTCCCTTCACTTCTAAAGCAATATAATCAAATATCTGCTTACTTTGTAATTATGCTAGCAATCTCTGGTGCTTTGTTTTATTTATTCAATTCCACCATATTTTAGTGTATGTTTTATTAAAGAGCAAAATAATGACATGCTTTTTCAATAATGAACTGCACCTACTAAGCATTTTAATGTATCATTTAAGCATTAAAAAAACAAGAAACTCTTTTAAGTTTTAATTGTTATTTTTCTTTTAAAGTGCATTTACAAAGGGAAAATTCTACAAAAGCATAGAACACACTCTTCATTGTTGTAACCAGCCATTTCTTACAGAT
>WBNO01020048.1:0-27508 GCA_013400575.1 Peucedramus taeniatus
CAGATCCAACCCCCAACAGTAGGACACCTGGTTTATTCCTGAAAGGGCAAGTGCTGGGAAAGCCCCTTCCCTCAGCACTCCACACCTGAGTGTCCCTTCAGAGGGGGAGTCCTGGCCTTGGGCTGATGAAGCAGTAATAGAAACAGACTATTCTTGTCCTTTTGGCCACCTGCAAAAACCATCACAAGTGCAGAGGTTTGGTCAGCTTAGAAGTGTTTTGCACAGCTGCTGTCCTGCCATCTTGGGGATCTCTAACCTTGTGGGTATTTTTTCCTGCTGTTTTTTTACTGTTTTAAGTTTCTTAGGCTCTTCTGGAAGCACGTTGGAGGAGCTGAAATTTGGTTGTTCATCTGTGTGGTCCTCCCAAGGCTCTGCCCTCCAGAATGAAGTGAGGACAGCCGTGCTGTTTTGTCACATGGTGAATCCTGTGCCACCTCCTGTCCTTCGCCACGCTCCTTCCCTGAGCTCCAGGCTGTGGTTTCAAGGCTCCTGGGAACCACATCAGAAAACATCCCAGCCCCATGATGCAAGGCACTAATGACCCATGCAAACTCACTTTTCTGGTGCAGATTTGTTAAATATTTTTTGTCTGACTGGAAGGCCCTGTGCCACATCAGGAGCTGCCTGTCTCCATGTCCCACTGACTGCACCATGGCTTGCCTGTTCTCCTGCACAGAGACAACATAAACTCCATGATTGGCTAGAAATTGGGTGTTCTGCTTATGCAAGAGTGAGCTGAAATGTAAGCTGTTGAGTGGCCTGGTGCACAGATGCTGTGCTCCTGATGGTGGACAGTCAGCCCTGGCACTTGGATGCTGTCCCTGAGTCCTGGCACAGCCTGGTTGTGACCCTGTCTCACAGCAGGCACTGCTGCTCCATCCCTGGGTGTTCCCCACTGCTGGGAGTGCAGGTGCAGATGCTGATGTGGCACAGCTGAGATGGGAGAATTCTTTAAGTCCCTACAGCTTGCAGCAGCTGAAACCAATTGTTTCTTTCACTGTAAAATTGCTGCTACACAATTTCTCTTTGCAGCCTTTCAAAAGGGCACATCTGTCACATTTTCATGTTGTCAGTGCCCTGTCATGTGGGATTTTCTATTTATTAAGAGCAGGGCTTTTACCAAACAAGCATCTCAGTCACCATCTGGGTTAAAAAAGTACATCTCAGGGCAAGCTGACCTGAAGTCATCTTGGGGAATGCTTTAACATAAGGATGGTTAAGAATCGATGATTACAGAATGTGGCCAGCTTTTGTCACTCTTCAGGCCCCAGCAGAGAGATGTGATCTGCTTAATTTTCATCCTTAATTTCGCTTGTATGGATAATTTAAGATCTACTTGAACAATAGAAAAAAAAATCCACATATGTATTTATTACATATAATAAAAAATTATATTGCAATTATGTATACACCTTCTGTGTATACATAAAACAGGAGCCCCACAGCCAGTGCTCTGCCCTTCCCTGTGCTCTCCAGCCCAGAATTTTGGCATGGCACTCCATCCCATGGGAGCATGAGGAGGAGAGGAGGGTGAGGGAATCTCTTAGTAATGCTATGGTCATCAGAAAGTCGGTGCCTGCAGCCAAACTTACAGCCAGGAGCTCGCTGCCAGCCATGTGGGCAGGCTTAAAGCCTGGGTCATGTGGCATGGATGCAAATTTAGGGCTCTTGAAAACCCAGCTAAGCCTGAGGGCTCTACAGTGAGCCTGGAGAACAGCTGTTGAGGCAGTGCATCAACGAGTGGGAAGGGAAAAACACTCTTCCCTTGTTTCAGAGAGAGAGGAATCTCTCTTGCCTGGGGCCCTGCTGTGCAAGGAACTGCGGGGCTGCGTGTCAGGCTGTGGTTTGGATGGCAGGATCAACATGGGGACAACTGCGCTGGCTGCAGAGCTGAAAGGATGGAAAAGGCCACACTTTGGTTTGCCAGGGCACCCCAGCTGTGTGCCAGGCTTTCAGAGCAGGAGGCCAAGGACAGCCAGGGGTTCCAGAGCCATCAGAGCAGCAGCTGAGTGTTGTGAGAAACCTTGACCCTTCGTGGCAGGGAAGAATGATGCTCTGACTCCATGTGATCAGAAGGCTATTTTATTATTTTATGATACTATATTATGGTAAAGAAAACTATACTAAACTATACTAAAGAATAAAGAAAAATACTTACAGAAGGCTAGAAAAATAATAATAATGAAACTTGTGACTCTTTCCAGAGTCTCTGACACAGCTTGTGTGATCATTGGTCAGTGATTGAAAACAACTCACACCAGAGCCCAGTCAAGGCTCATCAATTCAGATAAACAAATTTCTAACACATTCTACATGAGCAAAACACAGGAGAAGCAAATGAGATAAGGATTATTTCCCATCTTTAGGCTTCTCTGCCTTTTCAGCTTCTCAGGATAAAATCCTGAGCAAAGGAATTCTGTTCAGTGCAATGTGAACACCACAGCTGAGCACTGCTAGGATATGGGAAGAGTTAAGCAGTCTGAACACTGGAATGAGCTGTGGTGTTCCTTCTGTGATTTAAAGAGGGAAAAATGCACCCTCCCTCTCAGATGCTTCCTTCTGTCCAAAAAAGGCTAAATAGGTTCAGTGAAAAAGCAGCAGAGGCATTCCTCATATTCTCTGGAGTAACTGGATGTAGAAGCCTGGATTTAAAGGGGTAGCTTGCAGCAGATTAAATGCAACTCTGAAAGGAATTCACCTCGTGCAGGAAAGCTGGCTGTGCTTTCCATAGGGAAGGGTGAGCTGGGTGCTGGTGAGAGAAAGATGAGTCTGTGTATGAGATGGGTCTTAACAAACACAGATGATTCATAAATCACCAGGGATTATTAAACACAGGTGGCCAGTTTGTCTTCTTTATTTTATTAGGGACAGCTTACATGCCCAGTAATAACCCCAGGACTCAGCTGGGCTCAGCAGCTACCAAACACCCTGGTTAATGGAATTAACCCTGTTCATGTCAACAGGGGACTCTCTCCTGACTTTCAACATGCTTTGGAGGTGACCAAAGTGAGTTTAATGAGCTCTTTCCATATATTCTGTCCTCCTTCTGCAGGCAGACAGGCTGTGCTGTCCTCTCTGGTGCAGGCACTCACTGCACCCTTCACTGGTGCCTGTTGCACAGCATGTGTGAGGGCTGGCAAAATTGCCTCCATGCAGAAAAAAAAGGCACCTCTGGCACCCAGCAATGAGTCACAGAGGCAATCTGGGGCTTGAAGGAAGGGCAGGGATGGGGGGTGGTGAGAAAAATCTTTAAAAGTGAAAGGAAAATTGAGGCAAGTGGGAGGAAGGGAGGCTGGAGATGATTGCCAGTGTCAGTGTGATGGGGAAGGGAAGGATCCCTGGCAGACAGACACTGTGGTCCTTCCTTCCCATCTCCAGCCAGCAAGAGAGGAGAGCAGCACAGGGCACACCTTCACTGCCTGTTCTGGTTTGAGAAGCAAGACCAGCAGGACACCCCAAGTCAGAAATATAACTTATTAGAAAAAGGGAAAATAAAACAAAAAGGAAACAAAATACATGCAATAAGAAAACCACTGACAAAGTCAGAATACAGCCTGACACCCTGTTGGTCAGGGTGTTGGCAGCAGGCTGCTTGCAATGGTGGCTGCTCCTCCTGGAGTAGCAGTTATGGCTCTGTTGAAGCAGTGGTCCTGGAGAAAAGGTTCACTGATGGATGGGTCTGTTCTTCTCTGGAAGTCAAGTGGAAAAGCCTACTTGGTGTTCCAAGTCTCAGGCTTTTTATCCAGGTAGAGGGGCTTGGTTCCTCCCCCTGGCTGGAGCATTTCCCAATGGGATGATGGAAGTTTATCAGTGGACTTAATGGCCCGTTAGGAGAAGACCTATCCCTGGAGGGAGGATGGATCATGGAAGAGATAAAGAAACTGCTCTTGATAGTTTCTTATCAGCTGGCTTATCAATAGAAGATCACATCCCCCTCCCAGTTCCAAGTGATGGTAATGGAATAATACACCTGGTTATATCTTACACTGCAACCCATGACACTGCCTCAGCCTCCCAGCTGCATCAGAGCTGCAGAGAGGTCCACCCTGCTCTGCTCATTGCCCAAAAGCAGGATTTCAAGGAGGATTTCTGTGTCCCAGGGGATGAGCAGGAAGGTCTCTGTAGGCCAAGGAAGCTCATCAGACAGCACAAACCAGCTGCTCTGAAAAACTGCTCTGAGCTCTTGCCCCATCTGACTCCACACCCCTGTGAGGGGCTTGTGGCTTCTTTTCAGATCCTGATCTTGTTTGAGGTGGAGTTCCCCACTCCCATGGGAGGGGTTAGCCAGAGCATCCCTACTGAGCATGGTTGAGACTCTGTGAAAAGTGAAGGTTAGGGGGTAAAGTGTGGGAAGAAGGAAAACAATTGATATGGGGGTGGAGGAGGGGATCTGGAAGAATGTTTCAGTCACCCTCTCGGCAGTTTCTTATCTCTCTTGGGCAGAATTTCTGGGACTTTCTATGACTCTGTGAGTGAGATGAAGAAGACAAAGTTTCTTCATCTTTGAAGTCAGGGCTGCTTTTGCTTGGACCTTTATACTGGGGAAAGGGCTTCAGAAAAGTCTCCTGAAGAGAAACTGGGGAAGCAGGAGCTGAAGCACTGACACTCCCCAGCTGCCTTTAGAGGGTGAGGATTCAGCTCTTCACCTCAGTGCCTTCTGCAAATGCCAAGCCTGGGCAGCTCATTCTCTTGCAGTTCCTCGACAGGAATTTTGCAGTTTCTCTAAATCACACCTGAGCCTGTTGGTGCTTCTTACCCTGCAAAACTCAGCCACACGTGGGAAGCCAAGCTGCAGGTCCTTCCCCACTGCCTGCTGGTGTCAGGGCAAAGTCTGACAGGGTCTTCTTGCTGAAGGGCTCTACTGGAGCCCCTCCCAAGGGTCACAGTCCCTTGGTCCCTTTGCAGGTGCCTTGGGAGCAGACTGCCTCTGCCCTGGCTGCTGCAGGCTCACTGATTGCTCCTGACACCCTGACCAGGACTTTGTGCAAGGTGTCAGGAGCAGCTCCTGATGCTTGGCAGTGCTTCCATGCAGGTGCTGGATGGAGGCTGTAGGTCAGGCTCTCACAAAGGGGCTCAGCCAGGTGAGGACTTTCTGCACATCAGTGCCTGGAGGTTCCCTGAGCAGGTTCCTGTCTGATTTGTGTGTTTATTGTGTGCCTGGAATGGAATACACATCCAAGCTCTTTTCTAAGGAAAGCTGTTAAAAGTGACTGCCATGAGCAGCAGGGTTGGCTTCACTCTTTATGAGTGGGGAAAGGAAAGGATTGCCACCAAAATCAAGTAGCTTTTAATGTAAACTTGAAGGCCAAGTGCTGACCTGCAGCAAGCTGGAACCAGCTGAGAAACCACCCTCTGTCCCTCTCTCCCTCTCTCTCTCTTCCTCCAGTGGTGTCTGGCTCTAAGTAGCACAGACCACCCCACAAAATCTCACACATCCCCTGCTGGGTGAAGCATTGCCCAGAGGTGGGAATACCCACATGGACTTTCTGTGGAGCACAGCCAGCCCCAACAAGGTTATGAAGTTAAACAGGAGTGTGATTAAAAGAAGGGAGAGGACATGGTTTGCCTGGGCTTTTCCTTGAAAGGAAATGCCCTTTGAGAGGAGGCCTGGGAGAGGTGGATGCCAGGGCTCAGGGATGCAGTGACTTCCAGAAGCTGCAGAGGGGGAAGGACTGCAGTGAGGTTAATTTGGACCTCTGGCAAATTGAGGGTGGCAGGGAGTGACTCAGCTGCTTGTTCTGCTCGTCACTGCCTGCAACACTTTGCAGTGCTGTTGAAGGAGCTCAGTGAATGGCAAATCCAGCTTTGGTCCACCTGAAAGGATCCAGATGTGTTCCAGGGGAGACCATTCCTGGCTGGCTGTGGTGGAATGGCTAAGGGATCTGCAGGCAGGCTTGTTGGTGTGGCTGCAGCTTGAGATTGCCAGCCAGGGCCAGCATCCCCAGGGCTCTGAGCAGAGAGTGGAGCTGGGGGCTGAGCCAAGAGCTGCTGGCACTCCTGGATGGTCCAGTGGCTTCCCAGCCCTCCCTCCCCACTGAGCCTTAGTGCTCCAGTGCATTGTGGGCAGAGCATCCTCCTGGGAGGAAGGAACTGCTGACCATTGGGAAGCAGAGGAAAGCCTGGTTTAAAATAGCTTTGTTGGTGAGTCCTATTCCAGCCTGTGTCCCTGCAAAATCGGTTAAAAATCAGTTAATTCAGTTCAGAATGCAAGGAGGGGTGTGTGGGCATGTGTGTGTGTGAAGGCTGATCTACCTCTTGTGAGCAGGCAGCTCAACACTAAAATCTGTGATAAGATCCCTGTAAGAAGAACAGGACCTGTGCTTGGCTCCAGACAGGATCATGGCATCAGAGAAACCCCCAGTTCTTTGTCAGAGAACCCCCATGATATCTGTGAACCCAGGAATGGTGTGGATTTGGATGCAGGGCAGAGTGTGGGAAGCCTTCAGCAGCTCATGCAGCACTGGTGCCAATTTATAACTTGGGCCTTGGGGCTTGCCTTGCCTTTAGATTTTCAGAAGGACATTGGGGTGATGCTGGCAGAGGCTCTCCTGTCTTAAATAACTTGGAAGAGAGAGGAAAAGCAGAGTCAGGAAGACAAAACACGAATGGAGAGGATGAATCTCCTGCCTGGCATCGAGTCCCTCTTTTTGCTGTGCTGAAGTTACTTTCTCTCAACTTGCAGACTTCTAAGCTGCTTGGCTTGTGTCCCCCCTCACCTCCTGCTTTCAATTCTTTGATCTGAAAAGGCAATTACTCAGTGAAACCAGGCAGGTGGGACTTTCCTAGGAGTGTGACTCAGCCTTTGCAGCAGCAAGTGCTCAAGGCTCCCAGCTGCTGAGCTTGCACAGCTGGGCACAGGTGAGCTGCTCAAGGAGTTTGTTGTTTGTTTTTTTTTTCTCTCCAAATCTCTTATTTCCCTCAATTTAAATTGGCTGCTGCACTTTCCTGCTGTTTCTAACTGGCCTTTAAGGGAGTGTGTACCTGGATTGCAGGCATGGGAGGGTAAAGGAGTCAGGAGTGCATTTCTCCAACACCTTGAATTGCTGGCCCTGAGCAGGACCCTTTTCCCAGCTTTATTCTGCCTTTTATTTGTTTTTCATATTTCTATGGCCTGACAGCAGATTGAAATCACAGTGTCTATCTGTAGCTCTGCTTTCTGTGTGCTCATGATAGGCATCACATCTCTACAGGGGTCTCCATCCTTAGGAACTAGACTTTACTTTTTGAGAGAGCTAAAGAACCAGCACCTCAACTCCTTGGGCACCAATAAAATTCATGACCTGTGAGATTTCCTGCCAGCTCAGAGTGTCATAAAAGTGACAGATCCAAGAAAGTGCTTTAAAACTTGAAAGAGTGCTGAGATCCACCTTTTAACAATTTTTTTTTCTCTGTGGGCAGAAGACTGTGTGTCTCTTGGGGTGCTTTAGACAACATCAGAGATTTTTTGCAATCCTGGCTCTGGTCTTTGAGGAAGAAATCCACACCACAAGTGTTGTAAAAACCTGACCCTTCATGGCAGGGAAGAATGATGCTCTGACTCCATGTGATCAGAAGGCTATTTTATTATTTTATGATATTATATTATGGTAAAGAAAACTATACTAGAGAATAGAGAAAAGATACTTACAGAAGGCTAAAGAGGTAATAATGAAAACTCGTGACTCTTCCCAGTGTCCCCACACAGTTCTTGTGACCATTGGTCAGTGATTGAACACAACTCACACCAGAGCCCAGCCAGGCTCAGCACTTCAGGTTAACAATTCCTAACACATTCCACATGAGCAAAACACAGGAGAAGCCAATGAGATATGGATTGTTTATCCATCTCTGGAGCTCTCTCTGCCTTTTCAGCTTCTCAGGATAAAAATCCTGAGTGAAGGAATTCTGTTCAGTGAAATGTGAAAGCCACACACAAGAGCTATGAGTCTTGCAAGCTGGAAAATATCTCCAACTTTCCCTCTCTTGCCTTGTAAAAGGACACAGGCAGAAACCTTGGTGTCCCTCCTTGTGTCAAAAAGAGCACCGAGAGCGATTTGTGGTGGAAACACAAACCCCAGGAAGATTCCACGTGACCCCTTCCCCATGGATGACCCCCCTTCCATGTCACTGCCCCCTTCCCCAGCTCTTTTCCCTGGTATTTCCTATTTGCACCTCTGGAAAGAAGCAATGTTTTGAGGCACAGGTATTGTGCTGAGTGGGGCAGCTTTGCTGCTCTCAGCCCTGGCCCTCTCTGCACTGCTGGGCTGGCAGCACCATGGCAGGGCAGTGACTCAGTGCCTGGCAGAGGCAGGGAGGGGAGGCAGCAGCCCCCAACCTGCAGCTGAACAGGCTCAGCTTTGTGCTGGACATCTTAAAAGGAGCTTTATGACTCCTCTCAGCACAGCATGAGCCCCAGCTCCTGCACAGGCCCTTCTTTGTGGGTGGTGACGTGGGCCCGGCGTGGAGGGGAAGCCAAGCAGGAGGTGGGGAACAGCACTGCTGGCAGGGTCCCTCGAAAGGATTGGGACTGGGAGGGGGTAAGAGCCAGGACAGGGAAGCAAGACCCCAGGGTGCCTAATTCTGATCAGTCCAGAGGGGAGGGAGGTGCCCTAAGGGTGTGCCAGGGATCTGACAGAGCCCTGAGTTGGTGGATGTCACTTGGAGTCACTAAAAGGCGTAGCTGGCTGCTGAAGATTCTTGCAAGCTGGTGTCAGAGGTGCCAGGAAAGATGGGGGATATTTGGAGAGGCACACCTTGTGTATTGCAATTCTGTGTAAATGAGCAAAATCTCGGCTCTCTGAGGTTTTCATTCACACTTCCTCCTCTTGGTTCCACGTCAAAATAACCCCACCAAACCCTCTGCAGCTGCCTCCTCCTCTCTCAGTCACAGGGAGCCATTGCTGTCACAATTTGTCTCTCAAAATATCAGTTTTCACTTGGCTTCACCTAAATGCTTTCTCACCCTTTTCTCCCAGGTTTCCATCCGTGGGTAACAGAGCAGGGGACGTTCTGAGCTCTCTGCTGCTGCCTCTGCCCGGGTGACAGGGTGCACATGTTCATGCAAGGCATGTTGCTGGGAAACCCAGTGGCCAGAGTCCCCCTTGCTGCCTTCCCCTGGCCCTGAGCACGTTAATCTCTGCCTCAGCCTCAGCAGACAGACATCTGCTGCTGTTTTTCCAGACTGATCAAACACAGACACAGCTCCTACAGCTCAGCTGCCTCTTAAGGCCACCCAAGACCTAAGAGGCAAAGGCTGAGACCCACCTTGCACAGTGCCAGAGGCTCTCCAGGAGGGGAATTACTCCACATTTCATGTCAGGGTGATTCCCACCTGTTGGTGGGGTTTATTGCAGAGTAGGGCTGGGAAATGTCCCTACTGCAGCTGTTTGATTTTGCTTGAATCCCACTAAGGTACACAAGGAGTCCTAAGCAAGGAGCTAAAATACAAGGTTGTTAAAACACTGTTTGCAGCCAGGCCAGTGCCCTTGATGCACAACTCCAATTTTAGTGCTCCATCACTTCTGTGGTGTCACCTCAGTAACTGCAGGGCATTCCCTTGGCACAAATCCTGGAGAGATGCAGGAGGAACTTGGCCTAAATGTGTAGAAACAGCTGAGACTGAATAATTTCTCTTCTAGCTATATCAGTGACCCTGAAGATGGGTCTGCCAGGTGCTGTGATAAGCCTTGTGTGACAACAGCAATGCAGCCATTCACAGGCTGCTGGTGCTGAGCTGGTGCCCAGGTGTGTCTTGGTTTGAAAGACAGGGACCTGCCAGCAAAAGCTGGAATCTCCCTTTGAATAGAGAATGTAAACCCCCTCCCTCAGATTATTATAATTTTGNGTTCTGTGGAGTGGAGATGGTCCTGTAGAAAGTCCAGTGGTGAGGAGATGAGTCCAGTCTTCCTCTGGGAAGAAATCCAGTGGAGAACAAGCAGGGTCCTTTCTGAATGGTGCCCTCAGACCCAACTGTCCTGTTCCCTGCTGTCCCCAGGAAAAACCTGCTGCCCCCTTTTGTTTCAGTCAAGCACCCATAAGTACCCAGCAATGAGTTACCTGGCAAAACCACCAGGAAAAAATTCCACAAACACAAAAGAAACAGATCCAACCCCCAACAAGGTGGGAGTGGGAGGTGCTGCTGATCTGCAGGCTGGGATACTCCTGCTCACAAATCCAGCCCTTGAGCCAGGTTTCACCTCCTCCTTGTGCCCTGCAGCTGGGTGCATCAAGCTTTGGCTGGACTAGGTAGACTGTTACATGGAGGGAAACCTGGGAATTCCTTCTCTCAGCTTAGTCCTGATGGTTTTGGACTGGGAAGGTCCATAAGAGAAAGGCTTGCCCCAAACCCAGATGGGAGGAACCAGCCCCAGAGTGCTTGAGGCTGGCAGGATGGGATCACACCCACTTGTCAGCCTGGAAATCCTGGTGCCGAAATCCATTGGCATTTTTGAGAAGCTTTCAAGAAAAATAGTTCTTATACACAGATCTCTGCCCAGAAACCCATGCAGCTGTATGGCTTGGAGAAGCTGGATCACCTGAAACTGCTGCAGAAGAGCAGGATGCTTTTTTAAATGGCCTCTCCATCACAGATTGCAAACTAATACCAAAAGTGAAAAAAGATTTAAGAGAACATGCCTCTTCAGAATGGGAAATAGCTCCCTGCAGACACATGGGGATGCTAAAGCCAGGCAACAGGTGAATTAACACAACTACTAACCACTTTTTTTCATTTCTTGAAAGTGCCAAGGTATATTTTTAGCACCAGAATTTTTGGTGGTTTAGGTCTGAAACCACCTCAAAGGCTGAAAGCCAAGCCTGCTTTGCTGAGCCCCACAGCTGGGCTTGGGCAGCCAGGCATTAACAAAGAAAAAGCCACGTAGCTGGAGAATTCAAACACAATCTCTTGCAAACCTGGTTTGCTGGGAAGATGAGGCAGGGCCAGAGGAAAAATGGTCCAAGGGGCATTTTGTTCTCCTCTGTGCTGAGGAGGTTTGGGGGAATATAGTGAGAATAAATGGCTAAGTCCTGCAGCAAGGGGCATTACAGCTCACCAGGGCACTGGGGCTGTCTGAGGTACAGATATCACTTAAACTAATCCTCTAAAAATGCTGTAGCAGCCTCTTAATTCCTTTTAAACTGGACTTTCCTCAGGCTAGCAGAACCCTGTGGTTGGATGAGCTGTGCTGAGGTGCTGGGTGGGGAGCTGGAGAAGCTGCTGGGTCTCATTGTCTCCACACTGTGAGGGGGCAGGAAATTTGGCTGGAGGGCCTGTGGGATAGCCAGGCTTATTTTTCTATATAAAAATTTACAAGGAGTAAGGAGTAAAGCAACCCTAAAACTTCCCTCTCCTAGCTTTCCACAAAACTCCCAGCAGAGCAAGCAGTTTCTTGAGGCACATCCACACTTGGGTTCACCCAAATTTTCAGAGTCAGGAAACAAGATATAAACTCCACCCCACCCAAGTCTCTTCTTTCAGGAAAATACTTTCTTCTTCTTCTTCATGTCATGAAGGAGGTTTCCCTCTTGTGAGAACACCATGACATACAATTTGTAGGCTTCCCACAGCAAAATTTAGAGGGGAGGAAAACTTTTCCCATTTTGCAGGTCCTGAGGGAGCAAAAGGCAAAAGGCACACACCCAAAATGATGATATTCCTGCATCAGGAACTAAGGCTGCTGGTTGTCCTTGGAGTTGGGCTGAAAGAAATCCCACTGAAATGGGAAGGAGACAAGGGAGGGAAGAGGCAAAGCAAAGATGGAGAGAGACAGAGCTGGGTACGGGGAGAGACTGAGGTTGCAGGTTACTGAGCATGTGAAAATCATGTTTCCTGGCATCTTGTACACACCTCCACGACTTTACAGGGACAAAACCCATGTTTTCCAGCAACAGGAGTTCAAGTACAACCCTGAGACTGCTCTGGACCCTCATGCATCTTTTGCACCCTGAGGGCAAAGTCACCTGTGCACCAGCATCACAGATTGACCACAGCAGGGCTGGTGCCTTTTTCCCCTCAATGCCCTTCAGATACTTTCAGGAGCTGGGCTGTGGCTGTTCAGCCTTGGAAGGAAGCTTGGAAAGAAGGTGGCCAGGTGGGTTTCTGGTGGCCAGAGTGGGTGAAACGTGGGTCAGATGATGCCAGGAGAAGGTGAGGTGAGAAGGGAAAGGTCACCAAGACAAAGCCAGGAGGAACGTGGCTCCTCCACCTAGAGAAGAGAGATAATAGCAGCACTTGGGGACACTTTGTCTCCTGGTAATTCATGTTGCTGATTCCTGCTCACTGAGCCCAGACAGGCCTTCTGGGGGAAGTCTAAACATTAACAAAGCAAGTGGTGTGCACACAGCAGGGCAGCTCAAACACAGCGTGGGTGGTTTGCTGGAGGGCATTCACACTCAGCCGTGGCACAGGGGGGTCCCCCCGATGCTGGGCATGCACAGGTCAAGGCTGCACTTTATCAGCTCATCAAATATTTGTTTGCATCTGTGACCTTCAGAATTTCCCATCATGGGCATGATTTTGGCTGCAGGTTTGCTGGCAGCCACTTGGACTTCCAGTATGGGCCAAGAGCAGGGCAGGATGGAAGAGCTCCTTGCCCACCTCTCTCCCGGGGACAAGGCTTTCACCAGCACTCTTTCCTTTCAGAAGATTTGTTTTGAGGAAAGGTGGTGCCAGGGAAACCTCTGCATGATCCAGGCTTGGCCATCCCTGCTGCCAGCTGCAGAAGTGACTCTGAGCACCAGTGAGGAGCAGTGGTTTATCCTTGCTGGGGACACCCCCCTTCTGCAAGCAAGCAGAGACTGGACTCTCCTTCCTGAAGCCAAAGTCATCTTTGCCATTCCAGTGGAAGAAAAGCACAAATGTCTTTATGTGAACACCTCTGTTCCCTTCACACATCTTGCTTGCCCCTCAGGGAGAATTTGGGGTGAGTGGGTTGGAGCTGTCACAGTAAAGGTCCCTTTTCCTGAAGGGTGGCTGCCCTTCAGACAGATTTCTGTGCTTTTGAGGCTTCCACACCTCAGGGGTGTGGCCCCACTCTGCACAGGCTGTGGTGAGGTACAGGACAGGCTTTTCTCAGCAGTGGCTTCTCGTGGGGCTGATTCTCAGTGGGAGAATGTGCTTGTTTCCTTTTGAGTTCATCAAGTGTAACCTGCAATTCTTATTAATTATGGCAACACTCCCAGCTGCTTCTGGCTGTTTGGGCAGCACCATTTCTGTGCTTTTCACTGGCTGAATGCTGCACTGCTGACTGGACTGTCCCTTGGTAATATTTCTTTCTGTGTTTCTGAGGAAGCTTCCCCTGATCCCAGACCTCTCTTCTTCCTAGCCCAGGACTCCCTTCCCCAGCCTGACATGCTCTTGCTCCTGGGCAGGGTGCCACAGTTCTTCTGCAGGGTGGCCTTGCTGATTTGGTAACCTGCTTGCTCACAGGCTTATCTGAACTTGCTCCTGGCTTTCTTGGCCAGCCTGGGTGTGCAGGCTCCTTTGAGGCAGAGGAAGGGAATGAGCTCTGCAGCTGCAGCTACCAGCAGTGATGCAGTTCTTGTGTCAGCTGCTCTTTCCTCTTTCCAGAAAGGCAAATTGCTATCACTGAGCTGTCAGTGACATGGACAGAGGCCAGGATTTGGGCTGGCTGTGTCATTATGTGAAGGCTCTTGCTTTATGTGCCAGTTGGGAATTACCAGCAACAGTGCTACACATTTCTGCTGCTCAAGGCTTTTGGCAGTGCTGATGAGAATTCAGCTGGTTTTATGCTCTGCTGTTGAGGTGCTGCTTTCATACAAACACCCTTCCCAAGCCCAGAGGGTGCATCCTTTCCCCAGGATTTAGTTTTAATATAGGAGCTTGTTGGAGAAAGGGGCAGCACTGCTCTGCAGTGTTTTCTGGTGTATCTGCATGAACAGCTGGGCTCAGGCTGGACATGAGTGAGGAGAACCTGCAATGGGACCTTTGGATGTGATTGGTCTCAGACAACAGCTTAAATAATGTAATATAACACAACAATGTGAAGTCCACAGATGACTAATTCTCTGTATTTGAAAATACTCCTTCTCCTTCTCCTTCTCCTTCTCCTTCTCCTTCTCCTTCCCCTCCACCTCCTCCACCTCCTCCTCCTTCTTCTTCTTCTTCTTCTTCTTCTTCTTCTTCTTCTTCTTCTTCTTCTTCTTCTTCTTCTTCTTCTTCTTCTTCTTCTTCTTCTTCTTCTTCTTCTTCTTCTTCTTCTTCTTCTTCTTCTTCTTCTTCTGCTTCTTCTCCTTCTCCTCTTTCTTCTTCTTCTTCTTCTTCTTCTTCTTCTTNCCTCCTTCTCCTCCTTCTCCTCCTTCTCCTCCTCCTCCTCCTTCTCCTTCTCCTTCTCCTTCTCCTTCTCCTTCTCCTTCTCCTCCTGTTCCCCATCTTAAGCTCTGTGCTGCAGCTTGACCTCAGGCAGTCCCTCCCTTTTGTGTACTCTGGGTGGCCACTGATATTTTTTTAAACTCTGAACAGTGCCCGCTTGATGGGCTGTAAACTCAGCCTTTCAAAACACATCTGTGCCCACCAAAAGTCTCCTTCCAGGTGCTGGAAACACAAATGCAATGGAGCACTGGGGAGCAGCCATCACTGGTCTTTATTGCCAACTCCTCTTGGCTAGCTGGTGAGGAGGAAAGGATGTTTCTCTCAGACCTTTTTTACATCCCTGACCTGATTTTTCCAGTAGGAAATTGTGAGCACATGAGTTCAGCAGAGAGCTCCAGGGAGTTGGAATCTCCATAGGGACATATTGAGGAGAATAATAATCCAATATTATTAATGACAATCAGAACAGACACCACATAATTTAACCCACAAGATTTCTGTAAAGGGAATTCTCTTAGGTGTTGAGCTGCCCAAGGGTCGGGGAAAAGCATTTTGTGTAGAGAAAAAAAACTCCTGATGCTTCAAAATCCTATGGGGAAAAGGAAATAACTGAAAGAACACAGAGCAGACCAGGCCTTCCTTGGTGGTCTGGTGGATGAGCAGAAGCCCATCAGCTTATAGAGAGGCAGAGATGTAGCTGCAGGTGGTCTGGCCCAAGGATTTTTAGTCTTCTGGTGTGGCTCCCTGAGAGGTTGCAAGCAGCTGGAAACCTTTGTGTTGAGGCAGGAAAAAAAGCTCAAAAAGCAAGAGTGAGCCTGGGACTCCACCAAGGCAGCATCAAAGCTGAACATGTGTTAAAAGTGAGCTGCCTCTGGGGGTGGTTCCAATAGGAAATGTGAGCCTGGAAAGCTGGAGGAGATGCCATGCTCAGCTCTTCTGGCAAGGAATTGTAGTAATCTCCTTCAGTGGTGGGGGTTGGATCTGTTTCTTTTGTGTTTGTGGAATTTTTTCCTGGTGGTTTTGCCGGGTAACTCATTGCTGGGTACTTATGGGTGCTTGACTGAAACAAAAGGGGGCAGCAGGTTTTTCCTGGGGACAGCAGGGAACAGGACAGTTGGGTCTGAGGGCACCATTCAGAAAGGACCCTGCTGGTTCTCCACTGGATTTCTTCCCAGAGGAAGACTGGACTCATCTCCTCACCACTGGACTTTCTACAGGACCATCTCCACTCCACAGAACTGCATCTATTACTGCAGGAGGATTCATCTGGACTGCTTTAACACCCTGACACCCAGGCTGTCAGGTCACATCCCTGACTCTGTCAGGGTTGTTTTTTCCTAGGGTTTTGTTGCTTTTTTTGTTTTGCTTGTCTCTTAGTGCTATGACATTTGTATTTTTCTTTGTTTTGTCTAATATTCCTAGTAAAGAACTGTTATTCCTGTTCCCAAATCTTTGCCTGAGAGCCTCCAATTGCAAAATTATAATAATCTGAGGGAGGGGGTTTACATTCTCTATTCAAAGGGAGATTCCAGCTTTTGCTGGCAGGTACCTGTCTTTCAAACCAAGACATTCAGGGATGGGGCACTTTGGTCTTGGCCTTCAGAGAAGTTCTGGCAGGCACATGGTCTGAGCCAGTGCTGAGACAAACAGCAGCCTCACTGACACCCACGTGTGCTGATGGAGAGCTTTGAGTGGAGAGTGACCAGGCAACACTGAAACAAGGCAGAGCAAGTAAGATCTGATCTGCTGCCTCTGATTTGGTGAGGGGTGAACCGTGGTGGGGGAAAAAACAGTGGGAAGGAGGCAGGTGAGTTTGCAGCAGGGCTTGTCCCCATGGAAGAGCTGTAGCTCACATCCTCCTCACATCAGCAGCCAGGGGTGGCTACTCCCAGCCAGGACAGAGCATCTGCTGGGGCTTTCCCTGCTGCCAGCCAAGAGATGCTTTCCATTATGGATGAAAACAAGCAAGCAGGGTGAGACTGGCTCTGCTGTGATGTGAAAGTGTGATGGGTGGGAAGCCCTTGGGTTGCAAACCACTGCCTGCCTCATTCCCTGACCTCCAGAGAGCCTCTGGTAGTCATGGAAAACCTGAGGCACCTCTACCTTGAAGCAGGCTTAATTCCTGTGTCTTTGATCACACACTGGTCTTCCACTGGGTCTTGTGGTAGCCAAGCTGTGCCACGCTGGGTGCCCTCCCAACCCAGCTGCCTCTCTGGTTGGAAGGGAAGGCTTTGTAGGAGCTCTTCTCCACGGTCCTTTCCCCAGAAAACCCTATCACTCTTCAAAAAATCTGTTTGAAAGGGCTCAGGAGGATAAAATGTTAAGAGAGGGGAAATGCTGAGCAGGTGCAGCTCTTGCTTTGGTTTTGATGGCCTTAAGAAATCACACTAAAAAAAAAAGGAGTTGTTTTCCAGGAAAACTTGTCCAAAGTCTCAATTTGATTTCCTTTCCAGTGTCATAAAAGCTGTTCTTTGATAAAGACTGTAATTAAAACCCCAGCAGTCTTATCTTTTCTCTGATTAATTTCAATGCTATAAATCCAGAGGAGAAAAGGGACGCTTAAAAAGCAAATGTCTGTATTTTCTGATATAAACATATCATTCTCAGGAAGACACTTCCTTCTTTGACAAGGGTCTTTCTGTTGGAAAACCATTGCTTAGCTTTGCCCTGACAGCCCAAGGACAGTAAAACTTGTCAGCATGGAGAAACTGAGTGGCCAGGCTGGATAATGTTGGCATTAAGAGGGCAATTGTCTTTCTAACTTGGCTGTGCCAAGCAGTCCCATCTCATTCTCCTGATCCCCCTTCAGAGCTCCAAGGCAGCTGCTGGCTTGTGGCACGTTTCTTTTCCTGGATGTCACCTTGGGGGTTTTTCTTCCCTGGATTACTGGGATGCTTGGGCTCATTTCTGACTGTGGTATTGCAGATGTGGATGGGCTGGGCTGCATTTTTAGGCTCTGATTCAAAGCCCACTGAAGGCAGGAACAATTTGCTGTTGATGTCAGTGGTCTGTGGAGCAGGCACTGTGGAACTGCTAATTTTTATTCCAGGCAATTGCAGTTAAAGGAACGAAGTAAAACCCCCACATTTTATTTTAAAAGTGAAGCACTCGGCCAGGTCCTCTGGCTGCTGAGCAGCCAAAACAAGGATCCTACTTAAGCCAGGGTTTTGCACCCTTGTGCAAATTGTGCCTTCTTCAACCTGGCAACTCTCTGGCTGCCCCTGCCATGTGTCCTCTCCGTGCTGGTCCCCACTGAGTGACCCATGGATCCCACAGCCTGATTTTGTTACATGCAGTTACATGGAAATGTGCTGCTTTTGGGGCTGCTCAGGGGCTTTTTTTTCCTGATTTAGGAAATCTTTAAATGCCCTTGTAACTAGATGGAAGCTCAAGGAGAAACAGCAACTTCTCAGTCTTGTGACAAAGTCACCGACACCAGAGAGCTGCCAGGGGAGCAGGACCGAGGAGTGAAAAATGTGAGTAAAAAATGTATGTATAGGTACATAGATGAGTACAAATTCCCATTGTGAGAGCCAAGCTGCAAGGGAGGAGCTGCCAGGGCAGGTGTGTGAGATTTGGGTGGCTTTTCATTGGGAAGAATTACAGACTCACTGGGACCAGACCTCTCATTTCCCTTCCCTTGCGCTTCATCTCAAACCTAACAGGATTTTCTTTTCCACCAACTTCCGTGGGCTTTTGATCAGGATCTTTGTGCCTGCAGGGTTATCTCAGTTTCCTGGAACTCTTTCACTGTTTGAATTAGCTAAGTATATTTACTGCCAGGCTGCTTTCTTCTTTAACTCCCACTGGCTGATTGCAAAAACTTTTTGTTCCCGGCAGCTGCTGGTGCAGGAGCTCTCTCCAAATGGGATCTGCACGTCCCTGGGTGTCCCCTTCTCCAGCTGGCCAACCCTAAAACTTCACAAAATCCACCGTGGACTTGCCCCTTGCAAATGATTAGAGAAGGTTCAGCAGCATCAGGCAGCATTATTAATATTTTTCCTTTCTTTCTGAGCCTCTGACAGCCTCTCACAAAGGCATGGGCTCCCTGGAATAGATGTTTGCTCTGAGTTTATTCTTTGTTTGTTTGTTTGGTCACATGAGGAAGGCAGAACATTCAAGTGGCTGAATTAACAAATGTAGCCTCATCCATAGACTCAATGAATAAATAAGCACGGGTAAATCAAATGGTCTGGTTGGCTTTTATTAAGTGAGAAAAATTTTCTAGCAAAAGCCTTGGCTGTAGGTGTTCAGCACCTTCTGAAGAACAGAAGAACGTGGCCTGACATTTAAAACCAGAGGAACCTAAAGTGAGGGGGCAGTTTGGAGAGCAGAGGCTGGTGCAGGGGTAGGTCTGAGCCACTGTGGAGCCTGTGGATCCTCCTCCTTGGATCCCCATCAGATGATGGAGAGCCATCACTGGAAACACCAACCTTCCACCCAGCAGCTTGCTGATGGCTGAGCAAGGCTCTGATGATCACAAGAGTGCCCTCAGTAATACCCAGAGACTTGGGTATTGGAAAAAGTCTGTGACTTCCACCTGAACCAGGGCAGGTTGACAAGTACCTGTTCTTGCTTCTTTAGGCATTGATGGAAAAGTGACACTTTTTAGGAGAATGCATCTCATCCAGGAATCAAGACAGGTCTTTAAAATACAAATAGGAGTGGAGTCAGCAATCACAGAATCACAGAATCACAAGGTTGGAAGAGACCTTCAAGATCATCAAATCCAACCTGTTCCCTGACACCTCAACTAAACCCTGGCACCCAGTGCCACATCCAGGCTTTGTTAAACACACCCAGGGATGGCGACTCCACCACCTCCCCAGGCAGAGCATTCCAGTACTTTATCACTCTTTCAGTGAAAAACTTTTCCCTAATATCCAACCTATATTTCCCTTGAAATATTGAAGCAATGCAGACAAGCTTTACATTGAATTTCTCTCAGTACACAGAGTCAAAGTACAGCTTGCAGTATAAATATACATGTCTGTGTCTAACCAGGACAGCTGAGAAAAAGTCTGAGAAGTGGAACTCCCTGTCCTCTGTTAAGTTTTAAGCATGTGCTGCTATGTCAGAGAGACCCCAAAATTTGAAAGGATTCACTGCAGGGGCTTTTAGAGATAATCCTGGCACTTACAGCACATCTAAATGTTTGGATTTTACACCATGCTGCTCTTTATAAGCCATTCCCAGAGGTTAATTAGGCTCTGTGAAGAGATTTACAGGAGCCTCTGCCCCTGGCAGTGGGAATGGGAAGCACTTCTGCTGCCTGGGAGGGATCCATGCTCAGCTCCTGGCTGGAATGAGCACGCCCATTGTCCATGGGACAGCTCTGCTGTGTCAGAGCACTTCAAACTGACCAGAGTCATGCTGACCTGATTCCCAGCTCTCCCATTCAACCTCCTTTGCTCCAGTTTTACTTTTAAGGCCCTTGTCAAACAGCAAATAACACTGCCCATTGCCAAGGTGACTGCTGGCCAAAAGTCCTCTTTGAATGTGAGCTGAAGGTTTTGCAGTGCTCAGGGCCGTGCTGGGGGAGCAGAGCCCCCAGTGAGTGGTTGGGGATGTCCCTTCCCCTCCAGGGCAGGTTTTGTTCCAGCACATCTGAAAAACAAGGAGATAGCAGCAAGGTGCCAGGCCAGGCTGGAGCCACTGGTGTGTGAGGTGGTGCAGGGGTATCCAGGGAGATTAAAATGTGAGGAACAAGTGAGCCAAGCACAGGGGGGGCACAAGCAACCACCCTGGAGTGTCAGTTCAACCAGTGCCATGGTGGGGGGACAGCAGAGACACCTCTGGCAAACCTGAAACTGGACTTTCACACAACCTGCACACCCTGAGACCTTCCCCAGGTCCCAAACACCAAGTTTTGACACTCCAACACGAGCCTTCCCATTGTGCTGTGGCAGCAAGACTTGGGGCTTGCTTTGACCCACATTCAGCAAGAGGTTCAAGCCCCTCACCTGCCAAAATGCCAGCCTGGCACCTGGGTGTAATTGTATATGTACTTGGAGAGGAGCTTTTTTTTTGTGGGTTTTTTAAATTTATTTTTTAAAATTATTTAAATTTTTTTTGGTTGCTTGGTTTGCTTTGGTTTTTTGTTTGTGGGGTTGTTTGAGGTTTTTTGGTTGGTTGGTTGGTTTTGTTTTTTTAATTTGTTTGTGGGGTTGTTTGGTTTTTTTTTATTTTTTTGTTTGTTTGTTTTCTTTTTTAATTTGCTTATATAAAAATCCCTTTTCTGCTCAGAGACAGGATTCTGAGTACAAAGTGTTGTGTGCAGCCAGAGAGCACAGCATGTTCTTGGACAGCAACGTGCAGGTACAGGACTCTGCTCTAAGGAGACTAATTCAGAGCTAGGATTTACCTTGGCATTATTCAGTGCCACCTCACACACAGATTTAACCCCAAGCCTGAGGTTTCCAGCTACATTTTTTTAGAAGAGAAACTGCTTAAAAAATACAATTAAAAAAATATATCCTTTCTTTTCTTATTTTCTTTTTTCACTTCTTTTTCTCATGCTTCTCTGGGTAAATAACTATCCCTAGGTATGTTTGTTTTAGAGACCTTCTGATACATTTCAATGCTGATGTGGCAGTTCCCAGGACATTCAAAGTAAGTTTTTTTTTTTCTGCAAAGACAGAGAGGGGCTGTTGGCCCTTTGCAAAGTCCTTTTTGCAACAGTGGGTGTGTGTTGGATGCCTGTACCCAGCAAGAGAAATTCACTCTAAGATTCATGAGGAGCAGAGGGGGCTTGGAGTGACATGGAAATAAAGAGATTTTAAAATGCAGGTGGAGGGCTTGGCTGCTTTCTGCTGGTGCACAGGGGCAGAGGAATGAGCAGTGGGGTGGGAGATTTGTTAGCCTGGGTGGTGTTGAGCTCAGAGAGTGAAGGCTCCTGTCCCCCCCATCAGACCAGTCCCATTTCCCCTCCACTGCTGTCTCACAGATCAGTGCCACCTTCCAAAGGTGTCCCTTTGATATCTGTGGGCTGGAGAAACATTCAAACAGGACAAAGGGGAAAAATTTCAAGTTAATTATTTTTTTTCCCGCATAAAATTTGGGGTGATGAAGGGAGAAGAAAAATCTATATTCTATGAAGGGGTTCTTCTCCTCCAGAAAAAGATGCCACTTATAGAGTGCATTTTTTCATGGAACAGAAGAAAAACCCCTTCCTCTCTTGGCTTTCCCTTCATGGCTCTCATGCCTGTATTTTGCTGTCCCTCCAAGTGCATCCAAAGCTCTGACTCTGCACGTGGCTCACACTTTTCCCCTGTTGGCTCTTGGATTCAGCCAGGTGGGAAAAGGCACTGCACAGGTTTCACTTGGAGCTCTGGGGGCAAAAGGCAGAGGAGCCTTGGGAATGTGAGAGAGCCTCAAGCAGGGAAGCCTGTCCTCAGCTGAGGTGAGCTTCTTCCAAGCCAGAGGCACTTTGTGGCTTGTTATTAAATGCTGAGAGGGCACTGTTGTCCTCTGCTCATGCTCTGTAGCATCCCCAAAATACCTTAAATTCTCTATCTGGGGCCATGCCCTGGGTTTTCTCTAAGCTGGGAGCTGTGCTTGTTCCTGGCTTGTTAGGAGAGCCTTCCTGGGCTGTTTTCAGCTGGATTACAGTTCCCAGATGTTGAGTCAGGCAGTGAGCATGAACCCTGCTAAGATCATCCATGGGATGTGGTAAGAGCTGCCTTGACAGAGCCAGTGATTGCCCCATCCCAGTCTGCTGGCAGTGGAGCAAGGCAGGCTGCACATCCCTGAACTGCTTCAACCCTTCTCAGCTGATCTGCCAAATTCTGATGAAGTTCATTGCTAAGCTCCTGAGTCACTGTTGGGGGTTGGATCTGTTTCTTTTGTGTTTGTGGAATTTTTTCCTGGTGGTTTTGCAGGTAACTCATTGCTGGGTACTTATGGGTGCTTGACTGAAACAAAAGGGGGCAGCAGGTTTTTCCTGGGGACAGCAGGGAACAGGACAGTTGGGTCTGAGGGCACCATTCAGAAAGGACCCTGCTGGTTCTCCACTGGATTTCTTCCCAGAGGAAGACTGGACTCATCTCCTCACCACTGGACTTTCTACAGGACCATCTCCACTCCACAGAACTGCATCTGTTACTGCAGGAGGATTCATCTGGACTGCTTTAACACCCTGACACCCAGGCTGTCAGGTCACATCCCCAACTCTGTCAGGTTTTTTTTTTTCTAGGGTTTTGTTGTTTTTGTTTTGCTTGTCTCTTAGTGCTATGACATTTGTATTTTCTTTGTTTTGTCTAATATTCCTAGTAAAGAACTGTTATTCCTGTTCCCAAATCTTTGCCTGAGAGCCTCCAATTGCAAAATTATAATAATCTGAGGGAGGGGGTTTACATTCTCTATTCAAAGGGAGATTCCAGCTTTTTGCTGGCAGGTACCTGTCTTTCAAACCAAGACAATCACTTAAGTTTGTGTCCAGACAAACTTTCAAGAGAACTATGAATTTTTCAGGGCCTAAAGCCAGTTTGGGGATGGGAAGAGGAGAACTCTCCTCCATCCAATGTGGATGGAGAGGTTCTGGAGGGAATAGGTCCCAGGGTTTTTTCCTTGCCCAGATGGAAATGCCCTTTCTTCCAAGCTGTGCATAGCCCTGGTCCTTCAGCCTGGGCACAGGGACACCACGCTGCACAGTGAAGGATTAGGTAATTTCCTTCCCCTCTCCTCTGGAAGGTGTTTTGATTAGCATAACCATTGTGTTCCCTAATTAGCTCGCGTTCCTGCTTTGCCCTCAGGCTGGCTTTTCCTGTTACAAGCCTGCCCTGGCACAGGGATACAGTTTTCCACAGCAGCATCACAGCTCACATCTGGACAGATCCAGCCACACTCAGTCCACCAGCTGCCCTTTCTGAGCAACCTGAGGCTGATGCTGAGGCTACAGAGAGCTGATCCTACAGCTCTGCAGGCCACCAGTGCATGCCAAACCTCTACCAGTCCAAAATTTTTTTGTGAGGTTTGGGGGGACCGTGGGATGTGCTGGATGGAGACCAGCAGCAGACAGAACACGGGTTCATCCCAATCCTGTCATCCTGACAGAGGGAATGCTGACTTCTGGCACAGGCTGAGGTGCACATCCCTGGTACCTCAAGCCATCCTAAATGGGGTCTGAGCCTGTCCAGCACATCCTTGGCCAGTCACTCACCTGTTCCTGCTTTCCTCCTGCCAGGAATTGTTCTCAGCTGAAACAATGCAAAGTTCTGGGAAAGAATTAACAGGACAATGCAAAATATTTTCCATGTGCCAACAAGACAGATACACACAGAGAAAATAATCAGGGGCCCTGATTTAATGGCTCTTGAGTGCCATGGAGAGCAGGAGCTGCTTGCATGAAGCTCCTGGTTGGGAGATCTCTGGTGTCAAGCCTTTTCCACAGCAGATACATCTGGGGGTCTGAAATCAAATGGTTTTAACACTCCTTCATTGCTGGCTGAGCTACAGGAGGTGATGTAGCTTCACAACCCTCCCTCTGTGGAGGTGAAGCTGTTTAAGTAAATCCTCCCAGAGAACAGGTGGATGAGGCCAGTGGGCAACATGGGAAGTAGGTGGGAAGGAAAAAAAGAGGTTCCCTTCTCAAACCCTTCATCAGCTGATTTAACTCCAGACTCCTTACCAATCTACATCTCTAACACTTCGACTGTTGGTGGGCGCAAAGATGAACTCATTGAACTTTTGGCTTCTGGTGCCTCACACTCCTCCTGCCAGCATTTGGGGCACCTCACAGAGCAGAGCTGTCAGGACAGGGGAACAGCAGAACAGAGATCTAAGGCGGGAGCACCAGGAGTGCTCCTGGAAAAGTGTTATTTTACAAAAACCCGGGGCAAAGCCCAGCTGCAGAGACACAGGGATTTAGTGTCTGCTGGGAACTGGGCTGTCCCACTGTGCTCTGGCTGCTAGCCCACTGACGTGGGGTCATCCTGCAGGTCCTGGTTCATATTTCATATTCCAGTGGTATTTTCCAATCCCATGTGGAGTTAGGTGGAAAAACAAGGAGGCTGTGCAGGAGGCACACCCTGCTCCAAGAGCAAATCCAGCTGTGGCATTTTCTAAGCCAGGCTGTGCCACTGCAGAAACATGGGCGAGGAGGGACCCAGAAGCTCTTGCTACCATGTCCCTGCACTTTGCTCTGCTGCAGCATCCACCTCTAATTTCCATCCCTGGAGCAGAGCTGCTGCTTATTAAACCCAGACCAGCAAGGGCTTGGCAAGGCACTCAGGCTGGGAGGAACTGCCTGGGAGCCAAGGGGAGGCCAGACAGACTGATTCCTTCTTTTGTGAAAAAGGGGAGGCTGCTTCCAGAGCCTCCAAAAAGATTGAGTGTGGATGTGATGCTGCTTGGAGGATCAGCCTGGCCAGGGGACAAATCCACAGAGCAGGCAGCAGCCCAGCCTGGAGCAAGGGGATGCCCTGCTCTTGTTCCTACCAGCTTTTTGGTGCCTTTCTGCAGCAGCAAGTTTTCCATGGTGGGGGTGAGGGGGGGGAAAGCACCTCTACACCTCCAGGAGGGCACCACCAAGGGCAGGCAGAGCTCCGTGCTCTCCTGTAAGAAAGCATGAGCTGTGCCTGTCCGTGTGCTCAGCCACAGCCTGGGTGTGGATCTCATGGGGGTGACACAAAGCCCTGGGGTGGCTCCCCAGGTGGGATTTCATGGTCATCTCTGCACAACTGGAGCTTCAGAAGGAGCTGGACTTCAAGGAGTCCTGCAGACCTTGTGGCAACGTTTGTTTGATGGCTGTTGTGCAGAGCTAAAAATACCCCAGCTATGGTTAGGAGTTTAGGATAACTAATACACCCAGTGGAAAGATTTGGAGCCATTCCAGGGCTAAACAACAGCTTCTTCACCAACAGCCAAAGACTTGTGGATGCAAAAATAACTAGAAACTGAAAAACTTGAGCTGGAGCAAGCGATTTTCAAACTGAACCCAAAAAAAACTTTCTAGTAGTGAAGACGACCGTGGAAAATTGTCAGCACTTTGGTTGTTTTAACAACAGGGTACACAGACCTCTGGGTTTGGGCTGGATTCTGCTTCTGGGCAGGAGTTGGGAGGATTTAAGGAGAATTTAGTATTTAAGGAGAATGCCTTCATTATGAAGGTGAAATCAAATTACACTGATAATATGTTATATGTGCTCTGGATGAACAGCATACGTGCAGAGGGAAACACCACGATGGGAGGAATCCACTTAATGTCTTATAAAGTGAGGGGAAAGACCCAAGAATTGACCAAGAGGGACTGTGGGTGCTGGGAAGGACGCTGTGGAATGAGACAGCTTCCAGCCACACAGGGGCTGGGGAACTCAGGACAAGCAAGGGTTTCAGACATCTGTCTACAGACCCCAAACCCAGCTGGGGAAGGAGCAGAGGGAGCAGTCCCCTGAGCACATCTGTGCCACGGTGGCAGAGGACACCCAGGCTCACATCTCAGCCCTGGATCCCAAACCTTTATGCCTTTGCCGGGAGGTGTCATGGCCATCGTGGGTTTTCCCAGCTCAGGTCCTGCTTGAAGTAGGGAGCCCTGCCCTGCCCCAAAAGAAAAGCCAAAAGAGCCTCCAAGTCCTCATGAGTGCTGAGAAATGTTTGTGCCCATTCCAGGCGCCCTTGCAGAAGCTGTGTTATCATAATTAGCCGAAATGTTTCTCCATTAGCATATTTCTGCTCTTCTCCCACCACATCAGCCCTGGTGAAACAGTCACTTATTCTCCCCTTGTGTCGAGATGTGCCAGGCTGCAGGCAGGAGCTGCTGCCCTCCCCAGCCTGGCCTCAATAGCACGGCTTGTTCTCCGTGCAGGGGGTGACAATCCAGCAGAGCTGATGTAAATCCCAGGAACACCACCGAGAGCAGCCCCAGTGGCCATCCCCTGAGAAGATCTGGCCACTGAAATACAATGAGGTTGATGTGCCAGGAGGCTGGAAGGTCCCAACAGCCCGTGCTGTGATGGTGAATTATCACTCCCTCACAGACACTTTTTAAATAGATTCCTTTCCTACTCCACAGCCAGTGCAGAAGCTTGGTTGTGCACCACAGTGTGGCCAAGGAGAATGCAGGGTAGGGAAAGAGATGACTCTGAGCTTGGCTGAAGGTATGGAGGCATGGGAGATATATTCCCACACAAGACCAGACCTTTTGTCCGATCTGTGTAAAAAGTGTAGCCAATGCCACCTGTGTGTTACAGAGCAGGCAGCAAACGTCTGCCCTGGCAGACCAACACTTTTTGCCAACCCTCACCCTCCCGCTCAGTTGGGTGTTGGTTGGTTTTGGATGCACATTCCTGGGGAGATGGGGCTGAGGTGGTTCTCATGTTTTTATAACAGGCTGGCAGGGTGCAGCATCTCCTGAAGATGCTCTGGCTCTTCTCCAGTGGTTCAGCCTCGCGGTTGCCTGTGATGTGAAGGGAGTCTCTTCTGACCCACTTCCAGAGAGAAAACTCCCTCTGGTGTGAACAGGATTGATAAATCTTGCCATGGGAGTCACGACCGGGCTGGGAGACACACAGAAGGCATGTGCCAAGAGCAGAGCCACCATCCTGAGTGGCACTGGCCATCGTGGCCATGACTTTCTCCCTGTCCTGGGACCCGCAAGCTGGCGGGTGACGGACCAGTCCCAGCGCTGTTTAACCATCCAACATTTGCAAACCCCGAAAAAGGCTCCTGCTGGGGCTAGGCATCCTTCGGGTGCAGTCTGCTCCCCGGTGCTCACACCCAGCCCTTGAGGAGGATCTCCAGCACGGAGCTGCCGGGGAGCTCCCGGGATCTCCCCGCTGTGCCCCGGGGATGCCGCTGACACTCGGGGCAAGGCCGGCGGCGCACACCGATCCCGGGGCAGCTCAGCGCGGGGTCAAAGCAGCGGGACAGCGGAGGGACCGTGAGGGCCAGCGGGGGAACGTGAGGGCCAGCGGAGGGTCCTGAGGGCCAGCGGAGGGTCCTGAGGGGCAGCGGAGGGTCCTGAGGGGCAGCAGAGGGACGGTGAGGGCCAGCGGGGGGACGTGAGGGGCAGCGGAGGGTCCTGAGGGGCAGCAGAGGGTCCTGAGGGCCAGCGGGGGGACGTGAGGGGCAGCGGAGGGTCCTGAGGGGCAGCGNTCCTGAGGGCCAGCGGGGGGACGTGAGGGGCAACGGGGGGACGTGAGGGGCAGCGGAGGGACGTGAGGACCAGCGGAGGGTCCTGAGGGCCAGCGGAGGGACCGTGAG
>WBNO01020048.1:27900-65163 GCA_013400575.1 Peucedramus taeniatus
GTCCCGGCGCTCGGGCCGCTGTCCTTCGTCTCCTTCCCTTAACTGAGCCCCTCCCCACGAAACTCTGCCGGCAGCCGGAGACCCCCGGCAGCGCGGAGCTTTTAGACAGAGGCATCGGCCCCGCAGGCGGAGACCCCCGCCCGCCGTGCGCTCTGTCCGGCCGGGACCCGAGCAGCGCTGCCGCGGCTCTGCGCCGCTCCTCGCCCCGCCGGGGAAGCGGTCCAGCGGAAGAGCGTGTGCTGCACACGTGGCCGAGCGGGATGGAGAGGTGTCCGCGCCTGGAACGCCAGCTCTCACCTTCGTCGAAGCCCCGCATCAGCGGGAAAGGAGCCGAGGCTACCTGGGATGTGAGCCCCAGGGAGCAGCGGATGAGGACCGGCAGTGAAATGCCAGGGAGGGGAGAGAAAATTTCTAGTAGCCGCTGCAGAGTTTAGTCAAGCTGCAGCTGTGCTGTGGTGCTGTTACACTCTTCTCCTATATATACATGTGTTTTCTGCCTGTTTTCTCACTCCTGGGCTCGGGAAGGGAGCTGGCAGCACTGCTGGCAAGCACAAGCCAGCTGGCTGCTGCTGCCAGAGCTAATGGAGCACTAAGACACGTCCTATTAAGTCGAGCTGTAACTGTTGACGATGGGCTGATCTGGAGTTGCTGTGTGGAGTAGCACATGCTGCTGGGAGGCTGGAAGTGCACAGTCACTTGCACAGAAAATGTATTTAAACAGAGGCTGCTGGCGACGTGGGCAGGATCAGCTCACGGCGTGCAGGCTTTTCTCGTTTGTTTTTAATTTCTGTCTGTCTCTATTGCAGCAGGGTGGAGAGAAAAACTCCAGAAGTATCTGGTGATTGTTTTTCTATCTGCTGGCAGTGCTGTTGCTGATCAGGCCTCCCGGTTCCCTCGTCCTTGCCCTTTCCCTCCTTTTTTGTTAATCTGCTAGGATATGTAGAGGAAGGGATGCTGCAGGAGCTTCACAGGCAGGCATTGCTCTGGGTTTTGCAGAGCCTGTCTGTGTGAACCCAGTTGTCTCTCTGGCCCCTCACCACCCCTGCTGCATTGCTCTAAACTGAGGTGCCACCTTCACACCGTGGCAAAGTGGAAACCTTGGATTGCAGGGGCTCAGTGTCCTGCTTGCAAAGAGCATCTTTTCCTATCTGCACCTGTTGATGCCAGGAGGAGATAACACGTATTTTTCTTTGGCTGTGGAAAGAAACAAGATCTCTGTAGTTACTTCACAACCTGACTCTTCCATTGCTCCTGCCCACCTGTTGTGTGGCCTGGGTGATTTAAACGAGGGCTGGGTCTTAAAGATGCTGAATTCCCATGGGTTTCATGTATGGTCACAGAGGGGAGGACAGGCTGAACAGGTGGCACGGTTTCAGCCTGGTTTTTGACACAGCTGTCAGTGACAAATGTGACCACAAGACACTGAGCATGGCCCTGGTGCTGTCATGTCACATGTCTGGGGGTTGGTTCATCCTGGAAATTGTTCAGTGCTGGAAAACCAGCAAGGCTTTTCTGGTTCTGCTTCCTTAGAGTGAGTTGGACTTTGGCTCGGGTCAAACAGAGGTGGCTGCATGTGCAGGGAGGTGAGGGAGGTCAGGTCTCTTAGCAGGGCTGTTATCTGGGATTTTGGGAAGCTGGATGGATAACAAGAAAAAGCCACAGGAGTGGAAGAGTCAGAGCACAGCTCCTTTCCATGAGAAGGACAAGTGAATACCAAGTGAAGTTGTTCACTTTATTCCTGTTCTGATGCTGGGGAAAGGCTTAACTGGACAAGCTGTTTTGGAGAAGGAGTTTGTGTATGGAGATATTAGATGATTTCTGCTGTTCCTGCTGGGAGAGGAGTGGAGGATGCTCCAGAAACATCATGGATGTAAATGTGCTCAGTGTTGGATGTCAGCTTGATTTTTTGAGCATGGATTCTGATAACTGCTGGTGTCCACTCACTTCTTGGGCACACAACCCTCTCCCAGGCAGATGGAAAAATGCCATCATGGGAGTGACACCCCGTGGAGGACCAGAAGCTGCAGGAGGGAGGATCCTGAAGCCTTTGAGCCTCTCCAAAGCCTGGCTGTCAAGCTGAACATGTGAGACTACCTTTGGGTGCCCTATTTTGCCATGTCCTGGCTGAGACTTTGTCCAGGTGGGAAGCACAGAGGGCTTTCCTGCCAAAGGGCACACGTGCTTGCCAGGGGGATGGTGTCTTGCTGTCCCAATCCAGGAGCAAACTTCCAGCCCTTGGAAGGGCAAAGGTGGCTAGGTCAGGGAATGTCAAAGCAGAGCTTCTCTCCTGGCTGCTGACATAAATGTGGCATAAATGCTCCTGGCATTCTGTGCACCAGGAAGTTCCCCCTGGAAGACTTTTCCTTATCCCCCAAATGCCAAGGCTTGATTTAAGCATGTGTGACTGGCTGTGCCCTGTTGGAGAGATGGGCTCTTCCCTGAACAAGTTGTTGGGTTGGTCATGCCAAGTCCTGAGCACAGGAGGAACCCTCCAGGTGGAACTCACCCCTGAGAGTCACCTCTGGGACAGGACCAGGGTTTGCCATGGCAGGGATCAATTCCTGGCTGGCACCTCTCCCTCCTTCCCATGAATCTTCTGCTGGTACATCTGTCCTTGGGAACAGTGTGGGGATCCCCTGCTTGAGCAGTGGGAGCTTGGGTGGCCTCTCTGAGCATCTTGGCTGCTTTCAGCAGCTCTGGCAGCTGCCACAGCTCTTTTGCAGGTCCACAGCTCCTCGGTGCTTTCTGCTGCTTTGTTCCTGCTTTTGGTCTGGAGGGGGTTGCTGGGGTGCTTTTGTTTTGCTAGGAAGGACTTTAGTGCTCATTTACATCCTTATCTCACCCTGGCTTTAAAGCAGGAGGCAAGGTACAGGCAGCTTTTACTGCAGCCCGTGGGGCTGGGTGAGGCCCTCTGTTAGGGAGAGAGGGTATGGGGCTCTGGAAGGGCTTCTGGGGACAGTCCTGTGGGGTGAGGAGTGGGGCAGGCACACAGCCACATCCAGCACTGCCATCTCACCCACCTCACCACCCCGTCTCTGTCCTCTCATCCCTCCTCCCTAGTGGAAATTAGGATTTCTTGCCCCATTCCCATCCCCTGTGGGTTCCATCAAGCTGCTTTGGAGGGTGGCAGTACCAGCTGGTGGGGTTGGAGTGTGTTTGTCAGCACTTGGGGATGCCCTTGCCCCGAGCTGGAGCAGCGGATTTTTATCTAGGTTTGAAACTCTGCTGCTGTGAGGTCAGGAAGGGCTTATTTTTACAATATGTTGGGGTTGCTGGGTGAGGAATGTAGGTCACCCTGTTCTGGCCCTAAAACAGCTCCTGGGTGCTTTGGTATAGCCCTAAACCTGGCACAAGATCGGGGCTATGTGTTCTCCAGCCCTACTTTTTATTTACTGACAGGGAGAGGAATTCCAGTCCTTTTCACACTGTGGGTTAGGAATTATCTGTCCTGGTTGGGACCATCCCAAAGCAATGCTCCCTGGTCAGGAGGCCATGACTTGGCACCAGATGTGCTGGGATAGAGTGGGCTGAGGCCATTTAAGTGCAAAATGGCCAGGGTGGATGTGAATTAGTAATAAGTGATGCCTGCACTATCAGCTGGGATCTCCAGCAGTGCCCTGGGGTAGAAAATTGGCCCTGACAGGGCTGGCTGGTTCCAGCTGGCATGGAGAGCCCTCCTGCCTGCCAGCTTCTCTCTCTGCTGCTTTACCTTGGAGAGGTGGGCAGGGAGGGCTGGGCTAGAACATCCTTTCCCAGGCAGATTGGGTATCTCCAGTGGGAGATCTGCAGCTCCTCCCAGCTCTGCACCCCTTGCTTGGGTGCTAGAGATGAGTTTTCACTGCACTGTCCCCACCTCAAGCAGATTTAGGTTTGCCTCTCCAGCTCTTAGAAAGGAAGGGCCTCAGGTGTTTCCCTGCAAGCACTGAGGTTTGAAAAGATGCTGATCTCCTTAGTTTTATTCTTATTTTTGCCTCCTCCCCTTCCAGCCCATCCCTCCCTCCCTCCCTTCCTCCCTCCTCGACCCACAACCCCTTAAAGAGGAAATTTGATAAGATGGGAACTCCTGGTAGCTGAGGACGTTCTGCATTTTGCTAATTGTGTTTTGATTAACAGTGATGAGGAACCACAGCCATGGCAACTCCTGGAAAATGTCCCTTCCCAGGTTAGCTGCCTGACACCAGCATCTGGGGGATTGTGAGCCACCTCAGAGCCACAGGGAAGTGATGCCCTGCTGGATGAAACACGTGGATGGGCCAGCAAAAAATTGGTTTGAAGCCAGGACAGGTTAAAATAGCCATTGAGAGGAGTGGAGATGGCAGCATCTTTCCCCAGCTGTGGCTGAACCCTGCTTGCCAGAGCTCAGAGCAGGCAGTGTGGTCTCTGCTGCTGTGTACAGCTGGGAAAGGGAAGAGAAAAGGGCTGCTGCAAAGCTTTCTCCTCCCAGGGGGATATTTTATTCCAAAGATGACACCTGGATGTGCATCTGGGGGCAGTGAAGAAGCCAGGTGCTCCAGGGAAAGCCCAGATTTTGGCCAGCCTGCTCCCAGCACTGCAAGTGGGCTCTCAGTGCTCCAGGTATGGCTTAGGGTCATACAAAACCACCCCACTGGACATGGAATGAGGCTCGTGGCTGTCTCTGATTGCATCCCTGTGTTTTAATTCCTTCTCTTTGGTTCTCCTGGAGGTGAAATTTATTCACTGAGGTACAACTGGACCCCTGTGCATGGGCAGTGTAGCAGAGCAGCACAAACTGGGGGGTGTGCAGGCAGGTCAGCCTGAGCCATGTGAATCTGGAGTGTTCCTCTTCCCAGTGTGTGGTGCCATTGGAAGGCACAGATGCCCACGTGAAGATCCTCCTCAGAAAAGCCATTGCATTTCTTTCCTCCCCTGCTGCCCCTAACTGTTGTCCTGGTGTCTTGCAGGCTCAGGAGAGTGAGGCAGGATGGATGTGTACGACCCTCAGACTCTGGGTGTTATGGTCTTTGGAGGCTTCATGGTGATCTCAGCCATCGGGATCTTCCTGGTGTCCACCTTCTCCATGAAGGAGACATCTTATGAGGAAGCCTTGGCCAAGCAACGCAAGGAGCTGGAGAAGACCCAGCAGCAGAAATTGGAGAAAAAGAAGAAAGAGAAGCCAGTTGAGAAAAAAGGAAAAGCAAAGAAAAAGGAAGAGAAACCGAATGGAAAGATCCCAGAGCAGCAGCTTGCTCAGGAAGTGACGGACCCTCCCAAGGAGGTGGTTCCTGAGCCTGCTGTGGTGCCTGAGCCTGTAACAGTTGAGACTCCAACTGCAGCTGTGGCAGTTGTCCCCCAGGAAAAGGAGAAACCTGTTCCATCACCTAAGGAGAAGAGGAAGAAGGAGAAGAAGGTGGCAAAGGTAGAGCCTGCCCCTAGCCCGGTGTTGGCTCCACCCCCTGTCAGCATCCCCAAAAGTTCTCCCGTCCGGGAGGTGGCCCCCAAGGAGGTGCCTGTTGTGGCAGTGCCCCCAGTTGGCACTCAGCAAAGTGCTCCAGTCATCAGCTCTGTCACCCTCAAGAAAAGCGAGGCTCTTCCAGCCCAGGAGGACCAGAAGCATGATGGACCTGCCAAGAAGAAGGCTGCATCCAAGAAGAAGAGCGAGCCAGGTAAGGCCAAATTCCTCTGCCTGTATCCCTTTGGTCCAGCACATGGGTGCTGGAGAGTTCCAGGTTCCTCTGGGATTTGTGTTTTGGGATCTCCAGGTGGGAATGAGTGAGAGCTGCATGTCCCTGTCCTGGGAGAGGGACAGCTGCCAAGGTGCTGCACATCTGGGTGGAAATTCAGGATGAGGTGTTTTCCCCATAGAGCCCTGACTGTTAAAAGTACAGAGGAGCTCTCCCACACTTCTCCATGGAGCTGGGTCACTGCCTGTGTTTCCTCCTCCTTTGGTGGAGGTGAAGAAGGATTCTTGAAGCAGAGAAGACTGATGGAGTTTCAGGGGGGATTGATCATAGAGTAATTAGAGGGAAGTGACTTTGGGTCTCTCACAGGGAAGGCAAAGCTGGCCCATCATCAGTCGTGCCTTACTTGATTGACTCAGAAATGGAAAAGATCAGGTGGTCCTGAACTCTGCAGAGTATAAAAAAGGTGTAGGGAGGGGAAAATCAGCTCTCTTGCTGGATTCTTGCCTCTCATTGTACCAGTGGGAACAGTCTGGGATTTATTTTTGGTTAAGTGATAATTACAGGCACTAAAAATGTGAGTGCTTTTAGACCTATGGAAGGGTTCCCATGTGGACACATGGCAGAAATCCCTCGGGTGTTCTCAAAGATGTCATGTGATGTGCATAGATTTCATTCTTTCTTTCCCAAAAAAACCCCACCAAACTAAAAGACATCCCTTCTTGCTGCCCTTCTGCAGCACATCCAAACCTGCTGTGCAGCCTGGCAGTTTCCACACCCACATTTTGGAAGAGGGTCTGCTACTCAGCAGGGCATTTGCAGCTGCTGGGTTTCAAAGATGGGTTAAACCCCTTGAATCTGCTCTTCTGAGGGAAGGATTTTCCTGAAGGCCATCTCCACATGGTGATGGGGTTTGGAATGACTGAAGAAGCTGCTCCTGGAGGGTATTGCAGGGGTGGTGTTGAGGAAACTGGAGGTGACTGGTTTGTTGTGTGCACCCATGTGAAGAGCATGGCCCTAAATCCAAGCTGTAACAGCTGAGGGAATGTGGCTGGGAGATGACCTCTGAGCATTTGTTAAGTTGGGAGGTTTCTGGGTGCTCCAAGCTTAGATTCCCTTGGGTATGAAGTGGCAGTCCTGCATGTCCTGAAAGCAGAGAGTGATGTCTTAGCTGCTCCTGTGGGATTTTGCAAAGGAAAGCTCTTGGTAGGATTTGTGCCACGAAGCCAACTGCAGTTCGACCAACGTGTTCTGAGCAGCTGTGGTCTCTCCTCCTTGAATGCAAAGGAATAAATCATTCTGTGGCAGATAAAAATGGGTGTTCAAAGTGTTCAAGGACACGTCCTCAGCACTGAAGCAGACTGCAGAACTGACAGGAATGGCTTGGAGTGTTTTTCTTCTGCAACTCCACCTGGAGAGGGGCGGAATTCCGCTTGGTGAGTCCCTGCACGCAGCAGGGCTGAGCCAGGGGTGCCATGTGCTGTCCTGGAGTTGCCAGCATGAGTAAAGTGTGAGCCAAGCCTCGTGCCCTGGTTGCCCAGGGGGGTGAGGCTGCCCTGGCTGTGCTGCTGGGAAGAGGCTGTGGCTGGGGACAGGGACACGGCTGCTGCCAGGGCTTGGCACTGCCCTTCCAAATGGATCCACCAGAGATCCCTTTGCACTTACTGTCACTGGCCAAGCAGGCTAGACTTGGGGAAAGCTAATTTATTCCCCATTAAAATAGATGAGAAACAGAGATTTTTTTAGAAATGAAAACAATGTCTTTCCCCCTGGCCCTTATTCCCAGGCTCAACTTCACTCCTTCCCTCCTGACTCCTCTGCCTCCCATCCCTGAGTGGTGCAGGAGGATGAGGACTGTGGTCAGTTTGTCACAGCCACTCTCTACAGCTCTTTCCTCCTCACACCTTTCCCCTGCTCCAGTGTGGGGCCTTCCATGGGCTGCAGTCCTTTGGGAGGAGCCTTGTCCACCATGGGCTCCATTCTCTAGAGGAGAATCTCTGCTCCAGCACCTTCAGCACCTCCTCCTCCTCCTCCTTCTTTGAACCCTGTTCTTGGGGCATCCAAAGCTTTGTATTCAAGAGACTCTGGTGTGAATGACTTCAGGGGCTCTGGAGCTTCTGGACTCCAGACTGCTTTTCCTTCTGTGGTTTTCTAGGACAATGCAGCCCACTGGGCCATAGATACCTGTAGGAACCCCTAAACCACTGCCTGCCACCCTCTGTGTATTGTGACCATGGGCACTGAGGTCCTCCAACAGCATCATGGTCCCTGATGCTCCCTGGCTTTCCCAGGTTAGCAGGGGAAGGGTTGGAGTCACGTTGCTTCCTTAGCAAAGAGCTGGAGCAAACTTGGCTGGGGAAAGGTGAGAGGTGACCCCGCTGTCACCAGCACCACTGCGTGGAGTGCCATCCTTCAGCAAGGTTTTGGTGTGGTCCAGTTTCTGATGCCCAACGTGTCTGAGCCCCCTGGCATTGGCAAAGCACTCCCAGCTCCTGCTGAGGATCTCAGTTTGGTAGAAGGTGATGGCAGGTGCTGGGACCAGTTGTTGAGCCAGGCAGAGCTCAAGGAGCTCTTGAGCTGACTCAAGGAGCACGTGTGTGGTGTCATCTCCAGCACTTCTCTTACTGTTCTCACTCACAGAGGTACCAAATATGACTCTGGAAATCTGGGTTTGAGCTGGCATCTGTGGGCTTGAAGCCAGCTGAGATGGTACAGTATTTCTGCTGTTGTAAGTCCCAATCCCTCTCTCTCCTCCCTAGCACCCACGGATTCAGATGGGGCCCTGTACCTGCCCTACAAGACCCTCGTGTCCACAGTCAGCAGCATGGTGTTCAGTGAGGGGGAGGCCCAGCAGCTCATTGAGATCCTGACAGAGAAAGCAGGAATCATCCAGGACACCTGGCACACGGTAGGGCTCTGCTGATCCTCAGGAACTGCAAGGGAGAGGGGAAGGCACCCCATTTTCAGGCAGGCTAGCCCTGAGGGTGTCTGGGAGAACAGAGCTGAGTTTTCCCCTGGAGCAGAGGGCAGGATGTTGTGTGTGGGGTGGAGGGGATGGGTCTGAAGTGGTCCCCACTGATGTGCCACCCCATGCTGGCAGGCCACGCAGAAGGGTGACCCGGTTGCTGTCCTGAAGCGCCAGCTGGAGGAGAAGGAGAAGCAGCTCTCTGCAGAGCAGGAGGATGCAGCTGCTGCCAGGAACAAACTGCGGGAGCTGAGCAAGGTAAGCCCTGGCTGGCCCTGCTGGTGTGGCCTCTGCTCCTGGTGGCTCTCCATGTGCCTCCTGCTCCCCACGTCTCAGCCCCCTGATGGGGCTCTTTGGACCCTTCACCTGTTGGTTGTTTTTTTTTTCCCAAAAAGCAGAGGAGGTCCCCCCTGCCCTCCTCTCTTGGGCGTGCTCCAGTTTGGGGAGGTGCCAGGGCAAAGAACAGCAGGGTAGTGCCCATTGGCAGCCATGGGAAAAGCAGGGGGAAACCCTTTCTGTAAGAAATTGCAGCTTGCTTCTCTTTCAGGGAGAAAAGCAAATCCTTCCTCATTTCAGCTCCCCTGAGCTGAGATGGTGCCTTTGTAAGGAACCTGATCCTATTTACAGTGCCCTTCTGTAAGGGGCCCTACTCAGCCCCCTGCCCCCACCTCTTTTTGGGTGTTGAAGGCAGAACACATCCCTGCCATGCTGAACTTGTGGCTGTCAAGTCCATCTGCTTGATTTTTTTGCTCTGCCCCAAACGTTGTGTGATGTTGTTTATCCTGGGGGAGGAAAATAAAATTCCAGGCTGTCTTACTCCTTTCTCTTAGCTGGCCCAACATGGAACAACAGTGGCATCCAGTGGCCACAGAGCCCAAAACAAAATGCAGGAGGAAATGTAAGTGCTAAATGTACCTGGGCTTGGGGACAGCGATGGAGGGGATAAACTTTGGAGTCTGCTGAGCTAGGAGGCCACATCCTCTTAAAATGGGGAAACCTGTGCTCTGAGGACTAACTGGGAGCCTCCTTTCCTGGAAGGAGCTGGCAGCCGAGCGGGCCAAGGCGGTGGCCGTGGAGGGCAAGCTGAAGGAGCAGCTGCTGGCCCGCGAGCGGGAGATCGTGGCCGTGCAGGCACGGATGCAGGCCAGCTACCAGGACCATGTCAGTGAGACCCAGCAGCTCCAGGGCAAGGTGAGCCCCAGGCAGTGCCCTGCACCTGCCTCCTTCCTCTGCCAGGTGGCTGCTGGTGGCACACGTGTGACATTCTGGAGAAGGCTGACCAGTGGGAGGGGGTGAGAGCCTCGGGGAGGGCGAGACCCTGCGGTGCTCCTGGGTGCTGAAGATTCCCCCAAACCCCTTTTAGGCCCCCCTAAACACTCCTTAAACTCCCCCAGATCCCTTCCCAAACCTCTTCAGGTCCCCCACACCCCTTTAAGACCCACTTAATACCCCCAAATTCCTCCCCCAACCCCTCTAAGACCCCTCCAAATGTTTCTGGAGAAGAGGCACGTTGGAACATCTTCATGGGATGTCACACCCCTGAGGGCTGTCAGCATCAGCACACACTCCCCTGCATTGCCAGTCCCTCCTGCTCATCTCTTGGGCTTTGACAGGGGCAGCAAAAGGGGTGGTGGTGGAATTAACCCCTGTTGGGCTCTTCCAGATCCGCACCCTGCAGGAACAGCTGGAGAATGGCCCCAACACGCAGCTGGCTCGCCTGCAGCAGGAGAACTCCATCCTGAGGGATGCCCTCAACCAGGCTACCAGCCAGATGGAGAGCAAGTAAGGCTGGGAGGAGGGGCAGAGCCTGGGGCTGCCCTCTGGCAGACCTTGGCTTGAGCACCTCCTTTCCCAAAGGTACTTCTACAGACACCCCAGCTAGCTGGAGGTGGAGGAGGAATGAGGGAGGAAGAGCTTGCCAAATGGCTTTTGGGGGTACACCAGGAGAGACAAGGGTGTTCTTCCCAAGTGAAAGGGCAGGGAATCACTCTCTCCTTTGGGGTCACCTGTGCTGATGCCAGAAGCAAGAGGCAGTGGAGGGGGCAGAGGGGATCAGAAGGCACTGTGGTGTTTTTCCCCCATAGAGGAGCTCATAGTCTCAGACTTGAGCAGAAAGGCAGCCAGCTCTTTGACAGGAGTCATGCTGCAGAGAACAGAACAAATAGGAGCTAGGTAGAAGAATTTCACACTCCTTTTTATAGACAGTCTGAAATGACTGGTGATTAACAGCAGGCAAATAATTACAGAGTGGACTCCAGCTGTAGTGCTTCCTCTTGTGTCTGGGAACACAGATCCATGTGTCCTCTACTTCATAAGAAAGGAATGTCTCCTGTGACTGAAACAGGGCTTTTAAAAAGTGATTTGTTGGCTCTTTCCACCCCCTCCCTGAAGGACCAGGAGTGTCCTAGAAACAGGCAAACAAAGTTCACCATTTCAAGTCCTGTATCAGGCCCACAGGAGGATGTGTTTCCCCCAGGCAGCACCAGGGAGGCTTGGCTGGCCTGTGGGCTGAAGTAACCCTGCTTCTGTTGCTGCAGGCAAAATGCTGAGCTGGCCAAGCTGAGGCAGGAGTGCAGCAAGCTGATGAAAGAGCTGTCTGAGAAGTCAGAGGTGCTGCAGCAAGAGGAGCAGCAGAGGAAGAGCTGGGAGATCAAAGCGACGGCCTCGGAGAAGCGAATCGAGCAGCTGCAGGTCAGGCAGGCACCAGCAAACCCTCTCCCCTTGCACAGCTGGGTGGCTGAATGGCAGGGGATCCATTCACTTGGGAAGGGCTAGGAGGGAGAAAAATGTCTGTGGTTGGGGAGGAAGCTGCCTGGAAGGCTTCCTAATTGTTCTCCCCCCCCCATTAGCTCATCACATTCCCTGTGCCCCTTGTGTAGCATCACTGTCAGAGCCCAGGGAGCAGCATGCCTGTGTTGTAGCCATTCTTCTGCAGGTGCTCTCTCTCTCAAGCTCAGGTGGTTTATTGTTGCTCTCTCTCCCTGGTGTAGGAGATGGAGTTGTGGCTTTTTTGGGTGCCAGCAGGGAGTGGCTGGGTTTAGGGTTTTTAGGGCTGTTGAAAGGACACCTCCCAAGCAGAGCCTCTGAGCACACAGGGGTGTGTTGCTGGCAGGCAGGGAAGAGCACATCTGTACTCAGGGAAGAGCATCATCTTGGGATGTTGACAGTGCTCCTGCTGGGATCCTGCTGGGATGTTGCTAAGCTGTGTGCTGGGAACATTAATCCTGGTGTAGCAGACAGGGTGAGAGATGTCTCTGAATTGCTCTGGCCTCTTCAAGAAGGGGCTGTGGTGGAAGAGACCTTTATCTGCACATGCCAAAATAGTTTTGTAGAGGAGTTCCTAGAGCAAGGGGCCTTCCATATCCTTGCTCTTAGTTTTTTGTGTGCCTGAGGATGTGACTCTCCTTTTGGTGGGCTGCATTTGGCTCCTGCTGCATTTGCAGGTGAGGAGCAAGGAGGGTGATGTGAGCTCACAGCTGGTGTGAAGGTAGGAGCTGCCTTCCTGGCTCAAAGCAGGAGCTCCTAGACTTGCTTTTGGGAGAACTCCAGGGCTGTCAGCTGGCTGCACACCTTAATGCTAATTAAATAAATCACACCAGCTGACTCTAAAGTCAGGGATGGGCTTAAGGTGCTGGGGAGAATGTGTTCCACAGTAACACCTGGAGCTCTGAGCTGAGGATGTTGAGTCAAATCCTCCTCAAAAACCAGAGCAGCTCTGTTTTCCTGCTGGGGCTGAAAGCATCCCTTGTACAGAGACAGGCCTGCTGGTTTACTTTTTCCTGTCCCTTCTATGCAAAGCAATTTTTCTCCCTCTGCAAGAGTGCCACTTGTACCTGTAAAGCTGCAACTCATCCTCCTCCTCCTTTGCCTTCCCCCTCAAAACACCTGCCCTTGTCAGCCTCCTCCTTGCTGCTTTCCATGATGGAAAATAAAAAGTTTTCCCTGGCCCAGACTGCACAGACAGTTCCCCCTCCTGTGGAAATGTGCTTGGGTGTCTCTGTTCTGCAAAGCCCCATGCCAGCACCTCTCCCTGCTGGGCTGGGGCAGTTTCAACCAGGGCTCTGGGAGGTTTTTCAGAGCTCTCCAGAGGAGAGGTTGGCCCTGGAATTGGCCCAGGGCCGAGACATTTGGGTATTGTCTGCTTCCCAATGTGAGGGCTGGCACGGGATGAAATGTGAGCACAGCGCGGGTGCTTTGTGCGCAGGGGGAGCTCGGCAGGAGGATGGCTTTGATCCCCCAAAAACACCTTAAAAATAAGATTGTGTGACACATGAAGCTTGCTTCAAACTGGCCCCAGCTAGGGGTGTCTGTCATGCTCCTGGAAACCTTCTCTCCCTGGCCTGCAGGCTTACCAACGGGAGGCAGAGGTGATGCTGCAGAAGAGGCTGGATGAGGTCAGCGACGAGCTCCGCAAAACCCAGAGCAGCTACAAGAGCCTGTTGGCAGATGCAGAAAAGACCAAAGGGCAGCAGCAGAGCATTGCTGGTGAGGAGCTGGGATCAGCTGGGAGAGCTGTAGGGCAGACTGGAGACTTTGAGAGCTTGGAGGAGCCAGGTGGGGCAGGACAAGTAGATCCAGGGATGAGTTACGCTGTGAGCAAGACGTGGGCTGGTCCATGGCTCTGTCCCAAGGCCTCTCTCCTGTGCTGTCCTGCATCCCTGCCTGCCCTTTCTGTGCCTCCTCAAAGCATCCATGGCTTCTTTGGCTAAGATCCTGCGTGGACAGAGCAGGGTGAGGAGTCTCCAGGTTTGTTTGCACGTGCCCTACTGTGTTTGTCACCCTTCCCTCCAACAGAGCTGCAGGCCAAGCTGCTGAGCTCCGAGGCAGAGGTTAAAAGTAAGCTGCTGGAGTTGGACAGTGTGAAAGGGAAACTGCAGGATGCCAGCTCAGAGAATGCAAAGCTTCTGGAGAGGATCAAGTCCATCGAAGCTCTGCTGGAGGCAGGCCAGATGAGAGAGGCAGAAAAAGGCAGAGACCTGCAGGTTGTGTGCTCGTTTAATTGGGGTGGGAGGAGGGGGGTGGGTGACCCTGCTTACACAATCCCTGAGTTATCTTTGCTCTGGGATGCTACAGAAAGGGCTGACCTGTGTCACGTGCCTGGGGCAGGTCCTCAAAGTGCTTTCTCTCTTCCAGGCAGCCAATGAAGCAGAAATGAAGCAGCTGCAGTCAAGGTGGGTCCAGGTGCACATCTTGCAGTGGCACCTCCAGCTTGCTGCCCATGTGTCCCAGGCTTCCTCAAGCACTGAGCCTTCCTGCCTTCCAGGCAGGGTTGGGGCTGCCCAGCTGGGAAGTCAAGCTCAATCCTGGCCAACAGTGCTGTTTAAAACATTAATTGGCTCTGGTGCTGGCCCCATATAACAGCCAGTCCATTCTGAAGTGGGACTCAGTTGCTGCAGGCACATGGAGTCTGAGCACTCCTACAGAACAGGAGGTTCTGCTGGTCTTGGTGCTGGGTGTGGGATGTCTCTGGTCCAAGCCCCTGCTCAAGGCTGGGCCAACCAGTGGAAGTTTTTTTTTTTGAGATGTTTCCAGGTCCCTGTTCCAGTGTTTAACAACCTCTTCCCCCACCCCCCAGCACAGAAAGGTTTCCTGGCATTTAACTGGAGTTTCCCATGGCATGAGTCCTGCCTGTTGCTCCTTGTCCATGTGCTGGGCACCTCCAAGAAGGCCCAGGCTCTGCATGGGGGGAAGATTTCTCAGATGCCCCCACTGCCAGCAGGCATCCAGCATCCCTCTAAAGGAAGGCAGCTGTTGGGTTGTCCTGAGACCCCAAGAGATGTGTGTAGCTCTTCTCAAAGACCTGAACCTTGGTTTGCTCAAACTGAGGGTCCCTTCAGAGCAGGTGGGGGGGGATCTGAGGGTGAGGAGGGAACCTGCAGCTTTCTGCTCCCTAGTTGCCAGCCCTGATTTAGGGTTACTCAGGATAGTGGGATGATAATTTCAAAGTGCAGAGCTGTGGGCTCTCTCAGCCTAATGAGCCCCTGACAGGAGCAGCCCCAGCTGTGCAAGCCGGAATTCCTGGCCTTTGCATCAGGTTGCTTCTTCCTCTTTCTGTGTGTGTACAGCCAGCCAGTTGAGTGATTGCTTTTTGTTGCTGAAAACCAGATCCCACTCCAGTGTTGCCATGGCTGTGGTTTTCAGTCCTGCTCCCTCTTCCTCCTGCTGTGTGTAGATCCCAGAGCAGACCAGGATAGGAAGGGCTGTGTCTCCATCTCGGGAGCTTGCTGCCCTTGAGGGAGGTGCCTGCTCAGGCTCACTCCTGCATCCTGCCCTTCCAGACTCCAGGAGAAGACAAACCAGCTCTCAGCCTTGGAAAGGGAAGCCACACAGCTGCGGGAGGCAGTGGAGCAACAGAAGGTGAAAAACAACGTGAGTGAGTGACAGACAGCCCATCCTGGTCACCCACTGATGGCTCCAGGGTGTGGCCAAAGGCTCTTCCAGCCCCACAGAGCCCTGCAGGCGTTGTCTCATCTGCCAGAGAGCAGGAATGCCCCTGGCAGGCTGTGCAGCTGGAGCTGGTGGGCTGCCTGAGGTGGCATGTGTGTCCCTTGTTCTCTTGGGAGGTTTAGGACCTGGTAAGCCAGAGAGATCCTACCCTGCTAGGGCCAAGGCTCCTTCCCACCTTCCTGCTCCTCTGCTCCTTATCCCTCCTCTGCAAGGTGGTGTCACTTGTGTGGAGGCCACCTTGCATCCCTGCACTTGGCCTGTGTCCCCTGAGCTTGCTCCTAGAGCTCCTGTCCCATCCAGGGCACTGCCAGAGCAATGGGCTCTGTGGAGCCACTGGAAAGACTGGGGAGAAAGGAAGGCTTGTGGGCAGGAAGACTCCTGACCAAACCCAATTCCCTAAGCAGAGGCTCTGAAATCCCCTGCAGTGCCAGCAAGCAGCTTTGTGGCCCTTGGCACAGCATGTGGCTCATTGCCCTCCCTGGGGGGTCTCCACAGGACCTTCGGGAAAAGAACTGGAAGGCAATGGAAGCACTGACCACGGTGGAGAAAACGTGTGAGGAAAAACTGCTGGCTGCTACAAAAGCAAAGGTGAGCCTTGTGGGCATCACATTTCACTGAACAGAATCCCTTCACTCAGGATTTTATCCTGAGAGGCTGAAAAGGCAGAGAGAAGCCCACAGCTGGGAAAGCAATCTTTATTTCATTCACTTCTGCTGTGCTGTGCTCATGTGGAATGGGTTAGGAATTGTTTACCTGAAGTGCTGAGCCTGATTGGGCTCTGGTGTGAGTTGTTTCCAATCACTGACCAATGGTCACAGGAATTGTGTCAGGGACTCCAGAAAGAGTCATCAGTTTCATTGTTATTATCTTTCTAGCCTTCTGTAAGTATCCTTCTCTATTCTTTAATATAGTTTTAAATATTATTAAATATAAATTTAATATAGTTTATAGTTTTTATATTTTTTTAAACATAATATAGCATCATAAAATAATAAAATAACCTTCTGACAACATACTAAAGTATCATTCTTCCCTGCCACGAAGGGGATGGTTTTTTACAACAAAGCCTGGCATTTCCCTGGTGTTGGAAGGGAAACATTCAGCTTCCCCAAGCCACCAGGGAGGCCTGCCCTGGGTTGCCTGTCTGCTTAGGAACAGTGCTGGCCCAATTCTTCTGCAAGCTTCTCCAAAATTTTCCTTGAGGGCAGCTCATCCCTGGTACTGGTCATGGTTGGGGAGCCAGGGACATGGTTGAACTGGTAGTGATGCTTTTGTGGTTCCCAGCACCAGCAGTTTTCTGTGTTGGCTGGTTTCCCCAGCCCTGTAGGCACAGAAAAGCAGGACAGTGTTGTCAGCCTGGCCAGCAGGTTCCCAGGACCTCCATCCATTGCAGTTTGTCCCTCTTGCAGGAGGAGCTGGCCCAGCAGCTGGACGCGCTCCAGACACGAACCAAGCAGACGCTGCTCTCCGCCCTCCCAGGAGTCACCATGTCCTCACAGCAGGTGGGACAGGCTTCCTCAGGCCTCCCCAGAGCCTCTCCACGTGGGAAGGAGTGAGGTCTAAGCATCCTCCTTCTTTTTGTTCTTTTTTTTCCATACTCAGGATTATGACACGTGGCTACAGGAGTTCAAGGAGAAGACCGTGGGTGTGCTAAAGCAGCAGATGATCACAGCAGAGCCACCAGTAAGTGATGGCTGGGATGTGGAGGGGCGAGGGTGTGATGGAGGGTCACATGTTTCTTCTTTTCATCTCTCTCTCCTTCCCTTCCCTCTCCTTTTAGGATTCAGCTCTTAAATTAAAAGAGGCAGAGGAAGCGCAGAGCACTTTACAGGCAGAGTGTGAGCAGTACAGAACCATCCTCGCTGAGACTGTGAGTTCCTGCCCTTTGCACTGTCTTGGCTTCCCACTGGAAACCCCTCTGGAAACCTCTCCTGTCAGCCCAGGCTGCCCATGAGCTCAGGGTGGGCATCCCTTGGTGTGTTGGGGGAGCTGCTGTGTGGTAGAGTATTTGTCAGTGAGACAGAGGAATGGGATAAAGGTGAATTTCTAGAGTTCTTCAGCCTAATTGTGTTGGAAACCTTGCTGGTGGTGATGGGATGAGATACAGCAGGGGCTCTGATGACTGGGGTGGTTGAGCCAGAATAGGGATTAGGAGCCCCCAGCCCCAGCTGATTCTAATTCTGTCACCTGTTGTTTGGCCCAAATCCTTGGAGAGGCTTTGAGGGTGCCAAGGCTTCCATCCCTTACACTGCTCAGCCTGGTGGGGGCTGCAGGAGGTTTGGTCTCAGCTGAGGCTTTGCCCACAGGAAGGGATGCTGAGAAACCTGCAGAAGAGCGTGGAGGAGGAGGAGCAGGTGTGGAAGGCAAAGCTCACAGCCTCTGAAGAGGAGCTCCAAAAGGTGTGTGCTGCTGACACAGCTGGGTTTGGTGCTCCTGGGGCTGGACTTCCAGGAGAAGGGGATCTGTTGGCTATGAATGGGTTGGTGGCCCTCAGTGTTCCTGTCCTGAGACACAGGAACTTTCTTTTCTCCCTCAAATCTGCCCCTCCTGTCACCAAGCCAGCTGACAAAAATCCCACCTCACGTAGAATCTTCCCTCCTGAGTGCAGAACTGAGATTGAGCTGTTTTCCATGGTCTGGCTGCTCCCCATGCATCACATGGGGTTTTGGAGTTAAGTGGGAGTGCAGGGAGGTGGGGGAAGCTGTTGTACAGGAGATGTTTGATTTCTCAGCCCACTGCTGGCTCCTGCAGCACCAGCACTGCTGAGGGCTGGTGTGGGATTGCACAGGGTGACGTGGCCACTGATGGTGTTCCTGATGGGAAAAACGTGATGGGAAGAACATCTGGTGCCTAGGGCAGCTCCCAGAGCAATCCTGCCTCTCAGTGGACAGGAGGTGAATTCCTCCCCTCCAAAAACTTCAGCATCTGCAGAGTCCTCTTCAAAAACCAGCCTGGGTTTAAGTGCTTTTTCTGGCAGCACTTAATAATAATAATAATAATGAAGTCCATGCCACCTCATTGGAAAATTGCTGCTTCCAAACCAAAAAGTGCTTTCAGCAGGAGGCTTGTGCTGAGTCTGGTGCTGGTTTCTTGGGTGTTGAAACCTGACTGCAGCCACCTGAAGTGCTGCAGGCAACAGCTGTTGTTTGCTCCACCATTTATGAGCTGTGTGTGTTGGATTTGTCCTCCCTGGGGAGGAGAGCTCCTCCATGGAGCTCCCCTTGAATGGGTACAGGATGAAGTGGGAAAGGTGGGAGTCAAACAGCAGCCAGTTTTTGGTTGAGCCAGAGGTGCTCAGTGCCCTTCTCTGATCCTTTCTGCTTCAGTCACACCTGCAGCTGAAATCCCTGGAAGGCGTGGTGGAGAAGTTGAGAGCAGATGTGCAGAGCACAGATCAGGTGAGGTTTTTTGGGGAGGGGAGGTCTCTGCACAGCTGCCAGAGAGGCACAGGCTGTGCTTGGCTTGAGCCAGGCCCCATCTCCTGCCTTTCCTTGAGAGGGGCAGACTTCAGCCAAAGGATCTGGCTGAAGATTTGGTTTAAGATCTGTTGGACCTCACCCAATGAACCCTCTCCTGCTTTCCTCTCTTAATGCAGCTAAAGGAATACACCTCTCTTCTGGAAACACAACTGGAAAATCACTTGGAGACAGCCAGCTCTGAGCGCCAGAACTACACAAAAGAAGTTGAAGCTGTAAGTGTGGATGGAGGCTGCTGCCTTCTTCAGCTTTTTCTAACCCTGGCTCCCCACCCATGCATGTTTTGAGGATTTGAGGAGTGTCCTGGGCACCTGGGAGGTGCCCCAGAGATCTGCAGCTTTGCAAAGAAAGAGGAAAACAGATGGAGGTGCTCCAGTCTGGGTTGTGGACTCCTAAAGCCAAGAGTCATGGGCAAGGTGATGGGTCAGGGAGGTCTTGTGGAGGTGCTGTCTGCTGCTCCTGGGTGGCCTGTGTGGTTTCTGTGGCTCAGGTGAGGCAGACCTGTCCCATGGCTGGACCTGCTTGAGCAGGCAGGTTAGCATGTGATGACACCATGACCTCTTTGGGAAGATTTGCATCATAAAAAAGCTTCCTTGGGCTAAAGAGTTCCTAAACCAAGTGCATAAGAGGAGTTGTTTTATTTTTTTTCCTTTCTTTTCCTCCTTGGCAGTTGAGGCAGCTCTTGTCAGAGTCCCAGGAGCAGCTGGAGGCAGCAAAGACTGAAACACAGAAGCAGAGCAAAGAGCTGGCCCTGGTAAGCAAGGAGGGACCTGGGAGATGCCCTGCTGGCTCCTTGGGGCTGGCTTGCAAAGCAGCTGTGGGGCCAGCACCCTTCCTGTGGGCTGAGGGGAGGGCAGGGAGGCACAGCCATTGCATGGGCTAACCTGCTTAGCTGGGCACCAAATGTTGAGAGGTGATTGCTGGCACCCAGGAGGAGATTTTTATTTGCCTGTCTTTCCTGTGATGGAGTGGGAAGGAAGGGAGAGCAGCAAGGCTTGCTCAAGCTGGTGTGTAGCAGAAAAACCCAGCTGCCCCATCACTGGACAGTTGTCAGCACAACAGCACCCTGGGGCAGGGGTTTGGGTATCCATCCATCCATCCATCCATCCATCCATCCATCCATCCATCTATCCATCTCTGAGCAGATGAGGTAGAATCATTTGCTCTGCACCCCTGGGAGCTGCTGAGCCTGCAGCTGCCCAGGTCAGACACCACTGTGCTGCTCTGGCAGAAACTGAGGTGGTTTCCCAAGCATCCCAGCTCTTGTGCAAGCCAAAAATCTGGCAGGCTTTGTCTGTAGGCCCCTGTGGCTCGTGTGAGGGCTGTGGCACAGGGATGTGTCACTGAGCCAGGCTGGCTGCTCATCCCTCAGGTCAGGCAGCAGCTGAGTGAGGCAAAGAGCCACATACAGGAGGGAGAAGCAGTGAGGTTACCAGCTGAGCCAAGTGAGCCTGCACCTCTTGAGGTGGTGAGGCCACTCCTGGGGAGGCTCTGACCCTTAACCACATCCCATGTCCTGTGTCAGCACCTCTCACCACATGGAGAACTGCACACAGCTCTGCTCAGGGCTGTCTCAGCTGTGTTGTGTCCCATCCTGTGCTGGGGGCAGCCAGCCCAGCACCCCCCCATTAACCATGTGTCCTGTTCCCATAGGGAGCACAGCAGTCAGCTTTCAGCAGGATGTTCCCCTTGGGAGCCCTCTGGCAAGCTTTGGGGCATGCAGGCAGGACATGCTGTGAGCCCTTGGGCCAGCACTGCCATGTGACAGAGCCCTGGGGGGTTCAGAGTGTCCTCAGAGGAAGGGACAACACCCTGACAGAGCTGTGCTGGGATCCCTTCCCAGGCAGGGAGGATTAGGATCACAGAGGCTCCATAAATGCTGCTGCAGCTGGGCTGAGGGCACTGGCAGCAGCTGTGCCCTTGCAGGCTGACACCTCTCACCAGTGGCAGTGCTTTCTCCTCTAATCCTGTTAACTGGGGAGCCTTCTCCCAGCCATGGGGGCCTGCCAGGCACATCTTTCTCTATGGGATGCCTCTCATCCCACATCCCAGCTGGTGCTGCCTGAGGAGCAAGAAAAATTGGGCAGTGCTAAGGCAGGGCCCAGGCTTGCCATCAGCAATCTCCCTGCAGAGGGGGGATGCTGGTGCCTATTGCCCTTTGGTGCTGTTTTTATTGGTTTTATTTCTTCTGCCCAGCCCAGCTCTCTTGGTGATGTCCCTGCTAACTCTTGAATCTTTTTTAAAATGTTATTTCTGGGTGTTTTCCCCTCTTCTCCACCCAGCTGAAGACCCAGCTGGAGCAGAACGAAACGCTGGCGGAGAAGGAGCAAACACTGAGGCAGAAGCTGGCACTGGAGCTGGAGGAGGTGGGTGTGGGTGAGGAGGATACCAGGCTTTGCAAAGCCTTCCTGGATTCTTGGCTGCTAATGAAGCCCAAGAATGAATTTGAAGAATTAATCTGAAGGCTTTCCCACACCTCAGACATCACTGTGAGACGTTCCCTCCCACATCTCAAGGACTTCTTACAGCAGCTGTGCCAAAGCCATGTGGCATCACTGGACCCTCAAATTCAGCTCCCCCAGTCCCCCTGTGTCTTGTGCCAGCTTTTTCCTTGGAGGATTACAGGCTTGAGCTGGGTTTCCTGCTGCTCCAAGCAAGAAATGCCATCTCCTTGGTGGAAGCAATGCCTTGTGTGTCTGCAGCACCCAGGAGACAGCCAGTGGGCACTGGGGATGGCTGGAGCAGGATGTGTGGGAGATGCTGGCACCACTGGCTCCTGTGCTCACTGAGTGTGTCCCTTCCCAGGCCCAGAGCTTGGCACGCAGCTTGCAAGCAGAGCTGGAGAAGCTGAGACTGGCTGAACACGCAGCAGCTTCAGACAAGGAGGAGGCCCAGCATCTCAAGGTGAGTTGGCTGTGCCACGAGAGCAAAAACCCCATCCAAGCAGGACTTTGGGCATGATTTATCATTTCTGAGGATTGGGGAGCCATGGTGACCCTGCAGGAGAGGGCTGGGAGCTCCAGCCTGGCTGCAGGACAGCAGGGCCACAGCCCTGAGCAAAAACTCACAGGCTGGGCTTTCCACACACTGGGAAACCATCCAGTCCTAGCCCAGGGCATCTCCAGGGAGCCAGAGAGAGCTTTGGGGGGTGCCTGTTCTCCCTTTTGAGGTGGGAATTGGGTGTTGCCCTGGCCTGTGGTCACAGTTTGGTGCAGACCTGAGGTGTTTTGAAGGGGGGGAGGTCACCAGGTGGCAAAGGGAGGCTCAGGCAGGTGCCTTCTTTTGACTGCCACGTAGGAAAGACTTGAAAAAGAAAAAAAATTAACAAAGGACCTGGGCCAGGCAGCAACCAAACTACAGGAGCTACTGAAGGTTTCCCAGGATCAAGTGGCCAGAGAGAGAGAAATGGTGAAGAAGTTGAAAGAACAGCTTCAGGAAATGGTACTGGTGGTGGCCATGTCCCTCCCCTTGATGCTGGTGGAGGCCCTGGGGCAGTGTGCAGCAGGCAGGGGTTTAATAGAGGAGGGAAGGTGCTCCTTGCTGCCAGGAACCATTTGGGTGGCTTTTGGGAAACCCTGTGGCCACATGAGATGGTGGTCAAGGTCCTCCCTGCCCTAACTGTGAAATGCTTTGGGCCTGGAGCTGCCATGAGAATAAATGGGATGCCCAGCTGAGTAACTCATTTTTTTTTTTCCTTCTCCAGGGGAAAGAGGACAGTTCAAAGGAAGGGACTTCAGTTTGACAAGTCTTCACCCTGGACCTTACAGTTAACTTACCAAAATGCCTTACACATTCCTAAAAAATAAAAAATTTATGCTAAATTTACTGTAGATCAAAGATACAAGCCATTATTAGTGACCCAAAACCTAGTTTTGAAACTTACAAGAAAACATATTAAAAAAAAAATAAAAAAAACCAACCAGTAAACACTGCAGTTTGTAAGAAAATCTTCATACTGTTTTGTACAACTCTTCATTTCCTGGGGAGCTGCTGTGGCTTCACCTTCCAGTTCCAGCAGGACCCAGCAATGTGTGAAAAGGGAAGGCTGTGCTTGTACATCAACCAGTGCAATTATAATTATATTTTTTCCTTTTTTTTTAATTTCTTTTTTTTTTTTTGAGTGAAAGGAGTGTGAAAGTAAGACCCACCATGGAAGGATGCCCTCTTGGATGGGTGGCTCTTGGCATGTGTATTTCTGGGTGTCCATGCAATTAAAATGATGTAGTGAAGAGAGCTTGTCTTTGCTTTATTTTTCTTGGAGGTTTGTTTGTGTTGGGTTTTGGGGTCACTGAAGAAGGACTCTGCTTTGCCCAGGAGCATATTCTTTATTCCCCCCTTGCTGGCTGTGTCACAGAAGTCATCCCCTGGTTTTTATTCACTACAAGCAAAGCAAACTCTCCCTTCCCACTGTGTTTTCCCACTGATGGTCCAGGGCCCGTGTGGGGTTGGCAGAGGGATTGCCATGGCAGAAGGGGCATGGTGGGGACAGGGACCATCCCTCCTCCTTGCTTTAAACCTTAGTGCTGCCCTGTAATCTGTCCCTGTGGCTGCTCTGGGGAGGTGGCCCTTGGTTACTGTCAGCCTCTTTATCCCTCTGCTCTCCCTTCTTGTTGCTTTCCTTTTTATGTTTTTTTTTTCCTCTGTTTAAAAAATGTTCTTTTATTCTTTTTTTTATTTTTTTTTTTTTTTTCTATTTTTAAAAACTGTTCTTTTATTCTTTTTTATTTATTTATTTATTTATTTTATTTTCAAGCTGGTTTCTTAGGAAATGGCAGAGGCCACGTGGGAGCTTGGTGCCTGTCTCCCCACAATAAAGCTGCTGAGCCCAGTGCTGACATCAGCAGGCTTTGAGAGAGGGGAGGAAAAGGCCCCTGAGCCCCTCCAGTGCATGCAAAGAGCCAAGGCCAGGAAGGAGGATGAAGGGCAGACCTGCTTCCATTCTGCTCCTGGGGAAGGCCAGTGTGTGGCCAACCCCTGTTCTGCACCCTGAGACTCCACAGGACTGGGACACCCTGTCCCTCCCTCAGCACTGTGGCTTTTGGGGCCATCATGAAAGGTGGGGGAGGACTGTGGTGACTCAGCTGGGGCCACCAAGAAAAAGGGGCAAGAAAATGGGGAGCTGAGAGCCACCCCTGTGTGTGTGTGTGTGTCCCCAGTCCCTGTCCCAGCACAGGTGGCAGGGGGGGCTGCTGTCCCCATCCTAAAGGGACAAACTCAGGAAGCAGACCTTGGCCCCACAGCCAGGGTTAGCCTGTGGTTTATTGACCTGGACTTTGTGGCACATGCAGAGGAACATGCCAAGGGCCACTTGTGCCCTGTCACCCCAGCCCAGCACAGCTGACCTGTTGGGCTGAAGCTCCCCAGAAGTGAGGGAATGCCTGCACTGTGTCAGGATTGCACAAAAGCCCCAGGCAGCCCCCAGCAGCATGGCAGGGTGGCTCTCAGCCCCAGGGGGAAGGGCCCTGCAGCCACAGCTGCTGGGAAGTGATGCAGTTCTTTTGGATTTGCAGTTTTTTTTTGTTTTTCCGTAATTCTTTCCTTTATTGTGAGCCCCTGTGCACAGGCAGCAGAGAGCCAGGCTGCCCACAGAAGCAGGAGCAGACCCCAGCCAGTGCAGGAAGGGCAGGTGGGGGTCCAGGGTGGCTCCAGTGGGGCTCCAGGGCTGCCCCAGAGCAGGTCCAGTGTCCCCAGCCCCAGGGCACACGATGCCCTTCTGGCACACAGTGGCAAGCTGGCTGTTTGAGGAAGAGAGAGGACTGTCCTTGTGAAGCAAAGCTGAAATAAGTAACTCTTTTTGGGGAAAAAGACAAGTATCAGATTTTTTTCCACCTGGAATGGTACTGTTGCCATTTTTTAATTCCCTTGGCACCTTGATGGAAGGGGAAGGGCATCCTGGGGGCAGGAGAAAGCCATGCCTTGCCCAAGAGCACACAGAGCTGAGGCCTGGCCAGCCCCTGCTGTCCCCAGAGCTGGTTGGATTTTGCCATGTGCCCACCCAGAGTCACCTTTCCTCCAGGAGAGGCTTGGAGCTTTGTCAGCCCATGACTCAGAGCAGTCCCAGGAACCTTTACTGATAAAGATCAAGGAGTTGCTCAGCTGGAGTGACTTGGAATAAGAATACTGGATCCTTCTGCTGACTCAGCCATGCCTGGAATTACCTTTGAGCCTGGGTACCTGGGCTTATCAAGGAACAGTTGAAGACACTCTATTTAACCCTCCTCATAAATTACATTTACACTGCCTGCTGTTTACACTTAGGCCTGAATTATCAGTCTCCATTTCCTGTTCTCATCTTCTCACAGGCCAAATGGACAAAAATGGCTTTGGGGAAACCATTGCCTGCACCTGGATTTTAAAATATTCACACTACCAGAGCAAGTCCTGCTGAGCTTGTGTGACTGAGCTGCCTCCCTCACCTGAACTCCTTCACCTTTTTCTTCATGTACCCCTGCTAGGAAGTGATTTCTCCCACCAGCAACCAGCCAAATTACAGGAAACATTCATCATCTTGTCTCTCCCTGCTTGCTTCGCCTTTTCAGAAGGTCTGGGTGATTTGGGAGAAAACTTAAAAACAGGCACAAGAGTTTCATCCCCTGGAAAAGCAGGACAAACAACTGTGAGAGGGTGGACAAGCCCTCAGCACTGTAGCTCTGAGGATTAAGAGCTACTGTTAGTTCTGGAGCTACACACAGATCAATAAACTTTGGGACTTCTTGTGAGGGTCCCAAAAGCTCTCCAAAGGGCTGAAGTTGTAGCACCACACCCAGCCAAGGCCCAAAGTGTCACCTCTTATCACTCAGTTGTAGGACTAAGGCACTTTGAACCCAACTAAGTGCCTGATCCAAGGGCTTTCACATGGTGGGAAATGCTCTCCTACCTTACAGGTCTGACATCCTTCCTCTTTTGCAGTGTCTCCTGCTCCATTTTCTGACCAAGGAAGGAAATCCCAGGCAGAAGTGCCCACAGCATCACAGGGCTAGGTGAAGATGCCAGCAGCCTGGAGGCAGCAGCTATCAGCTGCATCTTGGCTAGGAGGTGCCTGTTTGTCAGGAGCACCACTCCCAGTGTGTCACACTGGTTTCCTTATCTCCACCTGGACTTTGGACAGAGATCAGTACTGCTGACACCTGGGCAAGGAGGAGCTGTTTATGAGGACCATTACACACTTGGGTGAGGCCCCAGTTGACTGAAAGACAGGCTAGAAGGTCCAGCAGAATCCAGGCCAGTTTGCTTTGCTCAGAATCAGGAAGCTGCACTCCAATGGGTCCCTTTACATCAGAAAACCTTGTGCTCCCAGCCCTGTGACCCGTGTGGGTGCCAAGGCAGAGCAGACAGTCAATGCCTGTCTTTAATGAAGGGTTTTAACCACACAGCCTGGCCAGAGAGGGCACATGCTGAGTTGGGTAATGCCCAGCACTGCCCTGGCCCCCAGACACAGCAGCACAGCGCTGGCACTGCTCTGCCAGGAGCTGAGGGGACACTGCAGCTTTCTGTCCCTGCACAGCTGGGAACAGCTCTGGGAGGAAAGGCCATCCTGTGACTGCCTGGGCTCCAGGGGCCTGGCCACAGAAAGCTCCCTCAGTCCTCACAGGGAAGGCAGGGCAGAAGAACCAAGCCGTGGCTGGGCTCTGCTGCCCAGCCTGCACACAGGGAGAAGGCTCCCAGGACAGCCCCCACCCATGGGAATTTGGGCCCAAAGCCTAAAGGCAGAGAGAGGTGATGTTTGGGAGCTGGAGCCTGCAGCGAGCAGGGGGATGCAGAACCAAAGAGGGGAACACACTGCAGAGACAAACCTGCCTTCCCCCCAGATCCCTCCAGCTCCACCAGCTCTTCCTTCCAGCCTGTTTGCCCCACCCCTGCTCCTGAGAACAGAGCAGGGCAGTGGCTGCAGAAGGCACAGCAGCTCCCTAAGTGCTTACCCAGAGCCAGCAGTGCCAGCCCCCTGCAGGAGGGCTGACCCCGAGGCTGGAGAGCAATCAGTCACTGACCCAGGGGAGGGAAAGCCCATTTATTTAGGCTGTTCAAATTTGGCACGCACAGAACATATCACAGTAATGCACTGGAGGCTAAGGGTTTTGGTTTTTTTTTTCTTTTTCTCTACAGACATACAAGAAAACTCTATGCAACTCCCATGTACACATTACACAAAGGAAACAGCTTTAATCAACCACTGATGAAACATGGAAGCTTTTAAGATCTCTGTAGCTGGCACAGGAATGTTCTCTACCCCCCATACAAAAGGCATTTCAGGTCAAACTTTCTAGTAGGTGATATTTCCATGCATTTCTACAGAATTAAAGAAGCTAACAGACAAAAAGCCCAGATCAAGCCATATTAGTCAGGCTGATTGGTTCTACTAAGTTAAATCAATAGTAATTATGGACAAATGGACCAAGTGACCAAAGACTGGGGCTGAAAATACCATTTTTTAAAGTTGTGGTTCCTTTTCATTTTACTACCCATAACTGGAGAGCTCTGATATTAGAATCTGCATTTATAAAAGCCTCAGAAGCATCTGATCCACTAGTAAGTGTATATTAGAGAAAGGTAGTTCTAAATTAAACTGTGTCAACAGAAAAAGCAATTTCTATAGAATCACTCAGGAGGAAAGAGACCTCAAGACACTTCATAACAAGAAAATTGAACCTACAGAATAAGTGAACCTTTAAATATTATTACTGCACTGTGAGTTTACGAGAGAGAGGATTAGGACTACTTCTCCAGAAAAAAAGTGTCTGTTTTATGTCTAGCTTCATAATTGGGCTTTTTTAGTACAGCTCTGCAACTGCAAGCACTAAGAATTTAACCCAGTTTTGGTGCTAACAGATTGCTTTAGCTGCAGTTAAACTACAGGTTTTAAGTTTTGTCTTAAATGGTTACAGGGGAAAGTTTTTGAATTTTGCTTGATACTATTTAGAAAAGCAAGAACAGGAACCAGATCATTCTCACCTCTCCACTTTTCATGATCCACTGCTCAAATTTTTGGAGACCTTTAGTGTTAATCAATTGGGGACAGTACTGGGCTGGACAACCAATGCAAACATTAATACACCAAGATAAATCCTTAGTTTGATTTATTTAGGGTCATTTTTACATACGAACTACATCTCCAAAATCTACTTCATTCTACAAGACAGCTTCCCTACTGTTAGTGAAACCCTTGCCTAGAATGGTTGCTTTATATAACTGATCTATTAAAACATGGAATGCTTGTAGAGTTGTGGCACTGTATGACATCTACACAGGACTTCCTTCAAAAGCTACGACTAGGGAGCCTCCTAGCTTCTCAGCAATGCAAGCTCGGTTCAGGTCCTCTGGCCCATTTGCTTGGCATTCATGCTTTATGCCTAAAAAAAGAGGCAAAACACTCAATAATGCAGTACTTCAACATGCTGGTAAGCAATCAAAGAAACATACCTGGTAGTAATATTAGAAGAAGCAATCCAGTCACTCAAGCAGACAAGTCCTGCCTTAGCTTAGGGAATGTGACGGTTTTTCCCTGACACGTCCCAGGAGACATCTGGCTGCACACCAAATGTCACTGAAGGGACACGAAGGGAGAAATTTGTCACTAGCTCAGTGCTCAGGCTGTTGGCCTTTCATGGCAGGCTCTTAGAGCAAATCCCTCATTTCTTGTGCTGCCCTGGGTACAGCAGGGGAGGGAGCTCCAGGCAAGCTCAGCTCCCGCTGGCTCTGCAGAGGTGGCTGAGGGCATCACACTGTGAACCTGAGAGGCAGAGACTGAGAGCTGGGCTACACACTCAACACTGCTTTCTTTTCCTTTTTAAGGCTGGAGAGCCCAGCCCATGTCTGCCTTATATGGTGAAAAGCAGAACTGCCCTGGGATTTCTTTTTTCTCAATTTCTACATGTGCAGCACACAACATTTTCCCAAAGGCAAGCCATCCTGTGAAGGCTGGCACTGCTGCACAAAGATCCTGTCAGTCTTGCACAGTGCAAGACTTTGGCCCAGTGCAGCCTGAGGAGCTGAAGAGTGCTACCTGGCTATCAGCCAGACTGACTTACTACAGCATAGGAAGTTTATGAGACTGCATTTTAACAGACACAGGGATGAAAGTGCTCTGCCACTGAGGCAGCTCTGCACAAAATCCACTGTTGTGTTATGAATCTTATGGTTTCTAACCTGTATGGTGCAATGTGCTGCTCCATACCATCCATCACACATTGCAAAACCTGCTCCTGTCCTGAGCACTGCCCTAGTGCCTCTGAAATTTTGTCAGATAATGTAAATTTGTGCCAGAACGCATTTTGGCTCTGTCACATGACATTTCATTTCTCACTAGTATCTCAAAAAAAACCACCACCAACAAAAAAAAAACTCAAAATCTCAAGTATTAAGCATTGCTATGTACTCCAGGGACACAGCAGAGTTAGCAGCATTAGCTGTATTACATACCTTGAAACTTCTTTTTGATTGCATCCTTGGAGCTTGCATAGATCATCTTACTTTTGAGAGGTGCTTGTTCTGGTGCCCTAGTGGGAGACACCACAGAGAGTGAAATTAGTAACACTGATTATCCACCCCAGACAGAAGCAGTATCCTACCCACCATGGACAACTGGAACATCTCATGGCTCCAGAATACCAGCATCACACTGCCCAGCTCACTTTAAGCCTGCCATTTTCCCAGCCTGGGCAATACAAACACTCAGAGTCCTCACCCACAGAGCCTGGACTGCATGTCAGGAATGAGAGAGAGAGTTAAAAAGGTGGCTTACCACAAGAAAAACATCAGCTCTTCTTTTTTGGATTCCTTGGTCTCGAAGCTTGCATCATACAAGGCATAGCGGCAATCCTTCTCGGGAAGCATCTGCACAAAGTGCTTGAAAGGGTCGGTGACTGTCACTCCGACATCTCCCACCAGAATCTCTTTGCCTTCCTCCACAATAATGCACTTTTTGTCTGGACTGAGGCAGAAGATGACAGCCTTCTTCCTCTTCTTGATTTCCTCCGGCGTGGAGCACTTCCGCACTTTCATGTCGTAGAAGATACGGCACACCTCATCGGCCACTTGTACTCCGGAGGCCTGCAAAGACCACAGCAAACACCTTCAGGCCTTCCACCCCTAATTCTCCCAGCTACATTATGGCACTGCCTTAGATCCACGGCTGGAAGACAATAGATTCTTGAAACAGTCACTTGTGGCATGAGAGTCTCGTCAGAAAAGGCTGCGGCCCCTCTTTTCCAAAGCCAAGTAAAGAATCTGGAGTCTCGCAGCTGCCCACAGCTGGCTGCCAAACCAGAAACTATTCCAAAGAAGGCACAATCCCACTTACACCACAACATTGTTTTGGGGGAGTTTAACAGGCACGCCAACCCCTTGTTCTCTGAGATTCAGTTGTGGCAGATCCTTTGGCATTACAGCAGCTTAATTTTCTTCCCCGTTTCAGGCTGGCTGGACGAGCCCACAAGGATCTTCTGTTCAGTTTCCCAGCCATTTCCAGCATGCTTGCTAGGAGCTTTAGGAACAGAGGTAAAACTGACTAAATTCCATACCTGTCACATGGACTTAGTTTAGAGATCAAGGGAAATGTACTGGGGTACTGGGATTGCAGTGGTTGTTTTCAGCTGAACAAACCAACTTTGGGAAGTTGCTCTGAATTCAGTATTTCAAACAGAGAATTTGCAAGTCTTAACAGTTAAAAAGTCTCTTCTCAACACCTACTCCAGCTGTTTTTAAAGCAACCTCAACCCTTCTCCACATTTCTCCTCTACCTTGGAGGCAGCTGGGAAATTGTAGTGAGTGGTACTGTATTCCCTGGTGTAAGCTGGAACAAGAGGTGCACATGCAGCATGATCAATCTGATGCTAAAGGCAGCTGCACAGAATAAAGAGGACAAGACCTAGCAAGGATGACGAAAGACTAGACTGCATTTTCACTCTGATGCTTTTCTGGTAATGAGACAGGAAAAAAAAAAAAGTGGGAAGTAGAAGCATTTACATTTGAGTTTTGTTCTCAGATCACACCAAGCTGGAGAGTTTAAAAGCAGCTGTGCAGGAGTGATACTGCAAATGTGGGAAGCCAGCAGGCACTGCTGGAAGGACACCATGGCCCGAGCAGTAAAGACCAAATTGAAGCCTGTCCAGTACTGAACAACTCTATCTGTTCAAAATGCTACACACAGTATAAACAATGAGATTCCTTTAGAATCCTGCTTCCTCCCTCACTGCTTTTTTGTCTTCCAAATTCAAATGGCATTACTCATATTCATCTATCAGAAGGAAAACTGCCTTCCTCCCTCTGTGTAAACCACGACACGTCACTGCTGTGAGCAGTCTGCAGTACCAACAGTCGGGTACAGCAGCAGGTGAGATTCACAACTCAACAAGGCTCAAGGCTGTTCTTCATTTTTTTAAACTTATCTTCAGCCCCAAAATGTGAGCTCAAGGGATTTCTCCTGCATTTTGAAGGAACAGCAGAGTTCAGCTGCAAAACCAGGGGGACAGAGGTGCAGGGGATCTGCTCAGTGCTCAGGCTGTCCTCGAGAGATGGTTATGGAATGGACACCTACTTTAATGTGTGGGTTTTTTTAAAGCCTTGATTAGTGCCTACCACAGAGGACCTCAGTCAAGCCCAGATTCTCCTCCTGTAACTCTGGGTGGCTGGCACAGCCAGCTAACCCAGGGAGGAGAGGTGGCACAGCTGGCAGAATCCATCACCATGGAGTTTGGTATCTAGAGCTCCCAAGTGCTGGTCACTGAAAACCAGGGCGATCTCATACAGCAGCAATCTGAGACAGCTTTTCTTTAGGGGGAAGAGCAGGGCTTTCTCAGGGCTTACCCCTCAAGATTTACAATGCATGGTCAGTCTGTAAGTGGTAAATTATGCAGAACTGCTTGCACTTTGGGACAGGAGAACAGCAATTCAGTCACTGTGCCTCAGCTGTGTGGCAGGCAGCCATCCTTCTGCATATCACCAATAAGGTGTGGAAAGTACATGGAGAAAGCCCATTTCAGGATAAATTCAAGCTACAGTGCAAACATGGACTCAAAGTGACTCATTCTGGTGTCACCTCCTCCATACAGAGACACTGAACTTTGTCAGAGTATGACTGAGAGCTAATGAGGAATAAAGGTCTTTCTCCTCCTGTCCCTGTGTTTGGTTGTGGGCAAGAGCCTCTGAATAATACAAAGTTAACCTAATAAAGCAAACAATGCAGCAACTACAGCTATTTCATCATTCACTAAGGACAAATCCACAGTGAATTCAAGAGAAGCCTTTTCCCCCCCGAGGTTTATTTTCTAACTAATGATCCCTCAGTAGCTGACAAGTACTTCAGGGTGGCAAGATTCAGGTTTTAGTCACAAACCCGCTCAAGATTCTTAGAAATGCACAGAAAGTCTGAACTGGCAAGGAAATGAGGCTATAATGAAAAAGCAGTACATGTCACCTACCTCTACCTTTGTCAATTCTTGAGCTTTGCTTGAACACTACAACAAAAGCTTGCACCAAGTCAGGTTAACTTTGAAAGCAGAGGTTAATGCTCAGCCTAGAGCCAGAAGCAGCAGCAGGGCTGCAGGTTGATGCAAGCTGTGCAGTCATGTGCATTTGCTTGTGCTACTACACAGCCAGAAACAAGTCTCCAAGTCAGGAGACAAGCTGTTTCTTTAAAAAGAATCTGAGCACTGCTGGCAGTTCAGATTCCAAAAATGTTCAAAGTATTTAGTCCGGAAAATCAAAATTCACTGTAAAACTTCAGCTGGTAACTGGGAGTGACCAGAAGCTGAAGGGACAATAGTGACAACTGGATTTTTTAGCTTTTCAAAGCAAAAGGCTGTTAGTAGCTGGTGCTACTCCTTTTCACAGCTGCTGTACAACCCCTGGATTCATCACACAAGCTGACATTAGCAGCCATTGTGTTGCCAGGGACAATGCAGATTTGTTCCATCTGAGAACACCCTATAGCTGTGTTACAGTATGGGCTGAGATGAGACAGTGCAACAAACCAATTCTCTGAGAAAACAGCATCTACTGTTGTAACTGCAGGGCTCCCTCCTCAACCCTGGGCCTGTACCAGCCACAAATGGCCTCACAAACATACTTAAAAAGGAAAAAACTCAAACCTCAGGCAGCTTTTGTTTTAAGGTGGCAGCAACTGCTCTGTGTAGAACAGCAACAGGATGACTGCTAAGAGCACTGGAACAAGGAGAAATTCCAGACTCAGAATTCGTGTCCTCAAGCGACATTTTAACCTTGTCTCTGCTGCCTTGTCCAGAAGAAGAGCTGGTGAGAAGCCTCCACCCTCCCAGTAATGACAGAGTAAACACTTGTTAGTCTGGATTTTCCCTCTTTGGCCAGATATGGCTCTGCTCAGAGGATTCAATACAGCACATTGGTTATTATTTTGTGCATTGTGGCTTGAAGGCTGTAGAGCTCCAGCAGCCAGCCTGGTCCTGTTCCTTTTCCAGGATGGGAGCAGTTATCCAGCTCTGGACTGGCACATGGGGGTTGGTTCAGTGAGCAGCACATACTGCAGCACTTGTGGGATCTGTGACCATCAGCCAGCTGGTGACATTTCACTGTAGGGGACAGACCCTTAATTGCAACAAGGCAGCAGCAAGCAGGCAAGCCACCTAATTACCAGACAGGAAAATGATGCCAAGACAGCACATTCAGGAAAGAAGAGACAGAGCAAGTTTCTCTGAGGCAATCAGCCCAGCTGAGTTGTCCATGCAGCTGCTGCAGACACAGCACGTGCTGGGGGCTGAGCCCCTCACCCATTACCCCGTGGCACTCGTGGCAGTGTCCCCAGGGGATGTCACACAGCCTGCTGCAGGCACCTGGGGCAGGGGATGCATTCACTGCCTGGTCAGCAGGCACTGCAGGAACACTGCAGCTCTTGCTCACAGAGCCTCGCTCCTGCCTCAAGCGCAAAGCTCTGCAGAAGTCTTGGGAGAGCACAATGCCCTCCCTCCACTGGGCAGCCCAAAGAGGGAGCCTTCTGTCCAGCAAGCTTCCAACTGCAGGAACCGGACCCAGCTGCCTCCACTAAGGGCTCCCAACATTGTGCCTCCACTGCCAAGTAGCCGAACTGAAATTTAATTTAAATCGGGGAAGACTGAAGAATAATCCAAAGCTTTCTCAAGAAAATCCCCACATACAGAAAAGCCATTTCAGGAGTGAGAGACGTGCCAGACACCTGATAAACTGGATTTGTGCAAGCCATCACTAAAACACAACTTTGACACAATGAAATTCAACTTCTCTTTTGTTAGGAAGTGAATACTGCGAGCGTCAGTATTTTTCTTGAATATTTAAAATATTTTACCTAAGAGGAGCCTTTGTTTTCCTCAACTCTAAGACAGCTAAGAAGACCTTAAACTAATGACTTAGTTTGCCTCAAGACAAGTTTGAAGAACTAAAGTATTGAGAATTTCAGACTGTTTGTTTTTCCTCCTGTGATTAGAGCCCAAGAACTCTCCACAGTGGTGCCTGGGCATGCATTATCTCCAGAGACATTCCAAGATGCAGTTCTTGACTTGTTTTGTCTGGGAACCACTCACAAACATTGTACACATCAGGATGAACTATCCACAGCTACTCAAGTGGAAAGTTTTACTTCTTGGAAAAGCATTATCAATTTTTTCCAGAATCTGACACCAAGAATGTATTAAAGCACGCCTTGTTTAATTGCAAAGGCAGATTTGAGAACACTGTGCTCCCATGTTTGCTGGTCACATTACTGGCATGTATTTGGTTTTTAGTTTCTTCAGCAAACCCTGTTTCCTCCATGCCTGGCTTACCCTTCCTCCTATCTACCTCTGAAATTCCCTGCCCCTGCCAGAGCTGCCTGTGGAGCCATGTGGCATTTCCTCCTGACTCACTAATGTGTCATCGTACATCTCTGCAATAAATACTTTTTCAATTAAACCTATTTCCACTCGACTGGCCCAGGACAGCACCCTTCAGGGACAGAGCTGTCCCCAGCACTGCCACACAATGGAATGTCCTGGGCATTAACCAGCAGCTTGAGGGGAAAACTAAGCCAAGGTAGCTGTGGGAGCACTTAGCAGAAATGGAGAGAAACAGCCTGGCTGAAAGAAAGTTTTGCCAAATCAGCCCTCTGGAAAGGTGTCACCTAAGGCCAACAAGCCAACTGAAAATGTAGGTGGTCAAAACCATAAAGATATTAAATACTGCTTGGCTTTCAACCTTATCTGAGCACTCAAGAAAACACACTTGATGTTAACATCCCCACTCTACTGAGCAGGAAAGGCAGCAATGCAAGGAGGAAATTCAAGGAGCAGCTATTTTAACTTCATCCCAGAGACCAGCAACAGTGTGAGAACACCAGTGACTTCAGGAGTCTGGAAAAGCTCACATTCCCTGCTTACCTACAGCTGGACAGAGAAACACCTCCATTTACAGGAGACAGCCTGTACATCTGAAAGGCCAAGGTTTCAACTTGGATCTGAAGCCTGACAGAACTAACAGCCTTTTACTACTGTTGTGTAAGAGGCCATTATTTGCACACCATAAACCAGCAAGAAGTACAGAGTCATCTGCATATCACTTGTAGAAAGATCTTGCCAGATAGACTCAAGTTTTTATTCTGCATTATTTGGTCTCTCTTGGCAGGAGGAAGGCGTGGGGGAAAGAATCGAAACTCTATTCAGCTTTTATTTCTTCCCCCCCGACAAGAAGAGAGATTATTGACAAGACAAGGAGAGATGAGTAGGAAAGCAACTATTAAAACAAAAAGAAGAAAAAACTATCCTTCGAATTCCTGAAGGTCAATTCTTCAGCTTTTAGCCAAAGAGGAAATTATCTCCTTCTCTGAGCCACCATGAAGTTTACTCCCGATTTAATTATCAAGGTAGGCAGAACAAGCAATACCCACAAAAGGCAATCCCAGCAACAGGACTGAAAAACAGCAACTGCAGTGGCCAGTAGTAGCAGGGCAGAAGTTTTGAGCAGCACCCATTCCTGTGTTGAAATGTAAGTCTTTAAGGTAATGCAGGTGGAGCTGGTGTGTAACAGGACTCTTGTAGAAAATCAAAGCTTCTCAGAAACACATTCAGCACACAAATCTGCTGCTATGAGCCTAAATGCCTGTAAGAATTTTCTTGTGGCCCTCCAGGCACCTACAGGAACATAAAGCTTGAATGTCACCCTCAAAATCAGGCTTTGAAGGCCAGCTCTGGGCGTCCCTGACACTTGTTACTGAGGGATGCTCCTCTCCCGAGGAGACTGCTGTGAATACTGAACAAGCAGGTGAGGAAAAGGCCGAGAACAGCTTCACAAGTGAGCCCTGGTTGTATTCAGGCTCTCTCACATGGGATTGCTTAGGTCAGCCCTTGCACCCAGCAGGAGCCTCTTGATAGTGATTCTGCCAAGGCGAGTAGGAACATGCCAGACATCAGCAGCACCAATTGTCATGAGGCTGTTATCTTGTACATGAGGCATATGTACCTTGTAATTACACAGATCTGGGAATAGCACTGACTAACAACCAAGAAAAATCATTTGCACGGTACTCCAAAGACCTTGGACTCATTTAATTCAGTAGCAAAGAAACTGAACATTGTGGCAAGACACAAAAGCTGAAAATCCAAGCTCTTTTGATACCAAAGGATGCCCTCCTGCTGGCACTATTGTACTTTGCCAGAAGGCCTCCACTCTGCCCAAAACCAAGTTCATTTGCAGCCTCTCAAAAAAGCCAACCTAAACCCTGTTGCAAAAAGGAGATCACTATAAGAAATAGTAGTTTTGACTGACTTGGGAATTCCCTGGCTCCAAAGCAAGATGAAGCCTGACACGCTGAGTAGTCACACTTAACTAGGTTTGCATACTGCAGAGGAGGTAGCTGGCTTGTTGAGACAAGCCTCCTTTCAACTAGAGCTGTGAGTCTCATCAGACTTTTTAGCAGCTTCATCTGCAACTCCCATCAGCTCTGCTCTACGCTGCAGACCAGCCAGAGATGCTCCAGCTGGAGAAAGCAGGGGCATTAGTACCACATCCTGTCTGCCAGCCCTACCGACCAAAATTTTATTTTCCGGATATACCACATGTTCAACGAGCTACTGGTAAATACCAAAGGAAGGCCTCAATATTTAACACCTCTAATACAGGAAATAACCCAGGCAAGTGCGTGTTGCTGGACAAGTGCTGCTGCATGACTCAAGCAAAAACAGGGCAGCAGTTAAAACTGCATGAGCTAACAACTGAGGCAAATTTGCCAACCTCCATCTACTGAGTTAAACGGGGATGCAAACTCTGAGCATGGGCAATGCAAACAGAATGAGCCACCATGAAACTGAATATTTGGTTCAGTTTGGTCTATTCTGCCCCATTTATGCGAGGAGAGCCCTAACACTATTTTCTTTTGAAAGCCAGGAAACACAAGCAAATCAGTGCGGATGCTTAATACTTTTTTGTTTCTTTGCTTCCAGCGTTATGCCTTGGATAAATGCTTTCAGCACTGTGTGGAAAAGCAAAACAGGAAAAAAAAAAAAAAAAAAAGTCCTTGCAGCAACTACCTCAAAATTTCAGCTTCCTCGAGCAGCCGCTGCGGCACCCTGGTTTTTTCTTTTTTTTTTTTTTTTTTACAATCAGCGATTCCCCTCCGCGGGTTCCGCTTCCTCCTTTTGTCCGCGCTGCGGGTTCCGGCCGGGCCCTGCGGCGGGGGGCCCAGGCAGGCCCGTGCTGGCCCCGGAGCCGCCGCCGCTTTCTAGGCCAGGCCCGAACCCCCGGGCCGTGCGAAGATGGCTCCCGC
>WBNO01020048.1:66139-103529 GCA_013400575.1 Peucedramus taeniatus
TGATTGGCGCGGGCTGCTGCGGCAGGGCCCGGCGCTTCCCGCGGATCCCGGCGCTGCTCCATCGCCGCGGCCCCAACAACGAGCGGGTTGTCCTCGGAACAAAGGCGGCCCTGAGGAAACGCTGCTGCCGAGGCCGGGCCGCTCCGAGAAAGTCGCTGTTCCCTCTTCATGGCTCGCCCCGACGAAAAATACTCATTCCATAACGCTCCTGGCCAGCGAGGCTCGGGCTGCTTGTAATCAGGGTACAAAGGCATCTGCTGATGGTAGAAAATGTATGGAAAATTAGGTTTTTATCACCGTAATCATGACTGCAGTGATGTTCCTGGCTTGAGTCGATGAGCAAAAAGCCTCCAGCATCGAAAGCTTTTTTGTTGTGTCTGTGCCTTCCTGTAAGAAGGAAACAAAAACAAGACCCGATGGTGGCATTTTCAGGGCTGGGGTATGAGGCAAAAATACTTCATTACATCTATCGTGAAGTTTCACTGTTAAAGGTGTGAGCAATGCTTACACACCTTACAGTTTTCATCCATATTGCTGCTCTAGTTAAAGGGGGTTTTGTTTTATTTATCCCCTTTTTGGAGCCTACCTCAGTAGACGCTCTTTGTAGATGTTTTTAGGCCTGTTCACCACGAGAGAGGAGTTGCTGAAAGACCCCATGCTGAAGATGGGTGCATTGAAAAGCCATCCTGTTTCATCAGGCTCTTGTGCTGGGGGACTTCTTTCTGCCAGGGGTTCCTTTTTTGCAAAAGCTCTTGCATCAGGTTTGTAATGAAACCAGCAAAAAGACCCACCAGCACGACTCAGACTTTATTTGGCCTGAGTGGATAGTTCTTCCCTAGGCCCCTTTCTGATACATTTAAACAAGGAATGCTTAAATTTGACCCCAAATCTTGACTTACTTTGGAAGTATTAACAAGAAATGAACAGGGACGTGTTTGATATTTTTTTTTTTTTTCCATTTTGAAACGTAGTTCCAAAACAAGTCAGATAAAATGCCTGTGTAGTAGAGACAGCTCCAGTCCTGTAAGTTTCTCTGGACAACTTCTGGTCCTGCCTCCCTGCTGTGATTGTGGCTTGGAGAGGAAATGAAGGCAGTGGTGGCCAGGGCCGTGTGGCAGTGCCACAGCAGACCTCCATCTCTGGTGGTGGGTAGCAGAAACCTGGGGCACCTCTGCTTTCTAGTTGTAATTAATGTCTGTAATTTGTCTTGCTCTTTGTAGATGGGTTTTGCTCTGACAGAGGGGTACAGAAGTGAGAGATCTGGGGAGGAGGGGAGGAGATGATGCAATGCCCTGAGAACAGGGCCGGGGCTATTTCATGCTGTGTACTTATAAGGGCAAATGAGGTGGAACTGGCCTCTTGGCTTAGTCTGCCCCGAGAGGTGGTTTTGGAAATGTTGCAGTAGGTTGAGAAAGTATCTAACCAGTTGAAGGAAATTCAGCAGGGACAAGAACTCCTCCACCAGCAGAGTAAGAGAAAGCTCTCACTTTTAACCTGCTTCATGAGAAAGATGTGCCTGCTCTGGGAAGGGCACTCACTCACCAACAACCACAACAGCTTTTTGAAATGTTTCATTCCCCAAAAGACAAAACAGCAAAGCCCAGTGAGGATGAACAACGTGGATGTGGTGCTTTGGGGCAGGATCTTAACCTGCCTGCCAGTCCTGTGCTGCTGGTTCTGCAGGGAAAGGGAGCTGCTTCTCCAGCCCTGTGCTGCTCCCTGAGCTGACAGCCCTCTCCTCACCTGCCTGAAGCATCCCCCTGACCCTTTGCAGTGCTGGGGTTCCCTCAGCCTGGGCTTGCAGCAGGGTCCTGTCCAAGCTGTTCTGTAGCTCTTGCCTTGGAGCCTGAGCCCAGGGGGAGCTCCCTGGTTTGGGGAGGGCAGGAGGAAATTTTGTTTCTATTTCTGAGTTGCCCTCTCTAACAGTGCCAGCCTTTGGATGGGACAAGGACCCGAGCAGAGGGGAGGAAGTTACTGCCACTCAGACACCAACAGCTGTGGCTTAGGGTGTTGCACACCCTCTTACACCCTCTGGTCTGTGGTGAGTGAGGCTAAAGCCTTCTTGGGGTAACACCCCTTTGTCCCCAGCCTCTCAGTGCAATAGGAGGTTGTCACATTCACAATGCTGTGAATTGCATTGTGGAGGAGAAAGGGTTTTTTTTACTTGCTCTTCTGCTTTTCAACACTGAACCAGCTTTGCCCTTTTTTTCCCATAATGTTAGTGCTATAAATAAGCCAGGCTGGAAGCTCAGGCTGTACGTTTGGATGAACCATCATGAAAGGTGAATCCCCCTCCTGCTCTTAAGGCAAATGGTATTTGCAATCAGCCTGAAACTTCCCCCACACACACACACCCCCAAAAAAATCCATCCCTGAGCCAGGGGGCCCCTGAGAGATTCCAGCAATCCTGTAGCTGGTGGTGACCCCTTTGGCTCCTGTCAGGAACACCGGTGTGAACTGCAGCTGGCAAATGTCTGCCCAGTGAAGGATCGCTTCAAAATCCAGCGTGGTCAAGATAAAAAGTCACCTGTGGTCTCCATTTCCGAATGAGACCCTACGTCAACAAAAACCCGAGATCAATACATCCACTTTGCTGACTTTGTAGCTTTTGAGATGGTGAGAACTTGCTTACTTTATATGCCTCAGCTATTTGAACTCCCCCTCCCGTCCTCCAAGCTACTGACTCATTTCCTCCTCTAAAACCTTCCTTTTTTAGCCTTTCACTCTGAAGTATTTGGTGTCTGTTTTGAGCTGCACGCTCCATGCCTTACTTAGGCAAACTCCTACATCAAAGCCCTGCAAGCCATGGTTTTGTACCGTGGAAATCGTTTGTTTTCCCTGCTAGTTTCAGTCCTGAGGGGCAGCCTTGGCTACTGACTGTGCTCGTCGGCAAATTGCCGCTTTGCTGCTGGAAATCGGGGAGGCGGACAATCGGCAAAGCAGCTGGTGAGCTGAGGCTGCCGCTGCTTATGCTAATTGCTGTTGTCTCCCTCTTAGCCCCGCTTCCTCCATCTGCCTGCATCCACCTGCCGTCTTTTCATCCTCTTTTGCCCCGGTCTCGCAGTGGGAGCAGGGATCTCAGAGGCTCCGGTTTGGCTGAACAACCACAGAGCACCCAGCCCCTGACTCTCTGTGCGCTGTCGGATGCAGCAGAGGATCAGGCAGTGTCCCCTGGTGCACGGTGGTGACCCAGAGCTTTGGTCGTGACTGATGGATGCTGCTGTAACAACACTAGCTGAGTGTGCCTGAAAGACAGTGCCTTTTTCTCAGGGCTTGTGGAATATTGGCTCTGTGGTCTTGGCGTCGCAAGGATCAGCAAAGATAATTTTAGACAGGAACAGAAAGTCTCTGTAAGCCTTACAGTCATAGCTATTTCACTGGCAGAAAAAAAAACCCACGAGGAGCCCATGGCTGTGTGTTGCTGAAACATTCTGCTTAGCAGGTGCTCTGGAGTAAAAATTTAAAGGGAAATTTGGGGACAGGAGAATCTAAGGGTGATTTCTGGGAACTGCCGTGATGCTCCATCCCTTTTCTGAGGAGCTGGTGCAGCAGACAGGATGCAGGAACCAGAGCCTGGTATTTGGTCCAAAGTCCTATCCCAGTCCATGGTGTGAGTCTGGACAAGCTGCTTTTCCCCTTTACATTAGTTTCCTGATTTTGAAGTGTTAACTTTGTGTTTTTTCTGTATTGCAATTTGAGATTTAGTGCAGATCAGAGCTAGATGTTGCTTATCAATACTTCCTATTTTTACAGTAATGAAAAGGCTGTTCCTAAATTGCTACAGATAAATGCCAAAACTTGTATTCCCTTTAATTTGCTGTCAGCTTCCACAATTGCTGCAGGTTGCAATCCCTCTGACTTCTGCATGGTAAGAATTGCAGGCCATAAGCAACCAGACTAAAATTTGACCCTGCCTGGTGCTGTAAAACTGGGTGAATTTTATCAGCCTCATCAGAATTGGTCTGGATTGAGTGGGATGGGGAAGTTATCTCAGTGCTTCATTAGCCCCAGGGCATTTTTTCCACTAGAAAGAAAAAGGAGGAAATAACACAAGAAGGCAGCTCAGCAGTGGAACAGCTTCATGTTAATTTAAGTAAGCAAGAATGTCATCATACTCTCCTACCTGACTTCTTTAAAATTTTCTTTTCCCTTTGATTTTGTTGCCACTAAAGCCTATCTGAAATACCTTTTATGATGAGAATGAAATGCATCTTGCTCCAGAATCAGCTTAAGGGCTGGCCACTGCTCAGCTCTTGCTTAAATCCTCAAAACAGGCAACGCACAAAATTTCCAATGATGTGTTTCCCTTGCATACACGGGAATCTGATCTTAAATCCCTGTCAGTGTGAGAAGGGAGGCTGGTGCTGAGTACAGCGAGGCTTTAAGCAGTGGGTAAAGCTGTAAGCAGCATCCCTGCCTGCATTACCCAAACGCTTTGCAGCGTTCCCTGGGATGGTGCTCCAGAGCTTTCGCTTTGAGACAAGGCTGTGTGTGCAGCTCCTTTTACAGAGGGGGAGGGCTGAGCCCTGAGAGGCTGCAGGGCTCTCACAGCCCCTGGGGCAGGAAATTTGTGGCGAGTGTGATGAATTGTTCGCTGCCTTCACAGGGTAACACCCGACCCTTGGGGCCATCTCTGCTCTGAGCACGTAGGAGATGGCGCTGCTACTCTGAATGCGGCACGACTGCAGGGATTTCTTGGAGAATAAGCATTTGTGGCTCATGTGGGCTTCGTTCCAGGTGTGGAGGTGGTTGCTGCTGATGCCATTAGGAATTGCTATCTGCAATGCCATTAATAATTATTTTATTTCCTGCATTAGTGAACCCCCACTCATCACACTCCGTGACCCAGACAGAAGGTTTGGGTGGTAGCAGTTTAGTTTTCTTATGACAGGGTTTGTGCTTGGCTGCATCAGAATAATGAAACCTTTTGGAGGTGTGTTGCTCATGCAGGATGGTCCCTTGTTTTGGCATGGGAACTGCAGGCCTGTCTGTGTTTGTCAGGGCTGTGGCCACTTATTGAACTTGTCTGGGTTTGGCTCTCTGGAATTGAAGGAGCTTGGTTCTTGTTAAAATTGGGAGTTCACTTTACTGAGGGATTCTGTGGGTAAGATTAGATGGGAGGTGAATTAGCCCTACCCCATGTGTAGGGCAAAGTGGTGTACAGGCATAGACTGGAAAATCCTCACCCCTAATCTGCTTTCTGTCTAACCATAAGAAATGCATGGGGTAATGAAAAAGGAAGCAATGAGACATTAGTCAGCATGATGGATGTTCATCAACAGCAGCCTTACAGCTCTGGAGGATTTGCTAGAGGGTAGTGAAAGGCCCATCAAAACTGTCAAAAGATAATTAAGTAGCATTGACTATGATTTCTGGGGAATGCTCTGAGAATTTAGGGGGGTTATGGGAGACCTGAGTTGCAGAGATGGGTATGGAGAAGGAAGCACTCATTTCCCAACAGCAACCAATGGCTGCTGTGACACTGGAGAGAAGCCACAGCACTGGTGGTGCCTGTGGAGCACAACTGGGATGGGCTGCAGGACAGATCTGCCCCCAGCCTGGGTCTGAGTGTGTGGGAGCTGGCTGTGCCAGCACTGATATGGGTGGTGCTGGGGAGAGCAAGCATTTCAGTGCTTTTGCCTTCCAGTACATCAGGTAATCTCAAAAAGGGCTTTGCTTTCCTGGTGAACCTGAGCCTCACACGTGGATGGATAACACTACTGCCACTTGAGCTGTGCCAGATGAGGGGAGGAGTAGGAGGGCATTGCAGAGACACACTGGGAAAGAAGAGGGTCTGGCTGTGTTTCCTGTGAGTGTGCAGTGGATGGGAATCTCTGACAGTTTCCTTTGCCTCTCTCCTATCTGTGTTGTGGCTCTCAGGATGTGGATGGGTTATGAATGGAGTCAAGAGTGGCTTGATAGCTGTATCTCTGCTCTAGCTGTATTTATAGCTCTGTGGTGACAGCTCATGGTGAGCTATATATACCTGCTGTGGTTGCTCTTGTCCAGGGAGGTTCACACTAAAAAGCAGGGTAGTGTGAGTGGAGCATTCCTTTCCCACCACCCTCTTCAGATCTGTTCTGTGTGCCTGAATCTGTACAGGTGCCCTGTGCTTGGTGTGCTGGCTCTCTTCTGGCACACACAGTGTGGAAAGGCTGGCTGCTGTGGGGGCATGGACCAGCTGGGTGAGCCTGTGTATTGCCAGTCTTCAGCAGGGGTCTCCTTCTGAGCCTTTGCATTGCCTGAGTGGCACAGCTCACATCTCTGGGGTCACCCAACATGCCTGTGGGTGCTGGGAGGGAGCATGGTTACAGCAGCACTCCTGAAGGGAGCCAGGAAGCACAGCTTGCCAGTCGATTGCAGCTTCTCCTCGTGGCCACGAGGCAGGAATCCGGCTGGCTGCCCCTTGTGGCGGTGGGAGCCACACCAGAGGCCACCCCAAAACCTCCCCTGAGGCTGCGGTGTGGGGCAGGGCAGCTGGGTGGGTTCAGCTGCAGAGAAAAAACAACAGAATCCTGAGATAAAGAGAGCCAGGAGCCGGGCACTCCGTCAAGGTATTCCAAAGAGTTTTAATCTCCTTGAGGGGACAAGACAAAGTGGCCACACCCAAGGCTCAGCAAGAGCTTATCAAACCTGACTCAGGGAGGTGGGTGCATAGGGATGGGGATATGTTTAACTGAACCAATAGGGAAAACAGAGGGGTGGGAGAAAATCCACATAACAAACCATACACAGGGGATAAGGTGACACACAGAAACTTCTAGAACAAGCTGGGCAGGGAAAACTTAATTGACATAAAAGGGGGCAGGACAACAGGGAATGACTTAGCGGGAAAGGGGGGGGTGAGCAGGTTGATGGACACCTTGAGTGGTGGGAAAACCTGGACAAAACCCACTATAAGAAGAAGGGACAGGGGTAACACGGGGCAAAACATAACTCTACAACCCTCCCAAAATACAACAGCGAGAGAGGCAAAATCAAACAAAACACACACCACTACAGTCGATGGTGTATGGGCTGAATCTGGCCAGCCAGAGCAACTTCTCCCCTGGACACACTACCTTGTCATCCTTCCCTAGGGCTCTGACACTTCTGCTGGATCAAAAACACTTGAATGTAACCAAAACACAACTCCTGGCCAGTGTTTCCCCTGCCAGATTGCCCATCACAGAAGTCTCTCTCCCAGCATATGATGCTTTGCTCTTGCAGTGCTCAGAAAGGTCCTCCTGACCTTCCCTCCAGCTCCATGGGCTTCTGTCACCGCTGTCCCGGGGGGTGACACAAGAAGGACATGGAGCAGCTCTGGTGAAAGCAAACTGAAAAACTCTTTATTAAAACATCTGACTCCATATTTATATCTTTTTAAAATCCCAGTGTCATTGGAGGGTGACAGTGCCACCTCCTCAATGCCACTGGGCAACCCAACAGTCCATCAGGTTGCCCGTCCCCCATAAAGGAATGAACAACAATAAGTTATTTACATAAAGTGCACGAGAAAGTTTGTGCAAAGAATGCAAACATCAGAAGGCTCAGTAAAACTTCATAAAATCAGGGCGACAGGCTTCCAGGCTCATTTCCCCTCCTCTCCCGGATTCCAGCGGTCTCAGGCTCAGATTCAACATCAGCCTCGCCACTTCAAGGTGGAAGTGGCCCTGCAGCTGGGAGCTGTCCGGCTGGGGAGGGGCACACGGGGCTGTCCCTTCCCTGCTCCGCTGAGCGGAGGGAGCGCTGCTGTCCCAGGGCAGCTGCCTCTGCTGACTGAGGGCACGGCACCATCTGGTGGCATGGAAGGAATTTGTCTGTAAGTCTGTCAGAGAGCATCAGAAATCCTGACTTTCTCAGCCAGATGCAAACCAGCAGTTTCCAACTGTCACCATGGGGTGACACAAGAATGATTCGGAGTAGTTTTGGTTAAAGCAAATTAAAACACTTTTTATTAAAGCATCTGACTCCATATATATATCTCTGAAATGCCAGTGTCATTGGAGGGTGACAGTGCCACCTCCTCAATGTCACTGGGCAACCCTACAGCCCATCAGGTTGCTCATCCCCCATAAAGGAATGAAAAACAATAAGTTATTTACATAAAGTGTGTGAGAAAGTTCAGTACAAATATGCAAACATCAGAAGGCTTGGTAAAACGTGAGAAAATCAGGGCGACATCCAACTATTTTTTGTCTCCTTTTTATTTTCCCCTCTTTTTTCCCTCTCCTGTTCTGAAGCTTTGGGTCCCTCTGTGGCTTTGCCCACCTGTCTGATGTTCTTGTTTATCCCCAGCTGCTGTGACTATTTCTTACAGAGACAAACTTGCTCAGCTCTGGGTCATTCCTGGATCATGGTGCAATTTCTCAGCCTGGGAAGAAGCCTTGGAGAGCTGCAGAGGGCACTGCCCAAGTGCAGGCTGCTACAGCCTGAGATGTGACAGCTCTGCTCCCATTACAGCTGTCCTGGGTGGGATCAGAGCTCTGCCTAGCCTGGTGTCCTCTTCCTGGCAGGAGATACCCGGGGAGGATGGACAAAGGCAGTCAGGTGGCAGCAGGAGATCATCTGGATGGTCTGCCAGCCTCCCACGTGCAGCCAGGAATCTCCTGACTTTGGCATTGTGCCTCTACTTTTGATAACCTGTGGATTTCATCCTTTCTGGTTTTGGCTCATCACCACCTGAACCCATTGTCCTGGGGTGACATTGTGATGTTTGTATCCCCAGCTGTCTGTTCTGTTATGCTGGATATTGTGCTCTGTACCTTCAAGAGCAGCTCTGACGAACGAAGTTTGTTTTGTTCTCAGCCTGCTCACACCCACACAGATGGTGAGACACAGACCGCACATAGGGCTGCTTTTGGGTTTTTTTTTTGCTCTCTTTCACTTTTGCCTTTGCTTCTTTTTCTTTGCTCTGGCTTCTGCTTTTCTCTCTTGCTTTTGCTTCTTGTTAGCTAGTTTAGCTAGGCAGGACTGGTTTTTTTTTTTTTTTTAGGTTTTTTTGTTTTGTTTTTTGTTTTGTTTTGTTTGTTTTTTGTTTGTTTTTTGTTTGTTTGTTTGGTTTTGGTTTTTGGTTTTTTTTTTTTTTTTTGTGTTTTTGTGTTTTTGGTTTTTTCCTTTTCCTTGGAACCATATGAACCTGCTCTGGACTGGGACCTGGGAAACACCAAGACCCTGCACTTTGTGCCCTGCAGCAGCCATTCCCAGCTGAGGGACCGATAACAGAGCGAGCACTCCCCAGAGAGACTGTCTGAATTTGAGATCTCTTCAGAACGGTGAAAGAGTTTTGTCATCCAGAATTGTTCATTTTGTGTGTTGAGGGGTGTGTTGCCTGTTAAATAAACAGGTTCTTTCCACTTCTCTCTGAGGAATTTTGTTCCTAACCCTGGTTGGGGGGAGGGGCCGTGGGGTTGGCTTTTCTGAAGGGACCCCTTTGGGGGTTTTCTCCCAAATTTTCCCTAAACTAGGACAACACCCATGAAACTAGGACACCCATGAACTCCTGGCATTTGCTACACCTGCTGGAGTGCAGCTGGGCAGGAATCACAGAATCACAAGGTTGGAAGAGACCTTCAAGATCATCGAGTCCAACCTGTTCCCTGACACCTCATCTAAACCCTGGCACCCAGTGCCACATCCAGGCTTTTACAAACACATCCAGGGATGGTGACTCCACCAATTCCCCAGGCAGAGCATTCCAGTACTTTAAAGGAGGTCTCTGCCCTGGGCTGGGGGTGTAAAGAGCTCCAAGGTTGTGTGAGCATCGTTCATCTGCGTGCTGGGGCTGCAGGGCACAGCACCATCCAGAAAGGATTGGGGATTTGTCACTGTTGTCTCTCTTTTCCAGGTCCCTCAGAGGCACTAGATATGCCAGGAGTGTCCAGATTGTTGGTCTGCTGATCTTCAGGCAGAGAGGAGTGGTGGCACCCAGCTCAGAACCAGATGTCAAGGTGGGCATCAAGGAGCAAACCCTGTATGAGAGCTGTCTGTGTGAGATGGAGGGCTTTGGTTCCTGCAGATCCTCTGAGACCCTAACTGTTTAAGGGCTGCTGGGCACTTGATCAGGACTGTTGCCTAAGAGGGCAGTGCTAAAAATCAGGTAGGAAAAAGTGGAGGCCTCTTGTTTTGTGAAAATCATGGCAATCCAAGCTCTTTTTCACCCAAATTCCATTGGATTTTGGCTGGTCTGGTTTGCATGGAACCTGGATGGGTGACAGTAATCTGGTTGCTGTTGATTTTGTCATTAACCAAACACAGGTGTCTCCTGGGCTGTGAATGTGTCCCAGCACAGCTTGCATGCCTGGGCTGGAGAAAGGGATGCCAGGTTTGTGAGGAGGAGCTGGGCTCTGAAACAGGCATCCCTGCACTAGACACCATCGTGTTCAGTGTTCAGGTTTGACTGGTCTCAGTGCCCTGGGAGAGAGCAGCTCAGGACTGTGTTCCTGTTATCCTGAGATTTCCATGTGAGCAGGGAAAAGCCTGAGGCCACTGAAAGTCCATCTCTGCAAATTCACGTTTTGCCACCAGGGAGCTCCCATTCCTCATACCAGTCCTATGGTGAGAAAACAGAGGCAAACATGGCAAAAAAAAATAAAAAATCCCTGTCTCCATTGGATCCCAGCTCTTGTGTAAGGGCTGGACTCTGTGGTGCTTGCTCTGACTAAAAAAAATATTATTATAGTACTTGGATGGGTTTTGCTCTTTCATTGCAGGTTTCTTAGGAATGGGAGAACATTGAGGCTGGGAATACTGAGGCTGGCTAATGACACAAAACACAGTGAGCAGGTGGAAATGTGGTGACAGCAATGCATTTTTCCTCACTCTGGTGGTTTTGGACAGTCTTGATAGAGTAGCAGAGCTGGAGAGGGTCTGCCTGCAGCCATACCCTTGCTGCTGGCTGATCTACAGAGAAGAATGTGGCACTTGTGCTTCTAGAAGGAGTGTTGGCACATGCAGTAGGTTTAGTTTGGTACTAATTCGAGTTTTTAATCACCAGTGATACGACTTTTTGTGTTTGATTACAGGGTTGAAGCATTTACTCCCCCAGACAATGTAATTCTGACCTTTTCTATCTACTCTCCTGCCTTCCAATGCCTGATTTCTTTCCTGCTCTTACCTGGCACTTTCACAAGCACATATTCCAACCTCCCACATACCTACATTGCTGAGGAGACAAGTCTTTCACACTTGGAGGAAAATTTAATTGGTATAGTTAAAATATGATCAGTATAATTGAATAATGATTAATTAACTAATGATTGATGAAAAATTAGTAGTCAGAATACACAGTGAGTTTGGAAAAATGACTATGCTCCCTTTGATTGATGTGAGGTTAGCTGTGGCTAAGAGTAAGTAAGTGTGTTCTCTGTGTTCCTGCTAGCTGTATTAGTATGAGATCACTCCAAGGGACATCAGAGTTTGGAACCAGAAAAGTGTTTCCAAGGATAAGGAGAGCAAAGCAGTAGACCAGATTACTTGGGCAAGAAATTAATGTCCTTTCTTGGAAGTTCTTAAAAAGCAGCATAAAAAATGGTGTCATTCCTGTCCCTGTCCTCAGCTAGTCTGTCACAGGACATCCTCAGCAAAGGTTTCTGTAGCACACAGACAGAAGGGTGGAAGGACATCTCTAGAGACCTGCCTGGCAAGTCTCCTCACCTTAGGCCTAGACTCTTTCCTGTCATGGATCCACAAAGGTTGTGTGCACTGTCTGTTGGAAACTGAGTCACATCATGCCAGGGAAGAGAAAACAGCCCTTCAAAATCCAAGTAGTTCCCAGGAGAACAATTTATCTCCAGGAAACCAAAGACACAACTCTGGCACTTTTCAGTCCAATGTGGCTTCCCTCTGACTCTGGTTGGAGTTTGCTGTCCAGGGGAGACAAGGGGAAATGTTTCAAGTTAGGATGAGTTTAGGGACATATGTTGGAAGACCAGCATATGCTGGCATGCATCTGTGTGGGAGTATCTATGGGCAAAAAAAGCCAAAGTTCACCTAAAGCAGAACTTGCTTCATCATTTATTTACATGCTTCAACACTTGCATTTTGATGAGGGCTTAGATATTTTGTGCATTAGCCAGAACAAACACAGCAGAGGGCTCTTCTAAAGTGTTGATGAAATCATTGAGGGGCTTTGTGTTTACCTGTGCTTTTCCACTTATTTGAGTTTCCTTTGAGATGTGAACCTAAAATCTGGCACTTATGGGCCCCATGTGACTTTGTGGTGTTCTTGGGAGCTCTGCTTTTCCATAAAACAGTGTCTTGATCCCATCCAAGCACAGATGATTGTTTGTCTGTTTGTTTGTCTATGACAGGTCTATTATCAATGATATTTGCATGTTGAGCCATCCAAGTCACGTTTTAATGGAAATTCTTTAAAGAAGTTAAAAAAAATTCATTGTAGTATACCAGCTCAGCAAATGCTGCAGTAAAACCTTTGGAATAGAGACTGAATGATAGAAATAAGTGAGCTATGTGTGGAGGAGAAATGAAAAGCATTTTTTATGGCATATTGCAGTGGTTACTAAGCTTTATGGCTTTCTCAGCAGTCTCAGGATGTTGTTTTGTTGGTTTTTTTTTCCTTAAAAGCTGCTGGAAGAAAGACATTGCATAAGAAACTCCATTTTCTAATTAAAAAAAATTCTAACTTTCATGATTGCTTAGAAAAACATGAAAACATGATCTGGATTGTTGTGGTGTGACTTCATGGTTTCCCTCAGAAACCTGGTTCCCTCCCCTGAAGATTCCTCCCCAGATGTGTCAATCACCTTTCCTTTCCCCACCATGACCCCTGCTGAGCACTGTCTGTCAATCCTGGAATTCCAGAAGGGCATCCAGTGATTGGCACCTTCCAAAGATGCCCCCTACCCCTCGGGGGGCATTGGGCCACCCAGGTGTCCTTTGTCCCTTGAGACCTCCCCTCCCGTACCTGGTTGGTGGCTCCTGTCCCTTCCCCTCTCCCCTCCCCAGGTAAAAGGAGCCAGCAACCTCACAGCAAGGGATTCATTTGGGATTCTGTGAGAGTTCTGTCACAGTTCTGTGAGGTTCTGTGAGGAGTTGCTGAATTCAGAGGCCCCTGGGCCAGAATAAAGCTCTGGATTACAAACTCTTAATCAGAACCAACTCCTTTCCTTCACCATCATCCTAAAGCTTCTCCATCAAAGGAAAACCAGAGGAGAGGAGCCCAGGCATGTCTGGACTTGTCTCCACGTGCCCAGCAGCAGCCAGCTGGCCAAAAGTGTCTCTGGGGTGAACACCACAGCAGCTGCTCTTTGGTCCGGCAGCGAGGGCCAGGCAAGCCAAGGCAGTCCCATCTGCATATTGGTGACACCAATACTGGATGTTCCAGATAGGATGTTGAAATCAAAACCAAACAGGATGGAAATCTTGGGTCATAGCTTTATACTCCAGACAGCCAACAAACAGCCTTAGACTGGCTTAGAAATTCTGCAGTTTGGAAATGTATCAGTGTCTGACTTTTGGGACCTGACTGCAGGCATGAGAGCACATGTGATTTTGCAGTCAGAGTTTAGTCTCTTTTTTGTTAGACAATGTTGACTTTCATAAAACTTTTCAAAAAGTCAATACTTTTCAAAGTAAATACTTCTGTAAAAGAAATTTATTTTTTTTTAAATATTTCTCCTGTGAGAACACTTCTTTTCCCAAGCTTTCCTTAGCATTACCTAAGTCCCTTTTTGTCTCTTGTTTTGTTCCTCAACTAATTTTATTCTATTCTGAGTTGAGAATTTCATCCTGAAACTTTCTTGGTTCATTCTTCTTTCCTTCTGGGCTTCAGTGTTTCTGTCTGGAGATTTTGATGTTGACCTCAGACTTGGTGTTTTCTTCCATCCCTCATTTTGGCTTTGTCACTCTGGTTTTTGCTTTCCAGCTTTGTTTTGAGCAGGTGCTGTACAATTCCACCTTGGGTCGTGGGTGATGTTCCACCTGGATGTTTCCAAAGTCACATTTGAGCTCATCTTCTCATGACTGGGAAAGCTGTTGCCTTATTTTGTTTTCCCAGAGGAGATGACTGAATTTTTGGTGACAGACATGCACAGTGCAGGAATTCCCAGAGAGGGAATTACAGTTCTCCAAGCAGAACTGACCCTGAGGGTGTGAAGTGGCAAACTTTGTGGCTGCACTCCTGGTGATGCAGTGGAGTGGTGTGAAAGTAGCTGGAGGATGAAAAACATTCTCTTTATCCCCCACTGTGTTTAGACCTGGATCATCCATTGCTTAGGATATACAAAGTACTATCCCTAGTGTGATTTTTCTTTCACAGATTTTTTTTTTTACTTTGTTAAGGTAAGATCTGCAGCTTTGGGCATCATATACATGAGTTAGAAATGTCTTAACCGTAGAAAGGCTGGCTAGATCTTATTTATCAGAGTCCTTGTCTTCAGAGTTTAAGTGTCTGTATCTGTCATCTTGTAGTTTACCCTGGCTGTCCAAGGCTTCAAGGTCATATGGATAATTAGCAGTCAGGCACTTACATCCCATTTAATTCAGGCTTTTTCCAGTATTATTGACCTCATATGGCCCTGTTTGTGCTGGATGCAAGACAAGAGCCAAACCATGCATTAAACCATGTATGTCAGGCTGCCAGAAGGTAGGGGCAGGGGTGGGTTCACTTCCCTTTAAAACCAACATTCCTTTGAGCCATACATCAGGTCATGCCTCAAAACACTTATCTGTGTTTGCCAGCCTTTCATAGGTGGTGAGCACACACATTTCAGAGGAAGTTGCTGGGTGGTATATGGAGATTAGAAGCACTTGAGCACACAAAGAGAGAGACAGGGAGTTAGAGGTGCCATGGCCAGCTCTGTAGAGGTCTGTAGGGCTTGCTGGTCTCCAAAGCAACTCATTAGACCTTTTCAAAACACTAATTTCTGAGTTGCTACTTCAGATTCCTAAGTGAGGACTTCATAGAAAGCCTGACTGTAGAATGGGACTGGTGGGACTCAGAATTCTTGCTGGAGCAAGTCAAAGGTGGAGGTTTGGAAGAAAAGGAGACTACCTTTGCATGCATCCTGAGATGTGTGTGAATTCAGTGACTCAAATGGAAGGAGCCCAGTGAGAACAGAGGAACAGCACTGAACTCCTGTCCAGAGGGGAAGGAAGCTTGGAAAAGAGCAGATGGCTCACTGGCTTTTATGCCTCTTGGTAGCCCCCCAGTGCACGTGTATTTTTGGAGGTATATCCCTGAAGCACCCAGAAAAGTCAGAAAGATACTCCCAGATAAAGGAGAAACGTGGGCCCTGTGTTCCCTAGTTTTCCAACAGGTGTCAGGGAGAGGTTTGGAAAACATTGGCCTTGGCACAGTTGCAGACAGGACAGTGGCTGTGGGGATTTCAAGCAATGTGACCTCACTTATGACCCCAGATGCCTTTACAAAATTTGGCATCTCCCTGCACTACTTCCCATTCTGTGTCAGGTTTGTCCTGACTCCTCTGCACTTGGCATTGGGGATGTTGTGTTGCAAAGACACCTCACTGGAGAACATTCCTGCACTTCCTCCCAGCCATGCCCTAAGTCAGTGTGTGGCTGGTTGCCATGTTTCCTGATTTGTGTTTATTGCTGCAGAGCCACTGCTTCCTTCTGGCCTTGGTTGACACCACAATCTTCACTGAGAGCTTGAACTCCACATAAATAAATAAAAGGCATCCCTGGGATTGCCCATGGGGTGGGCTTGCCCAGCCTGATCCTGCCAAAGAGGAGCACTGAGTCTGTCTGAGCCACAGGGCTTTCTTATCCTACTGTAAGTGGCCACTTGCAACATCCAGGAGGGTTGCCTGACTGCTAGGGAGGCCAAGAAGGGAAAGAAGGCAATTTCCTGGCCATGCTGTGAATTGTAGCAGAAACACCCAGGATTTTGGGAAAGCAGAATGACAGACTTCCATTCAGTGGGACACTTGGGCAGTGGAGTTCCAAGGAGTGCTCCTTTGTCATGCAGAGGACTGGACTGGGAGGTTGGCCAGAGTTTTTTTCATGGCTTGGGAAAGAGAGGGAAAGGAAGCACTTGCCAGCTTGTGTGGAGTTTGTCTACCTGCAAGAAAATGTGAGGTGTCTTCAGTATTTTATAGGATTGGTCTGGCTCTAGAGGTCTCACAGAGAAGCCAGAGAGTAAAAAGGACAAAATTCATGTGGTCTTGAAGGGTCTTGTCATCTTTTGCAGGTAACTCTTCAGAACACTTTGTGCCCCTTTGGAAGTCAGCACTGCTGGTGCCTTTTGATGTCACTTTGCTGGATAATCACTGGCATTGTCTGCTCAATGTATTATACAGCTATAATTTAATTTTTCCCTCTGAAAATTCCTGCTGAGAGAATTGGTGTGCTTAGGTAGGTATTCAGCTGTGTCAGTCTTCATGGGATGCCTTCTCTACAAAAAAGGCAACACCACGATTACAACTAAAGCCTCTTATTTCTTGTGTTTAATGGTGTATGGCTGGCAGCAAGGATGGCAATGGAAAAGCAGCAAGGTTCTTTTAAAATTGGTATTAATGGGAACAGACACATGGGGAGAGATAGATGAAAGCTGCTTCCAGCCTAAAAGCAGCAGCTGCAGAAACAAGGGTTACCTGTTTATCAAGACTGCAGTATGCCCAAGAGTTAAAAATGCACAAGGCTGCTGGGATTGAACCTTTGGGTCCCAGGTCTCAGCCCTGCTATAATGACTGCTTGAGAACCCTATGTAAATAATTTAATTTATTTCTTTCTGGCCTGGAACTCAGTTGAGAACAACTGTTGTCTTACTTCTACTTGTTTTTGTGATTTTTTTTTTTGTTTTGTTTTGTTTTTTATTTTTTTCCCCCAGAATCTCTTGTTTGGTGACTGCATGACTCCTAGAGTGTAGGACACTTTCACCATCTAAATCCAAGAGCATGGGCTTCACAACAGAGGATGGCTTGTTGAGGGGACTGGTTGGGCTGTTCTCTTGAGCATGGGTGAGAGGGTTTTGGAGAAATGGCTTTCATGTGGGGTCAGGGTCAGAGAGTTCTGCAGAGGGCTCTGTCTTCAGTGGGATCTCCCTTCTGCTACAGGCTTCAACTCACCCCAGCTCTGAGTCCCACACAGTGACTGAGCTGGCTGGGCCCAGCTAGAGAAGGGAGAGGAGCAAGGGGTCAGAGCTGGAGGCATCTCTGGGCCCAGCTGGATGCCCAGTCTGGAATCAGAAAGGGAGCAAAACAGGGGCAGCTTAGAGGTCTCTCATGATTCTTTGGCTGCTCTCTCAGCCTCCTCTGTTCTGTGGATTCCCAGCAAACCTCAGCTTCTGCTTCAAGCAAAGCGCTTTGCTTCCCCTGGTATTGCTTCGTTCACAGTGAGAATCCTTGTGCCCTTTCTTCCCCAAATCTTCTGCTTGGGAATGTCCAGTTACACAGTCACTGTGTCTTAAGGAGACTGATTCATTGACCACCCACATGATTCCACCTGCCCTTGGCTGATGCTCACTTGGCTGTAGAAACTCCCTTAGAAGGGCCCCAGTGTTGCTCATGATGAAGCAGATGGGAGTTTCTAAGTTGTTTTAAGGACTTGTAGAAGCAGGTGTTGGAGTCCCTGAGTTTCAGGCAGGTGAGGTATCATATAGATGTTTTCTGCATTTTTTCTGCAATGATCTCTATGATCGTAAGAGGTCTGCAACCTTCTTTTTCTCTTCTAAAGCAGCCTGCAGGCCAGCATTCACAATAGGAAAGGTAAGACTCTTAGTTTCTTGTGATTCTGGAAACTGGGGCCCTAGCAGCTGCCTCCATCAGGCTGAGGAGAAGGTAGCCTGGTTTTCACCTGGATTAAAACACCCCTTAACCTTGTGCAAGGCTGTGTCAACAAAGGAGTGAATTACCTCCAAACTTCAGACTGTTGAGGTGACCTTGGAATATTGGACCCTTTTTACAGCCAAAATCCTTCAAGGTGGTGGGGAAGAGAACCTGCATTCCTGACCATTATTAAAGTGGACATTGTTAATCACATGTGAGGTTGGATTATTGCATGCATGGAACGAGTCCTTGATGTTGATCAGTCAGAAGTACATGAAATACACTTTTCAGTTTATTGACAATGACCTCCTGGAGGGACTCTCCTCCTGTGGCTGAAAGAAAATATGCTGAGGGAAGAAATAAAGAAATACTAATGCGATTAAATGAGAGGTATTATGGCATATTTTCAATCTCTTTCTCCTGATTCTGGCCTCGAGTCAAATCTGATTCAATGTTTTCAGCTATTTTGTGTGTTCTTGGTCAATAACCTTGCTTGTACTGGCTTTACAAGCCATCAGTTGTACTAGAAGTTCAATTAATGGCTATATTGACAGCTCCCCAAATTCACAGTTTCCTTCTCCAGGAAGGATTGGATCTTCAAGAACAATGTAGAAAGATCCTACAGGACAGTCCTCACCCAGCATGAGCTGGCTTCAGTCCTGTGAACTCCAAAGGATTTCTGGGGTTCTGGTAAACCCTGAACTTCTTGTTGGTGTCTGCAAATGCCCCAGCCTAGGAGGAGGATGCAGCTCCTTTAACCACTCTGAGTTTCAACTCATTGTATAGCAGGAACAGCAAGATCCAGGCAGAGGGACAAGCAGCAGAAAGATATGGATTTATTGCACTGCCTTCCTGTCCACTGCTTTAGATTTTCATCCAAGCAAAGTTTTATCCTGGAATTTGAAGGAAAAAGACAAGATGTCTTTGTGAGTAGTTTAGATGAGCATTTTGTGGGAGAATTAAATTTTTTCCTGGGAAGCCAACAAAGGGTTCAGGAGATATGTCCTCATTGTTGAAAGTTAAGGATAGCTAAGGTGTTACTCCTGCTTCTGCTTCTGTTTGCATCATGAAAGCATTATGCCACCTGAGAGAATGGCATTATGTGGCTGCCTGTGTGTTTTTGAGCCCAGAGCTGAAGTGCTGTGCTGTAAACCCTCCAGGCTTCTTCCTTTGTACCAGCTGGGCCCAGTGAGGCTTTTGCTTTTCTCAGCACAGCAGGACTTGTAGGTGGATAATGCTGCTTGGTGCTGAAGTGGCTGTGATGTCCTTGTAATGACTGCCTCAAGGCATGCTCAGCTGCTCTCTATTTTCCCAGTGAAGTGCAGCCATGGTAATCAGGCCTTTTTGTTGTTGAGTGATTTCCTACTACTTAAAAAACTGATCAGCTGGAGTCCTGGAGCTTAACAGCCACTATCCAAGTGCCCTATGGAATACTTCAGCCTGACACCAAATTCGGAGTAACTGGAAAGAAAATACCAAGTGCCAATGTGGTTACTTCATTCCACACCCAGTGCCTAACTTCATTCTGTCCTCTCTGATTTTGGAGGTCCCAGGCACTAGAAAAGAAGGGATGAATGCATAATGTCAGTGCATTATCCAGACTGCCTACCTAATCAGAAAGTAATGCTCAAAGAGCTGAGTGGCATTTGGGCTTTTAAAAATCTCTCAAGGATACAGAAGCATGCATAATTTTTATTCCACTTCTTGCTCTCACTCAGATAGGATTTTGTTTATTTGATAGGTGTCTGTGTGTGTTTATATGTGGATGGTTTTATTAGTTTATTCTTAGTCCAATAAGAAACCTATTTTGCATAATAAGTGTCTCTGCATATGACGTGTTGCTGCTGGGCTGGTGCAGTGATGTATCATCACAGCCTTATGGATTTTTTTCCCCCTCAGACATCTCACAATAAATTGCAGGGTTTTTTTCAAGTTCCAGCCCCTGGGACTCATGTGAACATATGCAAACTTTGATATTCATTATACCACCTTATGATCTGACTGCCAGTTTGACAGAGGAAAACTGGGCAATCTAACCTTAATTTATGATTGATGTATTATAAAAGAGAGTCCAAAAGCAGATTAAAAAGGCATTTAGAGTGTATGGGGTTTGAGATATTTCACAGGTAATCTCCTGCCTGTAGGGAGAGTGATTATTTTCGGGATCTGAGGTTTGCTCTCTCCTTACTGAGTGACGACAAAAGCCGCTGTTCCTCCTGCAGGCCCCGCTTGCGTGTGAGAGCCATGCAGAGATTAGAGCTGTGCAGGCTGTGCTTTCCAGCCCTGCAGGAACCAGCCAAAGGCTGTTATCTTTAGACAAATGCAGATAGCAGGCCTGGAGGGGAGGTACTCAGATAAAGTGTGAGGGGCTGCCACAGTGGAGATTTTTCTGGGAAGTTCAAGCAAACTCTGGAAGTGCATTCAGAGAATTGCCCTGTGTACACGATAGGAATTGCAAAGGGAGAGCAGGTGCCAAAGGTTGTGGAGTTTCCCTCGCTGGAGATACTCAAGAACAGTCTGGACACAGTCCTGTGCCATGTGCTCTGGATGCCCCTGCTTGAGCAGGGACCACATGGACCCACTGGTTCCTTCCAGGCTGACCCGTCCTGGGATTCTGATCTGGTCCACCAACACCACTGCACTGTGGCTGAGCTCTTAGCAATGAAACACTTGATTCATGCAGCTATTCCTGCAGGAGCTGGACACAACTCCCCAGTAAACTGCAGTCAAATGAAAGCTTCCTTGTCCTTACCCTGTTGTCATGTTCATCAAAGCCTAATTATTGGCCACCTGGGAATCTGAGAAGGAATTTTATTTTTTCAATATTCACAATTTTATTTTTTCTCCTTATGTTTACACAGTTTAATTATTCCTGTTCAGAATAATCTGAATTAGGTCTGTTTTTTACAGACATGTCTTACATAAGATTGCTGGGAGAATGTGCAGGTTTTTGTGAACAGCTCCACGGGTAAGCGTTGCCCTCCTAGGTGGTGTGACCCATTCTTTGCTATTCCCTCCACCCTCCTAAGATTCCTTTTTAATGCTTGTGCTGGTGATATTTTACAGCTCTGTGTCATCCACTGTGTTAGGTGCAGTGATCTGCTGTGGCTTTCTGTCTCCTTGCTTGGATGATGAAACTTTTGAACTGGAGCGAACTGACAGCACTACTGGATACGAAGCAGTTGCCTCACTCAGAAATAACCATTTATTTGAGTGAAAATACTGCTCTGAAAGTGAGTCTTTACTTGTGCACTTGAGCTTGCTGAAACCTGAAGGATTGATAACTATAAACGTGGCCTGCAGCATGGCCTGTAGATTAACTGTATGTTAATTAAATAATGATCATTGATGCCGTAATCTTATTTATGTGTGACAATATGTACTCTACTGCAAGGCCCTTTCATGTTTTGGAGTGGGCTGGTCTTTTTTGCTGGATGTGCATGCATAGAGCAGCAAGTGAGCCACTGGTGGGGTGAATTTTGAGGTTATTCACAATTTCACTTCCTTCTTTAGGGAAAAATCTTAGTGGCCAAGTATCCCAGTTTGTCTGGTACGGGTGACTGGTTTTGTTTGCAAGCTACCTTTATGATTCCTCTCTTGCAATTCTTAAACACAGTTGGTATCTCTGCCCCTTCCCATGCTTCAAATCCAACAAGCACAATGTAGAAAAGAGTTTAAATCCTTCCTAATGAGAAGCAGTGAGGAATCCTGCTGGCAAGTCAGCCCCTTGAGAACAGGCTGTTCTCAGCACTCAAATGTTTCATAGATCTAAGTCCTGCTTCCCCATTTCCTGTAATAAAGCCTTAACCAGGCAGAGTTTTCTGCTCTGAAATGCTGGGCAGACAGGAACTGCAACCACTTCAAAACTTAAAACAGAGGTTTTACCTCTGGTTGTACATAGGGATCGTGAAAATACCCAGGCTATGCACCATTGATTTCTCTTTCAATGAGAAATCTTTTATTTGAGAGCACAACAGTTGTCTCTTAAAAACAAAACAACAAAACAAAACAAAAAATCAAACACATCTCCCTAACCCCAGAATGAAGAAAAACAAAGCAATTGTGTGTCTGTGCAGTGCCATCCTATCCAAAGCAGTCTGGCATCTGGCTTGGCTCTGCTGGGATCATAGCAGAGGAGCTGACTTGAACCCAACAAAAGGTTGAGGTCCTGGATGGCCTTTTAATTGTGTGTTCTTGCAAGGATTAGGGATTTGTAGTCTTGCTCTTGAAAAAGGGCCTTCATCATAAATATGTGGGGTTAAAGCTTGATCCCATGCTGAGTGAACACTCAAATTTGTGCTATGTCCTGAAGCCCTTGGACTTCAAAGTAGTGAAGTTACACTACGAGCTGTTGCTGAGGGAGGAGAGAAATGATTTGATTTATGGAGAGAATAAGAGTGGTGTGACTGTGAACCAGCTCCTGGGGAGCTTGGGGGAACTCTGCATGGACACGGTGCTACTGCAGAGGAACTGATTTCCCCTCTGGGCTTCCAGGGATCTGCAAAGCCTCAGAGCTCTACTCTTTGTATCCCAGTCTAGTATCCCAGCAGGCTGTTGGAGGGCCAGTTTCAGCACAGCACCCAAACATACACTTCATTTAAGGCTTCTTCTTAGTCGTGTGCAGTCACTGGCATTCCTCAGAAGCTAATCTTAAACATGCACTCTGTGCCTTGGATTGGATTGGAGACCAAGGACAGAACTCATTTTCTTGTCAGCTCTGGGAAACAGTTCCTGGGGAAGAAAAAAACATGTAATAAGAACTAATGAACAAAAATCTTATACAGCAAAGCTATTTCTCCTGCAGGCTGAGACAAATACATAAAATGAAGAATACAGGGGAAAAGAGAATGGCCAAATTATTCTTAGTAAATACAAGCTAATGTAGCCATCAAAGGCACCAGATTGCAGAAAGTCTCTGGTGATAATTTTGAATATATGGTATTGCTGTGCTGATATTTATATTTCTCAGAGTAAAAAAAGGATTCTGCTGCAGAGGAATTTTTTTTCTAAAATCCCAAGTGCACCAGTAGTTCACTTAAACCAGCACCCACTTTCAGTACTGTGGGTTCACTGTTCCAGTTGCACAATCTGACCATAACTGATTGCATGCAGTTATTTGAAATACTGCTGCCAATTACTTTGTTTACTACTTGTGTGTACACAACAATGCCTCTCCTCATGGGCATAGGGGCAGATTAACAGCAGTAATTACTAAGCAGATGTCTGCAAGTGAATACCCATTTCTTAGAGGCAGATTATCTTCTGTACTGGCATAAGGGAAAGGGATTCAAAGCAGGTGCTGCTGTCATCCCACAAGTGATGTGAGCAGCCTGGGACTCAGCAGAGGGTTGTGTAGGTCCTGTAGCCTCTGCAGGGTGATAATCATTGACCTACTTGAGATCAGAGCTGAGAAATGTTTAGCACTTAATTCCTAAAAGTGACCAGCAGTAAGTGAACAGCCCTCAGTGCTACCTGCTCTTCTTTTCTGTTGTTTTTTCTGTTCCCAAGGAATCTAAGGCTGTGCTTTCAAGAGAGCTCAACACCCAGACTGAGAGCCTGTGTTTCCCAATAGCTCTATTTCCACTGAATTGTCTGAAAGGTGCACTCAACATTAAGTGGTAAGCTTATTTAGGAGTCTTTGAACTTGAGAGAGGGGGTCTTTACTAATCCAGTTGTACTGCCAGCACAGAAATATGTTCAGAGCAGCTCTTTGGTGCCCTTGAAGCCTCTCCTGGCATATACTGTTTTTCAGCTGAGCAATCACCTTGCAGCCCATCCAGAAAAGCCACTACTGGCTTGTGGCAAGAGCTTGCCAGTATGTGAGGGCGTGTGTACATGCAGAAGAGATGTGGCTGTGTCCTGTTTCATTGGGCACTTTCAAATCAGCTGTCTGGATTTCAGAGGCCACTCTTTTGAAGCTGAGACACGAGACAGACCTGGTTTTCTTTGCATGGACAAGTCATGGCATTGCTTCCATTCCTCTCCTGAAGAAGAACACCTCTGCATGCCAGAGCAGGGAGTGGTGACCACGAGTCTCAGAGGCAGGCAGAGACTCTTTCTCCCACCATCACTGAATAAGCTGATATGGGATGGGTTCGTTTCCATAAGCAGAGGACACTCTTCTACTGCAGTGAAATACTTTTGCCTTTGGTATTGAATCACTCTCAGACCCATCTCATAAACTGCTGACTGTCTTGCTCAAGAGGCCTTTTTTTTGTGAGGGACTCATGTGAACATATGCAAACCCTGCATTTGGTTCTGACTGCCAGTTTGACAGAGGAAAACGTGGACATCTAACCTTGATTTATGATTGATGTATTATAAAAAGGAGTCAAAAAACAGATTAAAAAGGCATTTAGAGTGTATGGGGTTTGAGATATTTCACAGGTAATCTCCTGCCTGTAGGGAGAGTGATTATTTTCGGGATCTGAGGTTTGCTCTCTCCTTACTGAGTGACGACAAAAGCCGCTGTTCCTCCTGCAGGCCCCGCTTGCGTGTGAGAGCCATGCAGAGATTAGAGCTGTGCAGGCTGTGCTTTCCAGCCCTGCAGGAACCAGCCAAAGGCTGTTATCTTTAGACAAATGCAGATAGCAGGCCTGGAGGGGAGGTACTCAGATAAAGTGTGAGGGGCTGCCACAGTGGAGATTTTTCTGGGAAGTTCAAGCAAACTCTGGAAGTGCATTCAGAGAATTGCCCTGTGTACATGATAGGAATTGCAAAGTGGAGAAATCACCACATTTAAAGACACTCTTTCCATTAAGAACACAAACCTCCGAGTTTATTTTTGTGCCATGAAAACTCCCTGGGGACATGGCCCACTGCAACTTTACCCTTTGTTGTGGCCACCCAACTTCCATCTGCCATTTCTGTTATCCATGTCTTTATGGGCTTGATCCTACAAATCTTTCCAATGAATTCAATGGGGCATTTTATCTTTCAGTCCCCCAGGCACAGAGCTGTCCATATAATTCTCCAACTGGACAGTGGCCTGGCTGACTGTACTTCACAAGATCTCTGTGCCCATACAGGCGACAAGAAGCTTTGGCTGGAGGCTACAGAACATTTATTTGTAGGATTTTCTGCACATATTGTAATGGTTAGAGTTGTAAAAGTGAAATTTTCATGTTTGTCAACTATCTTTTTGAATGGTGAAAGAGAGATGAGGGATGTCAAGAGAAAGGGTAAGGGATGTAGCAGTTCTCTGGAGAAATTAATAAGCCTGGTATCATAAAAAGCTCACCAGTCCTGAGTGAAATTGAAACATAGGCAAAAAGGCAGATGAAAATATATTGGATATTGCTCAAATATCAACCACAAAAGAAGATGCTAAACCACTATTTTTCTAGTTATACTGATGGTTTTTGTAATGTTATCACGAGTCTTCTGCTGCTTGGTTAAGTTTTTTAATTACTGACTTCTTTGTTTATGTTGTTATTCATGAATTTCTGTTTTATATTTTTAAAAAAGCACCTCTGATAGAGCAAGATTGAAACAAACAGACAAGATGCAGCTTTATTTCATGAACCAGCTGCCCTTTATTCACCAGCTGTAGAACAGAATTTTTTTGCCAAGCCTTTTTTTCTCCTCATAATTGCTTTGTTTCAAGTCCTGATTTCGTGGGGTTTGGACTGGCAATAGTCAACAAATGCAGCTTGTTTCTGTTTGGGTGTCTGCAGGTGTTTTTGGTGGTGTTCATTCTGGGGCTTTGAGCAGCCTGGTCTAGTGCAAGGTATCCCTGTCCATGGCAGGGGGGTTGGAGTGAAATGATCTTCGAGGTCCCTTCTATCCCAAGCCATTCTGTGATTATTTCTCTTGCTAAAAGAACGACCCTAATGTCCTGTCAGTGCCGATAGCTCAGTTTGTTGCCAACCACAGGGATTTTTCCATGCTGGATATTGCTGGCATGCAGGCAGCCTTTCCAGTCAGCAGAAAAGTCCTTTCCCTCACAAGGCAAGCTGTGGATATTCAGGTGCAAAACCTCCTCCTCTCTCAGCCTAACAACTCCATGAGGCATAAAATCTCACCGGAGCTGGCTCCCTCATGCTATATTAAGTCCCGTCTTTCCAAACTTAGGGTCCCTGATGGGACGAGGGAGATAATGTTGGTGTTTAGGGAGCAGACGGGAAGCGGAGCCGTCTGTCTGGGAAGCCGCCTCGGCCCCTCGAAGCGTAGGTGAGGCAACACCAGCGCTGCGGAGGCAGAGGTAGGAAATTACTCAAGGTGTTTTGTGCTGGGAACACAACACCGCTAGCTTAAAATGCTCTGTGGCTTTTATTTTCCCTTCGCAGTAGAGGGAAATAAGCACAAGAATAACCCACGAGGAGGCAGAGTCTGGAAAAAGCCTCCAGCTTCCCGTGCCCGTCCGGGAAGGCATCCGCCTCCTCCCTCTCCACTTTACCCCCACCTCGCTCCCTGACCCTGTGGAAGTCCTCGGCCAACGCCACCGGGGCCGGAGGGTCCCGGCCGGGGCGGGGCGGGCCGGGGCTCGGCCCAAAACACCGCCCGGCCCGCCCCGCCCCGCGGCTTTAAAATGGCGGCGGCCGTGAGGGGGAGCTGGCAGAGCGCAGCCATGGCGGCCGATAGAGTGTCTGTGCTAGTGCTGCTGGCGGCGGCCCTGCTCTTCTTCGCCGGCGCCGTGCGGGGCGCCGGGCTCCGCCCGCGGCTGGTGGGCGCCCCGCAGCCTATCGAGGACCCCGAGAACGATGAGGGGCTGGAGCGGGCTCTGCAGTTCGCCATGACGGCGTACAACAGGGCCAGCAACGACATGTACTCCAGCCGGGTGGTGCGGATCATCAGCGCCCAGAGACAGGTGAGAGACCGGCGGCGCCACTCTCTGTTAGGGGGGCTGGCAGTGAGGCCGGCCCGATTCCTTTGGAGAAAGGGCAGAGCGCTAGTCTGGGGGCCTCTGCAAACTGTCGTGTTTTTTCCCTCACAGAAAGTGAATAAAAGCCCTTTTTTATATCTTGGTTTCTCTCAGTCTGAGTGACCTTGAGTGCTGCACGCTATGGAAGGAGCCAGTGGCTTCCCTGCGCTGCTCATGAGTTAACACATGTCTCTGTTTATTGCTAAGGGAGCTGCTTTGTGGGACATGTTTACTTGGATTTTTTTTCCTATTTCTAAGGGGGTGCCAAGTGCCTCTTTAGTGGAGGTTGCCACATACAATTCCCTCTGTACTTTCACAGTCTGTTTTCCATCATGTAACAGGAGCACTGCCAGGCTTCTCTCGGCACAGAGCCCTTCTCCGTGTGCTGTGAATAAAGTCGCCTCTGCCGACTTGTCTTGTTGCAGATCGTGGCTGGAGTCAAGTACATAATGGAAGTGGAGATTGCCCGGACAACCTGCACAAAGCCAGCAACTGATATCCAGCACTGTGCTTTCCATGAGGAGCCCCAGATGGCCAAGGTAGGCTCCAGGGCACAGCCTGCTGACCCCTACCCTTCCCCATTTCCAGCCCTGTGCCACTGGCTGGCTTCATACAGATGGCTGTGGTCAGTGTCCCCTGTCTGTCTCAGCTGACATCAGAGACCGTATGCCTTTATATTTAATAAGGCAAAGCAAGTTTTGCCGTTGCAGAACTTGTCTTGCCAGTTGATGTCAGAGACGGCAGGGCCATTTGGCTGTTTTTTAAGTGGGGCTCAGGGCTGGAGCAGTGAATGTGTCTCAGTCCTCTTAAGAAGTAAACATGATCTGGATCAGACGGGTATGTGGAGGAAACTCTGTCAAGCCTACAGGCTCCTGGGTCCTCAGTCCCCATAGAATTCTCATCTCTTCTTTCCCATGGTGATGTAAACATGCTTGGCATGCTCTCCTGTGGGACTTGTATTGCTGTGAATAGAGCTTTGGGCAAAGCACTGCCCAGAAAAAGCAGATCACCCCATCTCTCTGCCCACCAAGCAGTTACACAGGCATTTTGTAATGAGTAATTGAGCTTTTTGGGTGGGAACACCAAACATGTCTGCCTTCATCTGGCCTGAGGTTTTCCATAGTGCTTCATTCCTTCTGTTGAGGGCAGCAGCAGGATGTATGTGCCCTTTGTTCCTGCATGTGTGAGAGGTGTAGCTGCACATAAACAAAACTGGTGTGTGCCATAATGGCAACTGCAGTGATTTGTCACAAGTGGCTTAGCTGTGCCTGCGGGCTTATGTTTGGGTATTATCCATGCTGAAAGCTTTCCTCTGTGAGTGGATAAAGGAGATAACCTGATTGTCAGCAGTGCTGACTGCTCAGCTTTATTTCTTAGGGTGTATTTAAGGGATGTGGCCACTCAGAGCATGAGAGTGCTGCTCCAGAATACTTGTCTGGAGAGGGAAGATCTAGAGAACCACAGGAGTTAAGAAGTGTTAAATGACACTGTTCCATGCTCTTATTTTCCTGACTACTTTTTTCTTTCTTTCTTTCCTTAGCACACCATTTGCAACTTTGTAGTGTTGAATGTTCCTTGGCGAAACCAAGTGGAGCTGCTGGAGAGCAAGTGCCAGTGAGCCTAGATTCCAGCAGAGACCAGCAAGCAGTTGTTCAGATTTGAAAGAAGAAGGCAATAACACAAATGGAGATGGGCTTTATCAATGCCTGTAACTTGGCTACTGATGTATGCTTGTGCTATGCAAATTAAACCATGTAACTTCACTTTTAAAGCACAGTATGATCTCAACTTTTTCTTCTTTGGAATTACTAATTTAGAGCAGCTGTTTTGGTCTTCTACAGCTTTCCCAAGGAATTCACTCCAGTATCAGAGTTCTTATTAAATCCTCTTGGTATCCATGTTAAGTGACTACTATAAACATAAAAACTTAATTAATAATTGCCATGATGTGTGGTTTTCTTTGATCTTCTGCTGTCTTGGAGGGAGGGTTTGCTTTTAGTTGTCACTGATGCTGTCCTGCCCTAAGAATGGGATGAGAAGGAATGTCCTGATCACAGAGGAGACAAACCATGCCTGTTTGTTCCTTAGCCTGACCTCTGGTTTTGAGTAAGAGATGGAAGCCTTAGCTGTTTTCATTGAAGGAACTGCTTTGGAGAACTTTTGATCTTGGCAAGATTAGCTGAAGCTGGTCCTGAGACTGTAATGGTTTTGGGTCCTGGCTGCTGTACTGTTGTAAGGCTGTAAGGAAGGAGGAGGCTCCCCTTGATAAAATTACATTTTCATGTAGTAGGGGAAGGTGCCAGGTCAAGAGAGAGTCTTGGGACTAGGTGAACAATGGGGGTGCTTCTTGTTTTTTTCACAGCCCCAAGAAAGTAGGAAAAGTAGGAAATCTTGTGGTTTTGCTTTTCTGTATTTTGAAGTCAACCTTTTCCTTTTGGTGTGAATCTCAGCCATGGAAACTGTGAGTGCAGCTCCTTGGGAGTGCATCTTCTGTGGGTTGTTCCTCCCAAGGGAAATGCCCCTTCCCATCATTGCCAGGGTTTGCCAAGCCTGCAGTGAACATTAGGCAACAGCTTGGTTCATGTTGGGAGGATGAACTGGTTCCCTGACACCAAAGATCTACATCTGGGTTGTGCTCAGATCCAACAGGAATAAATCCATTTTCCTTCTTTGTCACCCCATTCTCAGTGCTCTGCATGAAGGTGGCCTGGCTTTTCTTGCCAGCCAGGTCAGTGACTCTGCATGTTTCCATCTGCTGACCCTGGAAATCCTGGGTCAGGCTGCTCAGGTGCCCTCAGTTGTCCTTCTTTATCTCCTTAGTTCATACTGAGCTTATTATTGTTATTCCCTGGCTTCCATCTACACAAGGCAGTGGTGAAGGGATTCCCTCATGCTTTAGGTGAGTTTGCCTCTCTTAATTTTCTCTCCTCTTGGCTTGAGGGTGGGTAATTGTACAGCTCTCCTTCAAGGAGAGTCTAGGCAAGAAAGAGGAAGGTGCAGATAGACATAATGAGGCATTTCCAGCACTTGGTTGTATTTATTATCCAGCAGCTCAGAATAGCTTATGGAAAAAAGTGGCTGTGCCAGAGATGAGAGTCTGAGTGTTAGGAACTCCTGAATCCAGAGGTGCTGCATTTTCCTCTTGAAATGCCAGTGACTAAGGGCATGAATGAATGGCACAGATTACCCCATGCTCACAAACTGCTGAGTGTCAGCCTTGGTGATTATCCCACCTGGAGAAATGCCAAAAAAAGCCTGACCTAATTTAAACACCTTCCGTTGTGGGCTGTGTTACTTTGCATTTGCAACAGGCTAAGAGCATTAGTGGAAGTTCCCCTGCCAAGAGCATTTTGCTTCTCAGGTCTTTTTGCTTGGCTGGCTGGCAGTGCCTGGGCCAGCTGAACACTGAGCCCTCTTTTTTTAGCTGCATTCTCTGCCTGACTTTTTCAAATGTCGGTGTCAGATGTGAACAGGTGACCAGGGAAGTGCTTGTTTCATGTAGTCTCTTGCTTTGCTTTGCTTGCATCTCATACATCAAGGCTGGGGACATTCTTCCTGAAACTTAGTAGGGTCAGAGCTTTGCTGCTGCTATAGCTCATGAATCCAAGGCTTTTTCCTGGCTCTGGTTTTCAGGGAAAGATTTAGGGCCAGCTGTGTGAGAAGTGTAGCTCTCCTTGCAGGCCTGTGCTCACATGGGCTTGTGGCTCCCAGCTCCTGGGTCGTTGTTCCCTGCTCCTGCTGCTCCCTGGGTCAATGCCCTACAGGGTTTTTCTGAGATTCTTGAAGCTGTATCAGCACTCCTTCCAGGTATGGGCACTTCCCCGTGCCCACAGCTGAAATGGCAATAAAGGTGGATGATGGAAGGAAATGACCATGTGAGGATTTGGATCACCCTGCAGCCCTCAGTCTGGGCCATGCAGTGGTGTTGCTGATGGGAATGCACTCAGGATGTATTCCTAAGGCATGGAGACATCTCAGTGAGTGTTTAAAGATGCTTGGTTGGTTGTGTTCATTGTTAACATGCAATGCCTTAGGATCCCTAGTGTGGATCCCTCAGAAGGTCAAATTTACCAATCAAATACACATCCAGGTTTGAATCTTGGTGCTTTGTCTCTTGACACAGGAGAGGGAAGACTTCATGTGCCTTTCCTTGTGGGATGCAATGTCACCTGGAGATCATTTCTACAGGGTTGAGTAGGAAAGTGTCCTACATTGGATCACTGCTGGCAATGCTGAGCCTTTCCATGACTCTTGTCACTCAGCTTTAGTGGTGGCCTGCAGGTGAGAAGGTGGGAGGACAGGTGCCTGTTTCTCCTCTCTGGGCAGCATCATCCCAGCTGGACAAGGAAGGGTGAGGAGGAGGAGGACTCTTCTTGAGTGAGAAGAGCAGCAAACCTGCAGGCTCCACGGTGCAAATCCCTTCTGAGTGTCTCCCTGCTGACCCTCAGGCATGAGCCATGGCTCACTGGGGACAGCAGACCCTGGGGCAAGACCCAGGGCTTGAGGTGACACATGCTAAAGCCTCTCTTCTGTATCATCACTCACTCACAGGGCATTGCCCAACCTCCCTGAGCTGGTGGGCTCCTGCTGGGAGGATCTTGCAGCAGGGAAGAAAAGGAGAAGCTCAGCTGCTCATCCCCGTGATAAGCTGGGGTGTGTGCTGGACACTATTTTTAAGCTCTCTGGAGGTGGATGTGTGTGAGCACAGGGCTGATGATAGGGAAAACCTTTCCCTGTTTCCAGCTGAAGATCCCCCAGTGGCTCACGATGCCCTCACTGTGCCACGCCTTGCTGGGAGGCACTGTCCTCTCTTCCCCACAAGCTGAGGAACCTCATACCTTGTGCCCTGCCAACTCCACCACTTCTCAGCATCCAGCTGTAGAGGAAATTGGGACTCAGGCCAGGTCAGGGAGTAGATTTTATATCTTGAGTATAAAAGCTAGCAAAAGAAGAGTTGTTTCAGTGAAATAGTGATGCTTACTCTAAGCATGCCCCTCTCCCTTGTCCTAGGTGGTCTCTCCATCTGTACAGGTGAGTAGTGATGTTTTTCCCCTTCTTGTGGTGCCAAGGAGGGAAGCCCTGGCATCCCTGGAGGAAAATTACCATCTCCAAGTGCCAGAGCTGGCTAAAAGCAGGAGGAGGCTGGAGAAAAGGCTGGCTGGGCTTTAAGGGTGGCTTTGGTTTGCAAATGCAGCCGTGCAGTTCTGAGCATCCAGAGCCAGTGGGACAGATGCTCTTCAGACACCACCTTGCAGCTCCCTTGGGTGACACTGGATGTACCCAGCTCCATCTGGGCAGAATCACAGTTGGGTGAGCTTGGGGATCACAGAGCTGGTTCCAGAAGGGCCATGTGGGAACTTTTCAGGAGCAGGCTTCTCTCACGACAAGCCATGACCTATAAAATGAAATTAGTTTTGGGCCTCTGAGCATAGCTGGGCTGGGCAGGTTGGCTAATTACACTGACCTTCCCTTGGTAAAACCCATGGGACTGCTTAAGATGACTACAGATTTTTAATTACCTGCTTTTCCTTGCTGAACAGCAGGTCTTTTCACTGCTTTCTGTGTTAGCCAGATAACATAGATGGAAATGTTTTTCCTATTTAATCTGACATTTTCAGTGTCTGCTGCACACCCCAGATGGTTCAGGGGAAATGATTTCTTCTGTGAGATGTTGAAAGAATAATGAAACATGATGTTTCTACAGCTCTGACACGCTTTTTGCCCAGCTGCTTGCATGAACAAAACTGTCTAGGATCTCAGTTTGATAGGAAATTGGAGAACTGACAAGAAACTTATTTGCTCTGTGGTCTTGTAAACTACTTTGCAAATGCAGGAAAGGCTTCTTGCAGATGCTTGTGCTAGGAAAGCAAGGGATTCAGATATTAGAGGACAAGGGGTCTGGAAGGGTCAGCTTCACCAGGGAGGAGACCTGCTGTAAACCAAATTTCTCACCTGGTCACAGAGGGTGTCAGCTCAGTGCTAACTGCAGAGCTTCTCAGCTGATAATGGGAGGAGAGGTGGGGGGAAAATGCCTGACAGATTTTGAGGTGCTCCACTGAGCATCCTCCATCTATCAACAGAGCCAGTTCGATCGGGAAGTAGTGAGAGTGAGCAGTGAGTGTGAAATTAAACATTGGCCCCAGACTGACATGTTTTGGTCACATTCCACTGGACTTGGTCTGAAATACTGACACAGGCAAGCAAAGCTTATGTATTTAGTTTCACTTTTTATTTTTTTAATTTTTGTAGAGAATGTTGAGGGAACCTTTACCATTGGGGAAGATGCTGTGTGATGGCATCTGAAACCAGCAGATGTGACCAGATGTCCCTCTGGGCTGCTCTTCCCTGGGCTTAATCATTAGTATCTGCATTTTACTGATGTATTTGTATTGTATTGTGGAAGATACACAAGTCTTCCTGAAATGTAGGAAGGCACTCTCCCTTTCAAGGCAGAGCTCAGCACAGGCACCTGAAATGCAGATATCTAACAATCACAGACACAAATCACAATTGTGCCTCCCAGGACTGGAAGGGAGAAAGAGGCACTGCTGCTGGTATTGTTAGGAGGGAAGAACAATGGTATTGGATGAATTTCCAGCATGGAAAATTGGTCTCTGAGTCCTCCAGATACCAGGGACTAAGGCAAGCCTTCCTTTCTCAACTCTGGCAGCCTCATACATGTAACATAAAATCTTTCCACAGGGGGTCAGCATCTTACAGGAGATGCAAGGAATGGGAGACAAGCCGGTTTCTTACCCTCGGCCAAAGGAAGGCAGCACCAAGCATCTGCCACAGCCCCTTTCCTTATCCCAGCAGGTCCATCCCCTTCGGAGTGTCTGCTGATCCAGCCTGCCTGGAGCTGGCAGAAGGGACTGATCAATGTCCCCTGGTCAGTCAGGGGGACATCAATCATCCCCTCAGAATCCTGGATGTGCACAACAGATGCTCTCTTGCAGGATCAGCACCCGATTTTGCAGCTCTTTGCCTGGGTATTTCCACTGCCAAGACACCTCTCAGTGGTGTCCAGGTGTTATGCAAACTGAAGGAAGTGACTCTAATTTAACCCCATCTTCTTGTCCTGCTTCAGGAGAGAATTGTTTGTTGTAAGTGCGGTGAGCAAACCCAAATGTATCTGCCCCCAGGTGGAGGAGTGTTTACAATGTTCTCTGAGATCATGATAAAGATTGCTTTTGTTGCTATGGGATTTCTATTCACTCTCTAATAGAAAATGTGTTTTTCTCAATAGCTCAGATGTGATGGAAACAGTTGGAGAGCTTCTGTCAGTCATGTCCCTGCAAACAGAAATCCTGAGGCTGTGTAAGCAAGTGTGGGAATTGGGATATTGAAATATGAGCATCCTTGACCACTAATCCTTTGTACCTGGCAGGTGCCTGGAGAAGCAGTCTAACCCAGAGACTGACAAATTGTATTTGTGGCTGCTACAAATTTTGTACATAAATGTGTGAAGGGAAGGGCTGTGAACTTCCCTGAGCTCTGCTGAAAATGTTACACTGAAGATAATTCCTTACATTTAGCTCTTCAGGGAAACCAGGATCAGATAGAAAAATATTAACTTATTGTGGTGAAATAATCAGCTGGTTTTCAGTATGCTGCTGTTAGAAAATAAGTAGAAGCTGGATGTTATAATAGATTAAGGACAGATTAATTTAGTGACTCTTCAGATCTCTGGTCTAATTGAAGTTCAACCTATTGTGCTTCTGTAGAACTTTGCCTGGCCTTCCCAAAAACAGCTGCTGACACATGCCCTGCTTGAAAATATTGGAGCTCCTGAACACAGACACACCCTGCAATGGCCAGGTAAACCAGTGACTCTGCAGACACTGAAAACTGCCCTTTTTTTGATCCCAGTGGCATTTAATACAGGCAAACAAGCACCAAGTGGGAAACTGTCTTTATGCTGCCCCAAATATGTTTCAGGGCCCCGTGCAAAGCCAGCAAAAGTTGTATGTGCACTTCTGAAATCAGTGGTAAATGTCCTCCAAACCCTAGGAAATTACTGCCCAAAATTAGATGAGATCTGGAGAATTCAGTTTATGTAAATTCCTGTGATTGTCCCAGGGATTATTAAAACAGAACAAGAGCCTTATTCTAGTTGGCTCCTGGACCCCTCAGTCTATTGACTTGCATAAATCTTGTTTGCTTTGGAATTGAAATTAGCTCCCTTAACTGCATCAGTATAAAGCAAGCATCTCATTTTCCACAAGTCTTTTTTTTAAAGGTGGACTGAGATTAAATAGCTGGCAACTCAAGCAGATATAAAAGGCTGTGTTGTGGCAATGCAAATGATGTGATATATGGCATAATTGGGATCCTTGTGCAGAAGAAATGAAAATCAGGATGGTTTTTTGTTGTTTTTTTTTTTTGCTTGCTGTTTGCTTGCTCACTCCTGGGATGTTGTGCCATCAATTAAGAGCTCATTCCCTGTGAAGGTGAAAGTCCCCACTTTGATGCAAGACTGGGAAAACTGCAAATTGCCTCATATCAAATGGTAAAGGTTGGGAAGGTGCAAATATTAATTGGGAGTGCTTGGCTGGGGATGGTCCTGCCTGTGCCCAGGTCAGGCATGGCTAAATTTCTTGTTTTCTGCTGACAGCCAGAATTTAATGAGGTAGATGTGAGTGAAGACAAAGTGTTGAGTAAAGGATGGGGGCTCTTGGTAGCATGACCCAGTGCCAGCTGTGGTGTGTGGGGGAGCCAGGATGTCCCCTCCAAACCCTCCTGTGGGCTATTCAGAAAACATTTTTCCTTTTAGGAGTCCCCAGAGAGCTCTGCACAAGATCCCCTCTCTTCAGTGCTTGCTTGGGGTGGTTGGAGGTTAAATCTCCTACTTTTCTGGAGGCAAAACAGCTACTAAAGAGCTGCTGAGCAGCTACTGAACAGCAGAAAGTTTGTAGTGATGCTTGTCTTGTTACCAGCTGCATCTCAGTCCTCAGTTACTGGGTTTGCAAAGAAATCTTCAGTAAGAATACAGACAAACTCATGATTATTATGTCCTACTCTTCAATTTAAGGAGAAAATAACTGTGAGGTTGAAGGAAGACTTTTGTTTTTTGTGCTTAATACAGAATGGTTCAATCCTTGGTCAGAGCTAACTGTGTGCTCTGAGGCCATTGCCAGAGCAGAGGAAAAGTCATTTTTTCACACTCAGGGGTGAGGTTTTTGTCCTTTTTATCTGGATTTGTTTACCAGCTACCATTTTAAAGGATTTTGAGATCTGAGAACACTTACTTCACTAATTTTATTTAATCACAGGAGTAACTTGACTTTTGTCATTATGTCTTACTTTTACTGAGTTTAGAGTTGTTTCTATAGGTCAGTTTTGCTGGTATGCTCAATTTTTGTTATTATGGAGTATCATAAAAAGTGGATAAGGCCTTCAGACTGCACCAAAACCTAATAGTTTAGAAAATGAAAGATGTCTAAGGATGGTGTCTGGTTACTTGGTTCTCTTAAGCTCCTCTTTCCCTTTCAAGGCAGAGCTCAGCACAGGCACCTGCAGCTCCCAAGGCAGAAGCCATCTGTGTATCAAAATAACACCTTGTTTGAAGGGACATCTCAGGCTGTGAGGGATGGAAAAGGAGGTTCTGGGGAAGTTTACACAAATTTGGTGGTGTTTAGAGCAAGGGTGGCAGTGCCACTTTTTCTCCCTGATGGACTGCCACCATTCCTGCAAGGATGCACAAACTGCTGCCTGAGCTGTGTTTATTTATAGCCCTTCATAAAACCAATTACCCAAATGTCACAAAATGGTGTTATTATTAGTGCATCTCCTCCTGTATTAGCATGCCCTGAGCTCTTGCACTGTCAGGGCAGTAGAAAGGGCAGTGGAAAGCTCCTGGTCTTTTACCAGCAGTGGCACAAATCACATTTACTGGGCTGTGCTAGAGCTGAAGTAACATTTCTTCAAACTCCCATCCCTGCAGGCCTGAACAAAGTGTTTTTGCAGGAGCTGAGAGGCTGCCAGGGAAAGATGAATTGCTGATCCTGGAGGGAAACGTGCTCCACACTAATCTGGCTGCTGCATAGTAACTGGGATGGTGGGGTGGTGGATGGATCAGGAGAAAATGGATTGCATGCACAGAAGTGTTCATGGGCCAGGACAAATTGTGGCTCACCCCTTTTGTACTGGGGAAGAATTGTGTCTTTTCCATGTTTCTGAAGTGCCCCAGAGGTGATTGGGCTGGGGCATTCCCCTGAGAGGCTCAGCCTGGAGAATGGATGTCACAGGAGGACCTAAGAGCAGTTCCCAGTAGTACAGGGAGCTCTGCATCAATCTGTGACTCTTCCAAGGATGTGACAGTGGATGCTGTGGTTCTCCTGTTGCAGGCTTCAGGCTGGTGTGTCACTGCCACTGCTCCCTTGAGTCCTAGTGGGTTCAGAGTTTGTGATGCTCAGGATGAAATTCTGGATGCCCATGTCCAACTTCTCCACATTCACCCAGAAGGCAAGCACGCAGGTCCACCAATCCTTATCTGCTGCAGGTGGTCCACTGCAGGTTTTGGGAGGTCCTTTGTCCTAGATTTCAAGGTGATGTGTGTTATATTTGCCATCTGTTTGGCAGTTATCTCCTCTTGGGTGGGCAGTTTTCCTTATCTCTTCCACAAAGGGCCCTCCCTCCAGGGAGACATCTGCTGACAATGAGCTATTGAATGGCACTGCCTGATTGTTGGGGGTTGGATCTGTTTCTTTTGTGTTTGAGGAATTTTTTCCTGGTGGTTTTGCCAGGTAACTCATTGCTGGGTACTTATGGGTGCTTGACTGAAACAAAAGGGGGCAGCAGG
>WBNO01020048.1:108438-141231 GCA_013400575.1 Peucedramus taeniatus
CCTGCTGCCCCCTTTTGTTTCAGTCAAGCACCCATAAGTACCCAGCAATGAGTTACCTGGCAAAACCACCAGGAAAAAATTCCACAAACACAAAAGAAACAGATCCAACCCCCAACAGTGCTGCTTCAGCTTCTTGCCCCACTCACTTTCAAAGCTGCCCCTGTGGTGCATCCTGGCTGATGAGCAGAGAACAAGGTGACTTCTCTTGAGCTTGCCAAGAGGAAAAGGCCAAAAGCCAAGCCATGGATGTGCATTTTGATCTCCTCCACAGGGGAAAATAGGGCAGTAACAATGATGCTCAATAGTGAGCTTTTCCTCCTGCAGAGCTAATCAGAAAAGGCCCAAGGCTGGAGAAGAAAGGGAAAGGTGGGGGCAGATAAAAAAAGCTGCTCATCTCTCTGCTTTTCAGCACCAAACTCGTTCTTGCAGGAGCCCCTTTGCTGTGCAGCCATCTTCTGCACAGGTAAAAAAGGCTTTCCTCTATTTTAGGTTAGATATGGACCTTCAGTTTAAAAACCCTGAATCCTGGGTATTTTATGGCCTAATCTATCCAGAGTTTTGAGTCATAAACTCACCTCCCACAGCTGTGCAACGTGCTCCTGACTTCTTCCTGCCTTTGTGCACATGGCATTAGCCATCCTCCCAGTGTCTAACATATGTTTGTGGCACCAAAACAGCAGCTGAAACACAATGTGCTGCTTCCCATCCGTGGAGGTTGAAATCTTAGCAGCTCCTCATGCCAAGGGTTGGGGTGTGGTTGATATTCCCCATGGATGGGGGTCAGAATCCCTGATTTGTGCCATTATGGTTATTGCCAAAGCTGAAGTTATGCAGATCTACTTTGCCCCATCTCTGATTCCCTCCAGGGGCTGGATTCAAGTGTGCCAGAGTGCCCCTGAGCAGCTCAGCCATCCCTGATTTCCTCCTGCAAACGTTCAAAAGCTGGATTTCATTTCAACATACCAGGAGCTGGTTTTGGCTCATTTCCTGCCAAAGGCAGCAGCACACTGGGCTGAACACTCTGGGAAAGCCAATTTAAGCAGGGCTATTGCACAGAAAGGCAGTTGTGAGTGATCTGTTTAATTTCAGCATTCCCAGTGGGTGCTGGCCTGGGAAGTGGCACAGATCAGGGAGCAGAAGCCAGGCTCTGAGGGTGAGGAGGGTGTTTACAGCAGACTGTGCTGGAGGAGCTGGCTACAGGAGGATGCATCACTGAAGGTGTTTGAAGATAATTTGGGATGGTGATGCCTTCCCAGTGCTATTTCCCTCTTGCAAAGGATAAATCCTCTTGTGAAAGAGGATTTTTATCAAGGGAAGAGTTTCTGGCAAGTGACTTCATTACAGAATTATAGAACAGTCTGGGCTGGAAGGGACCTTTAAGGACCACCTAAATAAACACCCCTGCAATAAGCAGGGACATCTCCACTGAGACCAGGCTGCTCAGAGCCCTGTCCAGCTTGACCAAGAATGTTTCCAGAGACAGGGCAGCTACAACCCCTACCTGTTCCAGTGTTTCACCATCCTCATCATAAAAACCACAATTCTTTCTAATCCAGGTTGACCCTGCTTCAGTTTAAAGCCATTATGTGTCCTGTGACCTTACCAGCCTCAGGAAGCTTCCTCTGTGCCCTCCCTGCCTGTGAGGGGTAATGAGCACCAGGAGCACAGCTCTGAGGTTGTTTTTCTATGCTGTGCTAGAGGTGCACAGTGTGGGCAACTTCTCCAGCTCCTCTTCTCTGGTTTTGTTCCAGTAGAATGAGCATTATTTTCCTTCTTTTCTGGTTTCCTCATGCAAGTCAGGCCCTTTTCTTGAGCAGTGCTGTACAGCTTGCCCTTGCTGCTGGTTGTAGCAGTGCAGAAGATGGTGCCATGCCTGTGATGTGCTTGGCAGAAGCTGTTTCAGTTTTATCAGCAGAATTCTTTCATCTCATCAATCACAACCGTAATTATCAAAAATGTAAATCCATTTGACAGCAGCTTGTTCACCAATTCACCAGTTTTGTGTACCTGCTCCAACCTCTTCTTAATTATCAATGAAAGGGGAACTGTGTTATGATGTGGTTTCAGTGCAGCAGAAATAAGCAAATATTTCTTCTTTCTGCACAGAGCTGTCAGCCCAGCTCTTGACCTGTATTGATCACTGTCTAGGAACCCAAGCACAGGAAGAGAGAAGGGCACAGGCACAAAAGAAACTGAGGGAAAAACCAGGGGAACAATGAGGTTAACATGCTGCACAAGATCAGAGGCTCATTCAGTTTGGTGGAAACCTCTGGAACAGAATGGGTCAAATGTGAATTCAAACCAGGGTGCTTTGGGCTTTGTCCTGTTGGGACTTGAAGTTCTTCATGAACAGAAATTTTACCAGCCCTCTGGACAACCCATTCCAGTGCTTGAATATCCTTATAATAAAGTATTTTTCTTTAAACCCAGCTAGAATCTATAATTTCAGCTAATTTCTGTTGTTTCTGTGGACCAGGATGAAGTGGGGCTCTCCCTCCTCAGCAGCTTTCTGGTGGGTACTGGGGGTGTGCTGTTTGTCTTTGGGACAGGGTCACTACTGTGCCACTCAATTTTGGTGAACTCCTGGTCACATCACCTCCCTGTGTTGACATTTCTCATCTCTAATGATGTCACCTCACACAATATTCAGGGTTCCATGCACACTTTGCCTGAAAGGTTTTCAGAGCAGGAAATGTCTCTTGTAGCTTCACAAGAACCACCAGACTCTGGACCAGCACCCACAGCAGCTAACTGTGCCTCTGAATTTGTAGCTTTCCTTCATTTGAAGTAAATCCCCACCAAGAGAAAGCATTTCAAGACTGTTGTATTTAAATCCACGTTGTTCTTTTACAACACACACTGTAAAATATATGTATTGTAAAATATTACCCTACTTAACAGGTCGTTGTAACTTGAAAAATTTATGTGGCCACAGGGGCCACTTTCTCTCAGAGGTGTAAAATCTCCTTTTGACTTAAACAGCAGGAAGGTGGTGACCACCTAACTGGAGGACCAGGGAGCTGACAATAATTCCTGCTTGTCATGAGAAGGTTTCACATTAATTTCTTGCACGTGAGCTGTGTTGCCCCAAAGCTGCTCAAGAATTTCTTGCTTGCCTTGCCCACAGAAGGTGTTGTCTGTTTTTTTTTTTTTCCTATTGGAAACTCATGCAATAAAATTGTCCAAAAGTGGAGAATGTTGGTGAAATTACAATGTTATTTTATTTTTGTAGGAGTTTATGTAAATACAATTATTTGGTGAAACTGCCAGAAAGTCACATGGGAGCTATCCTTTGGAGAATACATCTAATTTCCCTCATGAGTCAGACTCCCTTGTTATATCATTCCTATTGGGAAACCATTGGCAAAAAAATATTTATTTTGAAATCCTAATTAGTGCAGTTCTCCCCTCGCCAACTAACAACAAACCCCTTCAACAAAACAGAGTAAACAAATAACATTTCTTCAGAAAACTGGATCTTGACAAAAGTCCTAAATCATTTAATGAGAAATTCAAGTCTTGAAAGACAGTCTAGATGAAAAAAATAGATGAAAAAACCCACTCTGCTAAGTTATGTTCTGAAAGTTTTGTGTCAATTTGCTGAAACTTGAGGAGTGAAGGCTCTCAAGAGGGGCAGTTCTGAAGGAAAAAAATCAGTTTCTCTGTGAGTATTGAGAAATACTCTGCAATCTGCTCAAATGACTGAGCTTCAGAACTATCAAATATTTGTATCAAATCAATTATGAACAATGCAGAGATCCCAGCTTATTTCCCATGTCATTTCACTTCATTTGAACCAAGAAATAAGTTTATGAAAAGGATGATCAGAGCACCACCGGGGAAGAGGACAAGAAACAAAACCTCACTCACTGCATTAAGCCTTTGGAACAAATTGCTTAACAATCTAAAAGGTTTATAAAAAGAGGAGCATCTTTCACCCTGGGAGTAACTAAAGCACCTAATACAGTTGTGTGAGGAAGAAGTGCACAGAAACTTGGAAATGCTAAAGAAAAGAAAATCTGGGAGGGAGAGGAGGATTTTCTTCTCTTGTATTCCATTGAAATCCTTCAGGTAAGTTAAAAAAAAACTTTCCTAGGCAGCAACATAATTTAACATTCACTGGAAAACCAGCAGGTCCAGGTGCTGAAAGGAAAATTATCCCTTCCCATGCTCACACTCCCACCTGCTAAGAACATACCTGACAGGACTCCTCCTGGCAAAATCTTCAGTGCCCACACTTGCAGAGGAGGACAAAGAAAGATCCTCTGGCAATTTAAGCAGAGCTTTTTATTCCTCTCCTTTTCCCCCTGCCTGTGCCTTTCCTGACCAGGTAGATCAGTGCCATGCTGGTGACCCTGGGTACCAGCAGCAGGTAAATCACAGAGAGCAGGGCTGGCAGGAATCCACAGAATCACTTGCTGCTACCTTTCCCCTGGGCAGCATCAGCAAAATCTGCACATGTAACTTCTTCATCCCTACAGATTTCTTCCCTAGCAGTACTCCAGTACAGGAATTTTCTTGTCTCTCTGTTTGGGTGTGGTTTTCACATTTCACTGAACAAAATTTCTTTGCTCAGGATTTTTATCCTAGGAAGCTGAAAAGACAGAGAGAGGCCCAGAGATGGGAAATAATCCTGATCTCATTTGCTTCTCCTGTGCTGTGCTCATGTGGAATGGGTTAGGAATTGTTTACCTGAAGTGCTGAGCCTGGCTGGGCTCTGGTGTGAGTTGTGTTCAATCACTGACCAATGGTCACAAGAACTGTGTGGGGACTCTGGAAAGAGTCACCAGTTTTCATTATCTGTTCAGCCTTCTGTAAATATCCTTTCTCTATTCTTTAGTATAGTTTAGTATAGTTTTCTTTAACACAATATAGTATGATAAAATAATAAAATAGCCTTCTGATCACATGGAGTCAGAGCATCATTCTTCCCTGCCACGAAGGGTCAAGGTTTTTTACAACATTTGGGCTGGATTGAACCAAATCTCCAGAGAATGAATCACCCCCAGACTCATGGCTATGCAGAGGGAGAGATTACCTCTGACAATGAAGAGTCCCTAAGCCAAGGGACCTCTCCAGGCTCTTGGGGACAGGCTGAGGAGAGAAACTGTTGCTGCCAGAGACACTGGACACCCTCAGGGGGTGTATCCCATCTTCCCCTAGAGGAATGATTTCATTGGAGATGCTCTGCAGGATTTGTTGAGGAAGGTGGAAGTGCTGGAGAACAAGAGAGAGAAGGGGAGAAAGGTGAGGGATGGGGAGGATGTGGTTCCAGTTTTCCCTCTTGTCGCAGTGCTTTGTGGAAATACCAGCCTAGATTCCATTTGGTGCTGTGGCCTGATGGATAAGGAGCCCTTCCTTTAATCCAGGAGGATGGAACAGAGAACAGGCATCTCCTTTGGCAGCCCAGGTCTCCAGAGATGGGAACTGCCCACAGGGACAGCTCCCCTTGACCTGGGCCTGCCACTGCAGCTCCCAGCTGTTCTGCTTCCTGTGCACTGGGCACATGGAAATGCAGAATAAATGAATGTTGCTGCTGAATTGAAGGGCTCCCTCACTCAGTGAGGAGACATACCTCAGCTAATAGGGAAGAGATTTATGCCTTGCCAAAGCAGGCAGGAAGGAAATAATTCTGCTAGGCACAGATTGCCCCTTCCATCTACTACCACTGCTGCAAGGCACTCTGGAAGAAATTCAGGTGTCCCTGAATGAAGCAAGGCTCCTTTCTGCTGCCAGGGTTACTTTAGCAGCAGGTAGAATTGCTTCCTTTGCAACATTTATTTTCTGGGGTAATTTTCCTACACATCCCTGAGGCCACACTAATGGTCCCTTTTATGCTCAACTAAGCAGCTGATTGATCCTTGCTGGAGCTCTCCCTGTATGGACAGGGGTCAGAGCAGCACCCAACAACACAGAAAAATCAGCTGTATGAGACACTCAGCTCCCTAGAGCCAGGAAATTTCTTTTCCCAGCTACTCTGCCTGAAACCCCCTCTCTCTGACAGCAAAAGGATGGTGCCTTGTTCCCTCTAAATTAGGAGCCCTGAAAGAGGAGTTTTGGCATTTCTCCTTAAAGTGCCCTTGTTGTTCCCTCTGTGCTGTGGACAGTCAGAGCAAAGTGTGTCCATCACCCCCTGAGTCCCAGTGGCTGATGATGGGATGGCTCTCACTTCAACCCTGCTGCCATGTTCATAAGTCAGAAAACATCTCCTGACCAATTGCAGCATTTGTGGCCATTCCTGGCATTTCTGTGCACATCACTGTGTTTATGGAGCAATGCACAGTTGTGAAAGCAGATGGTTTGTTAAAAAGAAAAAAGGGAATGCTTCATTCAGGCAGTCAGGGAGAAGTGACTCAACAGCATGACTGAGTAGCCTTTGGGAATGCACAGTTTTAAAAAAGATTTTCTTCATGGGACACAGCAGAACTGCCCTGTCTGGGGCAGTGGACTTAATAATCTGCTGTGGGATTTTTCAGAAGTGCCTCAGGTTTGCCAGAAGGAAATTTCTTATCCTTAATGACCCATACTGCTAAATTATTTAGGTGTCATTGATAGTGTCCCCACTAGTCCTAATGAAGGCCAAGTCAGGCTCTTTAATAAGCACAATGATGCAGTCTGCACCATTTGGGTCCTTGGTAGAAGCTGTGCTGCTGAGATGATGGGAGATGATTAAATCTGTATAGCTCCACTATGCAGAGATAACTGTCCTGAATGTTCCCATTTTTCCTTCTGTCAAAAAATAAAAGACCTATTTGGTGAGTATCCATCAAGGAAGGACAAAATTTGGATGCCTGACCACAAAAAGACAAATTTTACAGCAAATCCCACTGGTTTAATGACATTTTGTACCAACAAGAGTTTGGGGCAATGTCTTTTTTTCTAGCCTGCAAGTTTAGCATTTCAGATTGCATCCCTTAATGCCCCTTAATTTTTGTCCCTTAAGGTCCAGCACACACCTGTGTTATTCACAGTGTTTGCACCTGGAGGAAAATTAAACCAGGAGGTAAGTAACACAAATTTTAGGTTTGAGCACAAGGGGAAAATTATATGTTCTCTGAAGAGTGGAGCACTTCTGCCCCTCAGTTCTGAGCAGAGAACATTCTAGGAAAAAGAAAGCAGGACATGCTCCATCAACCTCTCCTGCAAAACACAGACTCTGCAACCTAGATGTTGTTGTGCCTGCTAAAACTGCTCAGTGGTGTTGACTGTGTTATCACCCACCCCTTCCACTGCTCCTGAAGGAATAGCTGAGTTCCTTAGCTGGCAAAGTCAATAAAAAAGAATCATCACGGGAATCTGTGCAATTCTCTCCTAAATGATCCCACAGTTCCTGAAAGAGGTCAAGCACAGCTCAGCAGGTTGTGTATGTATGGGAGGGAGCAGAAACCAGGTTATTTTCTGTCAGCACTTTCAGAATGCAGCATCTCACAGTGCATTCCATCTGCAGCTAAATAGGAAACTTTCCAGAAAGCAGATTTTGCCCTCAGAAATTGCCGTGTTTTTTGGAAAGCAAATTCTTTTATGAGAATATGGTGGCTTTGATTTATATTTTCTAAAGGGGAAAAAACTTGCAGCGAATTATTTTGGATTTGCCAATTTTTTTTAAACAATGCAGTGCATGCATGCAGCACTTTCTGGCCTTAAATGTCCTTTGTTTTGGTCTGACAAGGAGAAAATTCATTTTCATGGTGGTGTATTTTAATCCTGCTCGATCTTCCACATGTTACAGAGCTGTTTTATTTTGACACCTACAGAGAACTCAACAATCAGCTTAGGTGAGAAATTTATTCAGAACTCTCTGTGTCATGAAAGTGATGTTCAGAATTTCCCTCCAAAAAGAATTGAATGAAAAAAAGGATTTCTACAGATTTGGGCTTTCTTCCCAGCAGGGTGCTCCCAACTTCTAACTGGCAGCTTTCTTTGGGGCAGGTCGAGGATGGTTGTGCTCTGCAAGCATTGTGGTCTACTCATTCTTATGGAGAATGGAAGGGCTGATGGTGCTCTAGACAGTCCCTCCCAGGCACCACAAGGTGGTCACAATTTTCTGAAAAATCCCTTTTTCTTCTTGCTGCTTGGTGAGGTGGCCAACGTGTGCTTGCTTGGGTTCAAAAAGTGCTCAAGCAATTTGGGAGAAGAAAAATTAATTGTGGGCCATTAAACATAGAGGTGCTCTTCTCCAGGAGCCAAACTCCCTGGAGCTGTCAGGAGAGTGGCTTAGGAACAGGGAGTGGGCTCGAGAGGGGGTTCCTGTACAGGGAGGGGTGACTGGAGGACCTTTCATGGTCTCTTAAGCCCCTGAAGGGTTCCTTTCCCTCTTAGGAAAGGAACTTCTAAAACTGGGCTAGAAGGAGGCAAAATGGTGGGCGAAAAGTAAGTGGAATCTGAAGAGGAGACAGCTGGCTAAATTTTCGTGTTGCCACTTGAAATTCCAGTCACTTTGTTGCTGATTCTTCCATCCATCACCAAACTGGAATGAGAGCAGAGAACCATGAAGAGTAAATTTATTATATTGATCTTTCTCTTTTTTTTTTTTTTCTTTTTTTCTAATCCCATATATATAGGCATGACCTATAACAGAGAAGCTGTCAGGCACCTGCTTTGACTCCCCATGGTAGATGAGATCAGCTTTCTTCCAATTATATGGATGCTGTTTGGATTGTCCCGTGCTAAGGTGGCCCAGGACAGCAGGAGAAGGCCTGTTCCTTGCCAAGGTATCCACTTGGAGACCTGAACCTCAGCTAGGTGTGTGTGATCTTGATGAAACTCTTACCAGGCTTGCATGGCTCCATCTTCCAAGGCCAGAGCTCAGCTCTGGGGTTTTAGTGAGAAGATTAGGTGTGTTTCCTATGGAATGAGAGCCAGCTCGTGGTGATGTGTTTGTGCACTAGCACAAGCACAGCTGTGTGTCTCAGACCTGGGACTCTGAGCCTCAAAATTCTTTACTGTGGGAGGGGTGAGCCACTGCAACAGGTGGCCCAGAGAACTTATGGGTGCCCCATCCCTGGAAGTGTTCAAGGTGGATGGAGCTCTGAGCAACCTGATCTAGTGCAAGGTGACCCTGTCCTTGGTGATGATCTTTGAGATCCCTTCCAGTCCAGGCCATTCTGTGATTCTATGATCCACCAGTGATAAAAAATGACTCATCTCTCAGCTGCAGAAAGAGATTTTCCAGGTGTCAGGGGGGATTTTCAGACAGGGCTGGATTGCCTTTCTACTCTTTGCTGCTCAGCTGTAGCTTGCTGCAGGTATGGTGTCCTGCCATCCCTTGGAGCAGAATGTTGGAGAGGATGAGCAGGGAAGAGCCAAGCAATAGCATTGCTGAGTGGTGGCACATAAATGGTGCACAAGGAGGTTATTTGGTGGCTTGATTACATTGTGTAATTACCACCAGTAGGGACAAGGTCAGCTGCTAAAAGACTATTAAATTCAACTGAGAAAGACATGCTAATGGATTTTTTTTGGGTCTTTTTCCATCTGTTAAAGTTGACTTCCTACCTTCACTGGTTTTAAAACATCTATCAGCAATCTGTTCAAGTGCTGGGCTTGGCCCTGCAGTGCAGGACTCAGCAGGTACCAGCTGGAAAGTAAAATGTTATTGATGGGCAGGGAAGGGAATTGCAGCAGGAAGTCTGTTTCCATTGCCCCCTGGGTACAGGAGCACATCTCTGTGCAGGGAAGGAACCAGTCCTGGGGTGAACCTTGTGGATGTGAACTTCATGGGCTGATGTCTGCTCTATTCCCAACAGCCTAAGGTGGACTCAGGACTCAGGAACAACAGAAGTGAACTAAAAGACTAAATGTACCTAAAACTTTTGTGGAAAAGATATCATATTATTTGTTATGTGTTCTCTGGGTGATTATTACTCAAACTGGTAGTAGAGCAATGTTTGGAATACAGATCTGTTGGTCTATTGATGCCACTACACTCTTGATCAAATTAAAATTCAGTGACAAGTCCTTCATTATTTCCCCCCAAAAAGGTTCTGTCATGCCCTCATTCCTCCCAGTGTCTGTTTCCCAAATTTAGCAGCATCACTTGAATTATTGAAAACCGAATTATTTCATGTCTCCCACTTCTCTGACAGGAGCATGATGGCTATTGACAATGAGCCATCAATCATGTTTTAAAAAGAGCTGTCAGTATCAGTCAGGAGAAAGAATGATTCAAGGACTTCCAGCAAAAGATGAAAAAACCACTAAAGAAGGGCCAAGTGAAATCTTTCTCTAATGAAAGCCTCAAGTTATAACCAGAAGCTGTGTGCTCTCAGAATTCCTCACCCAGGCATTGTTCTGGTGGTCTCCAGATAAAAGAAGCTGCTACATCTTGGACTGGTGTTGTAATTTAATTGGTGCCCAGATGGATTTGTGAGCAGCATTTTAGAGCCTGCATTTGAATAAATGTTTTCATCTCACCTGCAAGTGCTTCAGACAAAGTGCAAATGCAATGAATAATAATAACATTGGCTTCTGATCATCCCATGCCATGGAAACTCATGAATTAAGTGTTCAGTGGAGGTCAGAACAGATGTAGGGAGCTAAACTCTGCCAGGGGCTCCTCTGGGGTGTAGTGATTTTTAGGTGTTTAAAAGCTATTAAAATATTTCCCCCATTTTATTTTCAGCACTGATTTTTATGAAGAAAAGTAGCCAGCATGGGGAGAGGAGACAAAATGTGGTTGTCAGAAAAACAGCAAGAAAAAAAAAAAAAATCCTGGGAGACCTAGGGCTGCAAATTGGCTTTCTGGGGGAGGAAGTTCAGCCCACCAGAGCTCCTGCCAGGGCTTCATCAGCCCCTCAGGGGTTTTGCTGCCCCCTTTGACCCACAGGGTGTACCAGGCTCATTTTTTCCCCCTTCCCAAATCTGGCTGCACACATGGCTTGAAGGGGGTATATCCTGGTACCTGCTGTGCAGAGGCAAACACCTGCCTCTGCTTGCAAGTGAGACATCCATGGAGAAAAAGAAAAAACTAAATATGGGGAGCTCTGATTTCAAGGGCAGACCAGATTTGAGGTTTGAAAGTTTCGAGCAGGGTGGAGGTGGGGGAGCAGCTCTGGTTCCTATCCTGTCCCACAGAGTATGGTCAGAGAGCAAAAGCAGGAGATGTGAGATAAAAAATTAGGAATCCTGGTTGGTTTTGGTTTTTTTTTTTCCTTAAAAATCACAGCCAATTCATTGCTGTAGGATCTGAATGACAACACATATTTTTTCCTAGCTCCTACCATGTTTTTGACATATTTAAGAGTCAAAGCTATACAGATCAGGAGGGTATTGGGAAGCCCAGGGCCAGACTCAGGTCTGGAAGAAACTTTATCTGAAGGCAGATTGTCAAACAGCTGCTTCCTAGATTTACTGCTGTTGGCTTCCTTCTTCTGCAAAGCCCTGATGGCACTGTTTGAAGTTTGCTTGCAAAACCATGCACACACAAAAATGCATGTATGAAAGCACCAGGTCTCCTTGCCCTTGGCTCATTTTTTGTACCTTCATGGCAGGAATGTTCCCAAAAGCATCAGTTAATTACCCTTCCTCCCTCCCAGGGGGCTGCCTTTGGACAAGGCTCATTGAAACAGAGCTGGGGTGAATTGAAGTCAATCTGCACTCAGGGGAAAAGTCCCACTTCACTAATCCATGTGGCACAACTCCAGCAGAGACATTCATCTCAGTTTCTTGTCTCTCTGGGGAAAGAATGAGTGACAGATTCTGGAAAGAGCCTGGACCACTGAATTTTTAAAATCTGCTTGCTTTCACTGTACCACTGTCAAGCTTGTAAATTCAAGAGCAGGAGACAATTCCCCAAACTTGTAAAATGGGCACAAAGCTCATTGTCTTGTAGAAGGTGATAAATGGACATTCCTCTTATTTGCCCTCTGGGTTCTGAGGCTGAAAATGCAGCATTGCCAGCTCTGTCCCCAGCACACATCAGCTGGCATCAACAGAAAAAGCATCATTGCTGCAGAATGAATTGATGCTTAGGAAGGATTTTGGGCATATGCAGGTGTGGTTTATGCTCACTGTGGTCTCTGAGTACTGTGAGTTAGAGAGCAAACACCCTCTAACAATGAAATCCTTCCACAGGAACCCTGGAGGAACTCTCCACACGCCCCATGGCAATGTCCAGTCCAGTGTGGGATGAAGGAAGGCAGGCTTTTCCAAATGCCAGTCCCTGTAACGTGTTCCTCCTCTCACCTCTCTGTGGCTGTCATGGAGGGATAGAAGTGGAGAAAGGTCCTGAGCCCCAGAATCAAAGAGGGGCAGCAGAGACTGGAACAGGCAATAGAGAAATGGGTGTTGACAGAATCTTTCTCTGACTCAGAAAGCTCTGGCTGTGACTGGCTTTGGGCAGCAGCTGCACTGGGCTGACATTGATGTAGGTCTAACCAGGATGTGTTTGTGCTTTGTAAAAATCTCATAAAGAGCCTCTAAGGAAGGTGCATGTGGAGATGTGCCCCTTAACATTTTTTAACAGTAATCCTAAACCCCTGGTGATTCTTAGTGTTGAAGTGTGTTGGGAACTTGAATTGTGCACACAAGGCAGTGATGGTCAGTGGTCAGTCTTGCTCTGATCAATCAGATTATTGGAGATCCAAAGCCCCACAGTAGCTCCTGTATTGCCTGGAAGTGTCTCAGCCCTGCCCAGAGCATCTGCCACGTGGTAGCCATCAGTGGGACTTGTGCTAGCCAGACTCTGGCCAATGAGTGGCAGAATGGCACAAAATATTGGTGCATTTAGCAAGTGCCAGGTGTGGAGCCTCTCAGGAGAGAACTTATCCAGGCTGCAGCTTATGTTTGTTAATCAAACACTGTTTTCTGTGAGATAGCCTGTATTTTGAGTAGAGAGAGCAGGGCTGAAATGAAATACTGCTCATTTGTTTATCAGTGCTGAGACCTTCCTCTTTCCACCCTGCCTTTTCTTGCCCATTTAGCTGTGTTTTTACACCAGCTGTCACCCAGTCCCTCTTGGCCCTGGCTGGATTGATGCAGAATGCAGAGAGGTTTCACTTCTCCCCTGAACTGACCCAAGTCCAGCCTCTCTCTTTTCATTGGGGTGCTGGATGCTGAGGGTCAGGGCCTCTTTGATCCTAATGATACAGAGGGATGGGGCTGTAAATCTGTCACTGCCTGGAGGTGTGTACACTGTGCTGGCAGCAGCCTTGATCTCACACACCAGGAGCAGGGAAAATGAGTGATACCCAACTGAACTGCTCATCCTTTGTGTCCCCAGGCCTTGAGCTGATGGCTCCAAAGCTGGAGGGAGATGGTGATGTTGTAGACAGCCACACTAAGAAGTTGAGTGACCATGTGAAGACAGACTCCTCCACCCCTCCCTTCCTTTCAGGAAATCACCAGAGTGTGCAGCTTTTGAGCAGGAGAATTTTGATTTTTTGCTTTATTCCTCTGCAGTATTTCAAGCGTGATGACCCACATGGACAGATGGATAGATACTTGCATGGTCCCTGTAATTCTGGCATGCTGACACCTGCCAGATGGGAATGTGATCCAGCACAACAAAAACCACATCTTTTCACATCCAACCTGAACACAGCTCTCTCTGTTGCAAAAGCAGAGTCCTCATCTGGGACATCTGAGTGGAATCAGTTGCAGTCGATTTGGCAATGGAAAAGCAGAGTTTCCAGGGGCTGTGTGGTGTTTTCCCACCTGTTACTTTTAACTTGAAGGCCATGGCCAGCCCCCTGGCACTGCCAAGGCAAGGCAGGCGGGTTCTGCACGGAGGATCGCGCATCTGCTGGAGCCATCAGAGCGTGCAGCGAGGGGACAAGGCACGTGTGTGCCACAGGAGGAGACAGAAGGGGACAGTGCAAAGCTTGCCAAAGTGCCCCCTCACCAATTTTTTGGCAGGATTGGTTGAAGCAGGGCGAGTGAGCAGAATTTGTCCTCTGGCTGCAGTGGGTTTGAAATTAGGAACTGACGGAACGGACCGGTGCAACTTTTTCTGCCTCGTGCTTTCTGAAGGCTGGTGCCTGTTGTGGGTTGTGGCAAGAGCTTGGAGAGTGACAAGGTGCAGACAGCTTGTGATAAAACAGTGTGACTGGATTGAATAATCTTTTATATCAGCTAAGATTTCTGAGTTTCAGCACTTGTACTTCCCAGCCCTGTGACTGTCCCACCGTTCTCCCTGACTGCACCACCCCTGCTGTGAGGTTGTCTTCTCTTGGTATCCAGGGAATAAGTGATCTCAGAGAGGTCTCTAGGAAAAATAGTGTAAGGAACAAGTCAAGATAGGCACAAGGAACATCTGTGGAGGTTTTGTGGGAAGGGAGTGTCTGCATATACAGGAAAATGAGCAGGTGTCCAAAAGCGCCGAAGCTGCCGGTGCTGGTGGACCAACATCAACCCTCTAAGAGCAGGATGAAAGATGAGCAAATGGCTCCTTTGTGGCTGCTCTTGCAGGAAAATGAGCAGGTTAAGACTGCAGCACACTTTGCAAAAGTTAAATGCTGCTGTGGCTGTGATTGCCTGGATTGAAACTGTACCTCTGTCTTCTGTTTGTTTTGCCTGGCAACTGTTAGGCAATTACTGGAAATGAGGAAGGAAACCCTTTTCTCTCTTAAAAACACATCAAATTGCATTCTTACAGATATGGAAGAAAGTAATTTTTCTTAGAAGCTTATCTTGCCCTGAATGGAAAGTTAAACTCCTGTGCAATCCAGGAAACACAACGTTCTCCAAGCTCAGCCTCTCATTTTCTCTGCCCCTCCCCAGACTGAAAAGGAGCTGCTGCAAACTCCCCCTTGAGAGGAATGGTGGATTTGTCTTTACAAACAAGCTGTGGGTCTGCTGGTAGGTAAAACTAGCACTGGGAGATAAACAATGGGAAGGATTCCACTGATTGATGAATGGAAAAAGATGTTTGCTTTTACAAATAAACTCTAGGTTGGTTGATAATTGAAATTAGACATTGAAAGAGGAAAGAAAGAATGGGAAAGAAAACCCCTAAATTCTGTAAGAATTCAAAATTAAAAGGGAGGGTTATACATTAGAGGGGAATCTTTGGGATCAGGCATATGGGGAAGTCTGGATCTCTCAAGTACCTCAGAAATGGGGAAAGAGAGAGGGAAATGTGACTGGGAAATTGGGATAAAAAGGAGGCTGTGTCCTCCAAAAATTGGAGAGACCCCAGGGGAATGCCCCATGGCCTCTCCCTTTATTGGAATAAAGTAAAGGGGATTCCTCTGTCTCCTTTTTGGACATAAACCTCTGATGTTTGTGGATTAATTTTCCTGACACTCTGGTTTTGTACACTGTGCATAACTCAACTCTAGCTTGTGTCAAAGGCCATCACCATCAGAGGTGAAAAACCTCTTCTAGACCCTTGTCACCTCATAGTTATTGGACAGCACCTACACCAGATGCAGCTGCTGCATCCAGATATTTGGCTTTGTGGGGCACGTGGATTAATTGATTTTCCTTTTAACTCCTCTTTTAGGATTGTCTGCTCAGCCTCTGCAGCTGAGTGGGAAGTGATGTGCTCACTCAGCAGAAATGCCTCCCTGATCTCTGAAATCAGGGCTGCTGGCCAAGGGGAGGCCACTCTGCTGGTTGCCATGGTAATGAGCCACCCTGCAAAAAAAAAAACAAACCCACATCTTTTGTCTGCCTCGTGAAAAACATTTCACCCACCAGGAATCTCTGAGTGAGGGGGGCATTGCACTGCAGCATCTCAAACCTTTGTTGCTGAGCCCTCCCTGGATGGGAGCTCAATTCAGGCTCAATTCAGGAAAGGGAATGCTAGAAGGAGCACGGGTGCCTAAATGTTATGCAAACTGGGGCCTTTGCAACAATTTCTTCTCACCTGGGTCCCTACAAGAGTTGAGGAGCAGTAAATTCCAGCCTTCTCATCTGTATTCATACCTCAGATGGGCTTTTTTTTTTCCCTTCAGAGGCAAAGGGAAGGAAGGGAAACATGGAAATGGAGCAAGGCAGTTTCTCTGCTGGTGTCTCTGAGCTGCTCCAGAAGAAACAGTTCTCTGACACCAATTAACACCAGCAGGGGATCTGCTGATTTTAAATGGAACATCAAATCTCATTGAGATAGAAATAACTCTTTTATGCCTACCTCAGTTCTCAACACTGTCAAATTCTGGGCCTGGACTCCTGCCAGGCCTTTTCAGAAATAATGAAATGATTGTTCTTACCTCCAAGAAAGACTTTCAAGTGAAAAAAAAAAAAAAAGCATACCCTGCATTTGTTACAATTTTATCCTTCATTTTCATTAACAACTCATTCCTGGTCTAGCCTGGCAAATTTGCTTACTATTGTACAGTCCATTGGATTTCACTTAGGTTTTTTTTTTTTTCTTTGTCTCCTACAGAATTGAAAATTGGACTATGATGAAGGGAAATTTTCTTGGAGGAAAGCCAAGGAGGAGCAGAGAAATATGGCAAGGGTGGTGATGGAGAGACCCACTGGAGCAGGGAATGCCAAGGAGAAGGTGAAGAAGCCACTGATTTATGAGCACCTGGAGAGAAGACAGGTGGAAGATGGTCTGGGAAGCTTTTGGAGGAGTGTCCTGTGGATTATAAATGAAGTAGAGGGAAGCAGGGGGAGTAAGAACAAAGCAGAGGTGGCAGAAGCCACTGGGGGCTTTTTGAAGTAAAGCTCTGCCACAGCTTTGCAGCTGAAACTTTTTTCCTCCAGGGTGAAAAGTAAATTCCTCAATGCTGCCATACTTGAGGAACTCCTTTTGCTTCTGCCAAGTTAACCATACCAGAAGCAGAACAAGCAAGATAAGAATTTCCCTTATTGGTATTTGGAAATGAAAGATTCATTGCAAACATAATTCCTTTTTAATAAAAAATGTGAAAAAAAGATTTGGCAAAATAAATCATCTGTTGCCCATTTCTTCAGTGTTTCACTGGACTTAGAGAAACATTTTGGTATTTGTTGGAGATATTAAGACTATTTTGAATAAGGAGGGGTCTGAATACACTTCTAAATTTCAAGTGCCAGCAATGCCAGAGTAAATATTGTGTCATTATTAGTTATTTGTTCCTGCTCTGGAAAACTCTCTCAAACCTGAGATTGGGCCTGAAAGCAAAACTTCAGGGATGGCCAATTTATGGAGTGAGACTGGTGAGAAAATGAGAATGGCTCAATTAGAATTAGTTAAACATTCTGAAGTGATTTTCAACACCCCCATGAGCACACCAAGGGTGAACTGGAGAGGAAGAAATGCTGCAGGTCTGTCTTGTGTGTGACAGGAAGTTTTGAGAGACTGACTCCAGGCCCTTTCAGACAGAATGTGTTTAATATGTGACACAAGCAAGGGAAGCACTGAATAATTCACCCTGGAGAGGACCTCTGGAGGACTCTGCTCTGTTCCCTCTGCTCAGAGCAAGGCCAGGAGGAGCAGGGGTTGCTCATGGCTGAATCTGTTCAGGTTTTTAATATTTCCAAGGATGAAATGATCTCATGTCTCTAAACTTCTGGTTTCAAGTTTAAGCACTGACTGAATGAAAAAAAAAAAACTCAGCCTAACAAAAGAAGAAAATGAGATACAAACAAGATTTTGGTCCTGTGGTGTGAAGCAGTTGGTACTGAGGACTTCAAGTCAGAATGATGTGGCCTTAGTCACCATGAGTTACATTCCTGGAGCACATCTTCTGTCCAGGTTTGTATGAAAAGCATCTCTCTTGCAGGCTCCAAATGTGACCCAAAGTGAGAGGGGCAGCAGGGGGATTTTATCAGATGTGGAGTCCTGCCTTGGATTATAATCCGAAACAATGTGTGGAATAAACAGACTCCACAACTAAGTTTAGTTATGAAGTGAGTATGTATGGGAGCCTGGCACAAGTGAGACAGCTCTCATAAAGACTTGTGCCCCGAGCCTCGGGCTGCCCCACAGCTTTATTCACAAAAATATTCCATATTCAATACATTCCACAACTTTCCCCTGCATATTCAACTCTGGCCCCGCCTGTCCTCACCTCATATGGTGATCAGATCCACGTCCTCCTGGGCAGGCCTTGTTGGCTCTGGTGGTCACACGGGGGTCCCTGGTGGTCTCTGAGGCTGAAGATTTTGTGATCTTCCTCGAGGATGAACTTTTGAACCTTTTCTCCTCTCGCATGCGCTTTTTGGTCCCTCGGTTTATCTGGGTACTCCGTGGTCTTAATGAGCTGGGAGACAGAGGGGTTTCTTTATCTGGGCTTTTTGTATCTCTTGATCTCCTCTTGGTATTGTCTTCTATGCAAGTGTAAGGAAAATTAATCCACGAACATCAGAGGTTTATGTCCAAAAAGGAGACAGAGGAGTCCCTTTACTTTATTCCAATAAAGGGAGAGGCCATGGGGCATTCCCCTGGGGTCTCTCCAATTTTTGGAGGACACAGCCTCCTTTTTATCCCAATTTCCCAGCCAAATTTCCCTCTCTCTTTCCCCATTTCTGAAGTACTTGAGAGGTTCAGACTTCCCCATATGCCTGATCCCAAAGATTTCCCTCTAATGTATAACCCTCCCTTTTAATTTTTAATCTTTACAGAATTTAGGGGTTTTCTTTCCCATTCTTTCTTTCATCTTTCAATGTTGAATTTCAATTATCAANAAAATTTAAATGCTCATTTTATATTGCTACTTCAAGTGAACTCCAAAATCTCTATTTCAATCCCTCAAAATCAGCTCTACCATTTCCCCCCAGGAAGTGTTCAAGGCAGGATGGATGGAGCCCTCAGCAGCCTGACCTAGTGAGTGCCATCCCTGCCCACAGATCTTTAAAGTCCTTTCCAACCCAAACAATTACAGGATTCTATGGTCCTTTGCTCACATGTTTTATAATTGAGCAAACTCCTGAGTGCTTTTTAGGGATGGGCTCATAAAATCTGATCTGGTGCCCTCCCATGCCCCTTCCTCTCTGTACTTGCTTTGCTCCCACAGGGGCTGTGCCAAGAAGACAAGGACATTCCACTAATGCTTCAAAATAAACACATAAAGCACTGAGAAGATAAAAGTGGGACTCCCAAGACAGCCCCACTGTTTTAGTCCTTTTGAATCTAATTAGGCTGAATTTTTACCATCCTCAGCACTGAGTTTTCAGAGGAGAAAAGCTCTGATGCAGCAGAGACTGGAGGGGGTCTGGCTTAATCCCATCTCCAGCAGCACAGAGATACTTTGGCATCTCAGTTGATGAAAGGCATCAAACCTATTTATTCACATGGTTTCCTACAGAAACAAGAGGACTGTGATTTTTTCTTTCATCAGTATCTGTCTGCCTTACTCTTCCCTCCATCCCTTTTTGCTTTTTTTTTTTGGCAGTTTCCACCAGATTTACCAGTAGCTGAGAGATTGAAAAGATTATAAATTCACAGAGGGTTTCCCCACTCCTCAAAGAGGTGGCCAGGTAGGGGAGGCACTACCAGAATGTTCATGTTCCATGTGAGTGAAACAACAGAAATGTGAATTTAAGCCTTACTAGACAACAGAAAATCCTCAGATGAGAGATTAAACCTGTTAGCAAGGTGATCAGACTCCCACATAAGTGTTATTAGGGTTTTTTACCTCTCTTTACACTTCCTCATTTAGCTGAGAAGAGCAAAGTCAGGGATCTCAGTGCTTTGGGATCAGCCTCAGTGATTGGATTTTCCTGAGCATTGCTCACTAGGTGGAATGGCAAAGCACCAAAAACCAGCACACATAAATAACATTTGGAAATTAATCATTCAATTTCCTGCAAGTGATAAGAAAATTTACCCTGTGTGCAAGTAATTTGCAGTCATTTATGGCAATTTGTAATATTTAAATACTAAGTAAATTAATAATTTGGCATTATTTTTAGTTAGCTGATTTACTGTAATTACAATGACTAAATAAATCAATTACTTAAAAAAAAAAAAAGCCCCCAGACAACTGTGGCAAATCAATTACTTAATATTTAATGGGAATTACTCACTGTTACAGAAAACAACAGAGGAACAAATCCTTTAATGACATAAGAAAAATTCAATCACTGTCTGGGGAAAGGGGTTTCTGTACAACATTACCTTTGCATAACTCACAAGATAATGCAATGAAATAATGGGAATGCAGGGGAATAGTGAGCCCAGAAAAACCACCAGGCACCAGGAAGAAAACAGCTGGGGCCTGGTTTTCTGCACCATCCCAGCAGGAGGAAACATCTTACCCAGTGAGCTGCACCTGTGCCAGGGAAGTTGTGAAAACAGATGGTGGGAGCCTGGATAAATCCACCTGTGCTGGAAAAACAAATCTGTGGTTTGGAGTCATTAGGGAAGGGCTGGAGAAGATCATTGTGGTGGTTGTGGGAGGAGGTCACTGTCAGCCCACACCTTGGGCAGGGTGGAACAAATCTGTCTCCTGTCTGCTCACCTCAGGAGAGTCTTTAGGAGATGCTTCAACAAATTCCAATGGGTATTGTAAAATGCTAAAAAGATAATAATGAAAACTCGTGACCCTTTCCAGAGTCCTGACACAGCTTGGCCCTCACTGGCCAAAGAGTCAAAACAACTCACACCAGAGCCCAGTCAAGGACTCATCACTTCAGGTAAACAAATTCCTAACACATTCCACATGGGCACAAACACAGGAGAAGCAAATGAGCTAAGAATTGTTTTCTTTTCTCTGAGGCCTTTTGCTGCCTTTCAGCTTCCCAGGAGAAAAATCCTGGGTGAGGGAATCATCTTCAGAGAATGTGGATGCTAGAAATGGGTAGAGTGGGACCTAACCCTAACCCTGTCACAGCTTTTGGACAAGGAAACCATGGATGAGCAGATTAGGACTGATCAGCCTGGAAATACAGTGATGGAGAAAATTTAGGAGTTAAGGGAGGGCTGGAGAAGAGAGGCACGAGGTGAACTGTGGCAAGGACACACCAGGAGAAAACAGCTGGAGATGGGGCAGTACCTAGGGAATTTAATTATCTTCCAGAGCTCAAGTTGAGTCTGATGAGGTTTAAATTGGACAGCAGCTTCAGTGTGAGTCATAAAAAGGTAGAGAGGAAGATGAATGGTGCTGTGCAGTGTTAGGAATAACCCTCATTAGGAAACTGGGGTTAGAGCCCACCAGAACTTGGTCAAATTATTATTCCTCATCTCCTGTCTACTCTTTAAATCCAATATTATGGTAAGGGTGTATATAAATTAGTGCATCTTAAAATATGGCTGGTTATGTCATGAGCAGATTTGGCAGCAGCTTGTCCCATCACTGGTGATGGCAAGTCTTAGCTTTAAGCTCAGGCAAGGCTCCCTTGGAGCTTTCCCTGTTCCTGAAAACCACAGCTGATGGGAAGAGTTCATCTCCCTCTCACCTGCTGAATGCCTTTGGAAGGCCTCATTACCATGCAAATGGAGATTGCACACAAGCTAAGAAAAATGCATCTGTCAGGCTGCACATATTGGCAGCAGCAAATGTGAGCATAACTGGGATTTATAGAGCAAAGGGATTTCACCTGGGGCTGCTTAGACTTGTCCTGCCACTGGAAACAATAAGGGTTAATTGTTCTGCAGTGATTCTGACACCTTTCTGATGAACAATCCATCTGTAACTGGACCCCAAAAAATTGCCACAGTACTGGGAAACTTTTGACCTCGAAATGGGTAGAGGAGAATTTTGACAAAGAAATTACCAAACTGACAAATGGGAAAGAGCAACAGATGCAGCTGTGAAAGGGGGAAATGATGATCTAACTCAGCCATCATTTTGCAATGGGTCAAGTTTTGCTCTGACTTACCCTGGGGTGAGCCTGTGATGATGCAGGCACTGAGATCAAAGACTTGAAGGATGTTGCTGCTCTATCCAACTATGGGAAAGCAACTGGAGACCCCAGGGCACTCCTGACAGGGATGCTATGGGCACCCAGCTGGGATTCCAGAAACAAGTGGCTGTGTAGCTTGGGCTGTGCAGTGGAATTTCTGCCTGGCAGAGTCAGGGCATCTCAAGACCCAGAGGAAACAACTGCACTAAGCTTATGATGCTGTGCTTTTCTTCCTACACGTGGAAAGCCCACTCTAGGCACAGTTAGCCATGCCTTGGACAGAGTTCCTGAGGAAAGAAGTCATCCAGCTTTGCCAGAGACACCCAGAACTCTATCCACCTAAAAATATTTTTACATCTTTCTGAATATTTCCATATGTTTATAGGTGTGGTGGTACACCAGCACTTCCATAGAGTGAAATGCTGTCTGCAAACTCTGTAGAATATATCTTACATTGGAGATTACAGGAAAATAATTTATTGATCTATTGAAATTGTCATGTGCACAGTGCCAATGCACATATATTGTATTTACTGAGGTAATACTGGCAAGGAGTCAGGGACAATTAAATTTGCAAAGGCCCTCAAGGGAAAAAGACAAAAGCAAGTTTATAATTTATACTAGAAATAACAGGCAAAGTCTGTGTGTGTTTAACCTGAGCTCCAGGATATACATTTCTTGCAAATGCATAAATGTGCTCCCAGGTTTTATATCTAAACATGTTTTCTTGAAACACAACTTGATTTTCCTGCTTTTCAGACTGTTTGTAAGTGGTTAGTGCAGAACATCTCTGCCTTGGATTGCCAGGGGTGTCTATACTGCTGTACTATGAATTTTCAGGGCTTTTACCTTCCCTGCAAAAGAAAAGCTAAGAGCAGGTGGTAGTGCAGTGACCAAAATGTATATCTGCACTGGATAACATTGAAATGAACCCTGCAGAGCTCACAGGAAACCCTTCAGTTAAGGCATTGATACTTCCTTGAAGAATTACTTGGTATTTTTTAGTAGAAAATGTTTTTTTATTTCATTAGGCTTTCTTACTTGTGCTAGTTTCTTTGAATTTTTTTTAATGTCAATGAATGAATGTATACTGAACACCAAACAAAGAATTTTTATGTAGGTTTTTTCCCAATACTCCTTCTCCTCCCTTCTTCCTGCTGTGCTCAACATGAAGTGGAAAAAAATTTTCTACCTAAAAATTTCTTCAAAAAGTATAATTGTCTGATCAATTCTATTTCTTGTCTTCTATCTCTGTAAACATCAGGGGTGTATTTCTGTGTGAGCTGTGTCACATATGTGTATAAAGTGAAGAAAAGGATGTGTCTGTGATTATTGTCCCCTGCTCCTGACCTTGGGCTCCCTTTGCTGTGGTGACTCCTGCTGCTGGAACAGGGCAGGCAGGTCCTGATATTACTGATAACCAGACTGGGTTGGGGTTTTCTTCAGGTATCCTAAACTCTTGTAGCATGTTTTAATAAGAGTTTATACAGCTTTGGTAGCAGCTTAGTGTTCTTGGCATGAAAAGTCTTTGGCACACACCACTCCATCCAAGCAATTTGTTATTGTCTGCTGTATTTCTTTTCTCAACATCCTTTATTCCAGCAGTACAGTTCAGCTGCATCCTCCAAAAAATGAAAAGGGTAAAGGTAATATCCACTGCAATATAAAGCCAAAGCATTTAACTCCACAGCAACACCCTTTCCTCTACTTTTCAATCAGAACAGGGGAGTCAGCACTGAAGAAAGCCGTGGTTAATTAATTAATTACTCCAAAAGATTAATCCCAAGGGAGCATCTTTTCCTCTGCCACAGGAAGTGTGGGTTTTATTAGTGATGCTCTTTTCCATGAAGTCTGTCTAGCTGAAAAATAACAGCCCTAGATGTCTGAATACTCCATCTAAACTAAGAATTGGTCAGCAGTCAGTTTGAGGCTGGAATAACTGAAGAGCAAACCTGCACAGAGAATTTCAGCCTTTTTTTGAGAAATGAAGTCTGATAGCTTTATGCTTTTCCAGTGACCCTTCGTGGATAGAAAGTACACAACTTGTTTTGATGAAGGGCAAACATTTTCTAAAGAACTCCTATGGCAAAAAACTCTCACGTTGCAGGGGCAGATACCCCAGAAGAAATCATTCACAGCTGCCTGAGTTCCTTTGCTCTTATCTTTACTGAAGTCATCTACAGTGTTTTCTGCTATTTTTCCAGCTAATCCAGCCTTTGCTAATCCTGCCCTCCAAAGATCTTGGTGCTGTTCTCAACACACAGCCATCCACAAGTTTTATGAGTGCACCCACTGGGCCATATTTCTCTCTTTGCTTAAGAGAATGTCATGCAAGACAATGTCATACTCTTAATAAATTCAAGACATATCTCATCTGCTGCCTTCTCTTTATCCACTTGGCTGGTTGCTCTGACAAGGAATGAAATTAGAAATGGTTTGAGAAAGTAGGTTCTTGAATAATCTGTGCTGGCTGTTTTTATCAGTTTATTCCCTAGATGACTACTAAGATATTGTTTAATAATTTTATCTTCTTCCTTTCTGGGTATTAGATTACTGCCATTTCCTGGGTTCTTCATTCTGTCATGAAAGATGAACTCCTCTGCTTGCCTTCCTCGATTCCTCAGGCACAGAGAATTTACAGAGATAACCTCTAAAGGTGTAGGGATCTTCTCACCTGACTGGGAAGTGCAGGAGAAAAAACTTCAGCTGTTCCTCAGGATGTCATAAGTTCTCTAAATATTCTTTAACCAGGTCTCTTCCTATTTTGGTTTGCAGTGCTATTTCTTTGGAAAATGTGCACTAAGCACCTATATTGCTCTAAATACAAATAATATTCTTCCAACCTTTCAACCAGTATACTCAAAAAGGAGCTGCTGGAAAAGACTGATCCCTCACTGCCAAAAGAGATGCAAACATCTTCCTTATCTGCTAATGATTTGAGCACAAAGACTCCCAAAATCTTCCCTTTTTAAGCATTCCTTGGCTCCATTAAAGACATGATCCAGGAGATGTGTTGGAGGCAGGAAAGAGATGCTAGAACTGCTCAAAGATGTAGCTACAGAAAATTGGTTTGTGTGAGCCCAGCAGCTTGGCAGATAATGGCTCAGGAAGTGCTTTTCTGCTTCCTTGCCAAACATGAGCCACGTCCAATATCTTAGAAGTGCTCGAGCTGCATTAGCAACATTTACACATTTCCTTACAAAGGTCTGGAGCATCACCTCTGCTTGATTTCTGTTCTGTGATTTCAGCCACGTCACACTAAATACAGAGGGATGCACACTGCTTATAGGAGCAATTTAGTGAAGCCCCAGAGCTGTAATGTGAGCCCAGACTTCTGCCACAGAATGCCTTGTGAGATTTTTTAAAAAACAGCACGTGGGATCATTTATTTTTGCCTGCCAAATGCCTCTTAAGGCTTTTGTCTGCTTTCTCTCTTGCCAATTTTGGGCTGTGACAGCAAAGCTAAAAACCAGAACATAAAACTTGCCATTGATTTCCAATACAACACTTCCAAAGGAAAGGTCAGGAAGGAAAAAAGAAACACACTGGACAAAAAAGCAGCTTCATTGATGTATTGCTGGTGGCACCCATGGAGCTGCCCCAACACAAAGAGACCTTTTATATCAACTGATATGAGACAAAGGTCCTGCAAGGGATGGTCCCTGCAGCTCATCACTTCTCCCTCAGGGATGTTGGTCTGACATTCCCTGCTGCAGAAGCAGCCCAGCCTTGCCCCTCCACTGGACAGGGGAGATATGACTGTGGGAAAATAATCTATATGGAAAAAGGGAAATAATGCATAGCATTTATGATAAAGGAGACAAAATAATAATGGGTAATGCACGAAAGGCAAACAAAGTTCTTGTGATTTGAACATCAGGAAAAGAGCAATTTCAGCACCAATAAAGTTGTCATCATGAAAACATTTTATAGGGAGGGCAAAAAAAGGCTGGAATACAAAGGTATTTATGAAATTGGATGTTTTCTGCATCCATCCATTAAATTCAGATGGCTTTGTCAAGGTTTTTGTGCTTTAAATCTTTGTGGTAAATAATTTAGGCATTGTTTCATATTGTCTGCTAGTTAGAATATGTTTCAAATTGGAGCCTAGTATGAAGTTGTTCAATAGAAATTTTTGAGATGAAAAATTCTTCTGGTGCTGACAACATCATTTGCATGAGAAATAAAGAAGGCATTTATGAGAAGCTGCTGTGTGGTTTTGATAATAATGGTAATGATTATCTTGCAGCCTTTCCCCACCCTCACATTGCTACACGTTAACTAATTAACTAAATAATTAATCCCTTTTCCTGCCAAGGAGAGAGGCTCTGCATGCACAGCTGAAGGAACCATGGCACTGCAGTGGGGTTGAGTATGTTCTTACTCTCCTGGACCACTCACCACTAACCTAGAGTTTCCTCTCCTCTCCTCTCATATATTATCTTAAGGCAGCTGTTTGATTGATTCTGATGTTTTTATTTGCTTTATTTTGCAGGCTAAACATGAAAGCTGGGAGTGCTGGAGAAGTCAGGCTGAAAAGTGACATTCAGAGTTACTGGCCACCCAAAGCATGTCACCATCTCCTCTCAATTCTGATGAAATGGTTCCTAGAGAAGACAGGAATTTTCTTGGATACTTCTCCACAAGGCTGGAGATGGATTCAAATACTGCATCAGGACACCACGTTTTGTCTCTAGACCTGACATTTCCGTCTGCATGAAGCCCAGCCCATGGTGATATTCTAGAACTGAAAGTTTGTTCTTCTCACTATCTCCATGCAAAGGCAGGATAAATATTCCCTAGGGGATTTTTGATAGCAGAAGAGATTAAACAAATCCAACATTTTATAAGGTTTATATTTTATAAGGTACATACATTTACAGGGCAGATAACTCCACACATGTGGGAATTACTGGTTATTTGTTCACAGACCTTTAAAATCTGCAGAACAGGACCTGAATATGTTTCTCCTTAGAACCCAAATCTTGACTCCATCTTTACAACCATGCAGGATTCACCTGAGTGCTGGGATAACTCTTTTTGCTGGTTGGAAAAATATCCTTGTGCTTTGAGACAAGGCAACTGAATGCTCTTTTTTGCATTTTGGGTTTGACTGGGCTTTCCTGGAAACTCTGAGGTTTTATCACCCACTTTGCATTTGAACTGCTTTCTATGCTTTCACACAAAATAAGTGCAGAGCCACAATTCCATTACTCTGCACCCCCTCTCCCAAGGGTTTGGGATGTACACAGATGCCCTGTCACAGCACAGCATTGCTCTTTGATCTGCCAAAGACCTGAGTCTGCAACAGCAGAGAATTACACTCAGCTCTCTCAACTCCCAGCACTTCACCTATTATTTCAAGAAAGTTGTCCCTGGAGGTATTAAATAACCACAAAGTGCTGCTGCAGCAGAGCTAAATATTTACCAATAATGTTAAACTAACACATTGGGGTTTTTTTTTTTGCAAGGAAACATTGGCACAGAGCTCTGCTGTGAGCCATGAGTATGTCTCAAGATCTCATAAAAGTAAAGCTGGAGAATTTCTGGTGCCAGACCTGGCATCAGCTGCTGTGAATGGCCAGAGCCTGCTGATGCCAACAGGGACATGATGCTCAACTGACTGAGAATCTGCCTCCTCTTGCCTGGTGTTTCTAAAAACCTTTTTGGAGCTCCCCAGATGCTTCAGCTGGTTCTCTCAGGCTGAGGAAGAAAAAGGTTTTTTAGTAGCTCCTGAAGGTAGATCCAGTTTGTAGAAAATGTCAAACTAGAAATTCGTGTGTGTGGTGCAATTGATGTTGGCAGCTGGACAGGTACAAATTGGTGAGGATTTTCCCTGCTGACCATCCAGCTGCTCTCCACAGGAAACATCTTCATTTCTGGGAAGAGGACAAAGATTTTCACCAGTGATTTGTAAAGGAAGGCACATTTTTTGGAGCCTTTTCCACACCTTTTTTTTACAAGTGGGAAGTTTTGTATCCACCCTGCTCTGGGCAGCACTGCCAGTCATTTGAGGAGAGGAATAAAACAGAATGGGTGAAGGGTTGTGGGATCTCCAACAGAGAGGGATCAGCACTTGCTGAGAAAAGCCAGAGGAAGAACACACATTTTGTTTGCTGCAAATGCTGTAAGGTGGGAAGGAAAATCTCCTTTCTTGCAGAAAAGAAGAGGGCTCTTTGTGAACCTCTCCTGAGTCTTTCCTGCCACTCTCTGGTCTTGCCAGGTTGAGGAGTCCCAGGCTGGAAAAACTGGCAGGAAAGGAGCTTCACTCATCTCAGGGTACCCAGAACAATCCCCAGTGATGCTGTTGGTGAGCCAAGAAATACTGAACCCCCCAGCATAAAGCAATGCAGAAGAAAGGGAATGCAGCACTGAGGGGATAAATAATGAGAGAATGCAAATAAGGTTTAATGACAGCCACTGTGGTTTTGTGGAAAACAGGTCTTGTCATAGAAATGCTGTTTTCCTCTTCATATGGGCTTCTGAGTAAAGCAGAACAAAGGAACCACATGGACAAAAAAGTACACTCCAAGCTGAATTGGAACATTCTAGAGGAATGTGGTGTTGGATGCCATAAAATAGGAGCTTAAAGGATCAGTCTGATGCTCAAAACACTTTTATACTCTCACTAAAGTATTTAGAGTAAATATGAAATCATGGCTAATAATGTTTGCTGTGTTGTTGCATTTTCTCCTCTCTGTCCACCCACCTACATTCATGGTGTTTGACAGAAATCACCATTTTCATCTTTTTCATATCAAACCAGCTTGGGACACAACACTGGAAAAAATGTTAAAGGAGGGAAAATGTCACAACAGCAGCTGCTGACAGACACAAAAATGTTTCCTTGGGAAAACTGGCCAAAAGTCTGCCCTCATGCATTCTGTGCTATTTTGATATACACAGTAAAATCCAGGGAGATTTTTGGTCTGATTTTTCAGCCATGTTATTGAGACCCTGCCAGTAGTAAGTAAAACAATTAAGAATAATTAAGCTAGTGATAAACACTGTGCAGTTTGACATGGTTGCAGCAGCAGCAGCTTTGGAAGGTTTGCCTGTTTGGATTGGGATTTTAAAGGGGAGCCAAGTTACAGGCAGGAAGGCAAGGGGGGGACCATGATCAGCATGACCCAGCAGGGATCAGGAGGGGGGTGGTCATGGATACAGACTTCCACAATAAGGTGACAGCTCTGTGGAGCATTTCAGGGCTGCTCCAAGGCCACCTTCTCTTCTTGAACACCTCCTAGCTACTCCTTCTGCCTCAGGTTTGTGCTCCAGGTGCTGCCAAAGCCTTTCCAGCCCTTCCCAGCCTGTTGCAGTCTGTCTGGGAGCAAGGCACCTGTGTGTCAGAGCTCCTCAGACAGAGATGCCTTTGCAGACCCATCTCTCTCATTGCAGCTGCCAGCTGATTCAATGAAAATTGCCAAGGCATTCAGATGCAGACTGCTGCAGCCAAGTGTTTCATGGATTTACTTAGAGCTTCCAGTAAGTTACTGCCTGCAACATTGCCAGAGAGGCAATGGTAAAAAAAAAAAAATCAATTTTCATGCAAGGTGATTTTTCTTAGTGCCTGCAGTTGCCTATACACTTTCCAAAGGCAGGGGCACACTGTGGTTGCAGGTGTTGTCATTTCCTTTGAGAACTGTTGGAAGTTTCCACACTTGCTACTTTGCTTCTCGAAGATATGGAAATGCTCCAAATCAAAAGTGGGACTTTTAAAGACAAAGTGTATAAAAATTAAATCCTCATTTCTCTTCTTGCCCTGCTTTGGTACATTGACCATGGCATTTAGCTTGGTGTGCTGCTGAAGAGACATTTCTCACAGTACATTTCTCAGCCATCCTGAGGGCAGACAGCAAAGCCTGGTGCTGTTTGAGGCCTTCCACATCCTTAAATTCCATCACTCATCAAACTTTCTTGTACCCAGCAAGACACATTGGCAGATGTCTTGTTTTTCAACGAGGCTGTAGTAGGTCCTGCAAATTCTGCCCTGAATGACACTCACTGTGAAGGGTGGGACTGTGAGAGACCTCCTAGGAGATGGACACAACTTATATTAAACAGGAGATTCTGGTGTGTCCTGTGCAAGACAAGATGGATGGTCCAGGGAGGGGGTTGGAGAATTTCCACAGGACCCTTCTGTGCTGCCCAAGCTGTAGATCACCCCCCTTTCTCCACCTCCTCTTCAAGGAGAGGAAGCAAAATTTCTCCAGCTGCTCTTTCTTTGAGCGTGGAGGCTGAGCCTACTTTCACAGCAGCTGTTCCAGATGTTTGCACCTACTCCAGCAGATGTGTCAGTCCTGGAGCAGAGAGGTGCCCTAAAGGCAAGAACATGACTCCTATGGGATGCTTGTCCCATGAGTCAGTGTGCTGGGGACCAAGGAGGAAAGGTGTTAACTTCTTGTTCCAGTGCATGTGAGGGTGACCATGCCAGTGGCAACCTGGGATGGCTGCCAGAGGTGCTTGATGGTGTAAAGATAGAATGAAGCCTCAGAAAAAGGCAAAGGAATAGAGTCTGAGTAAAGGAGATAAGAGTTACAAGCCCTTGACTAAGCCATCCTTGTCCAAAATTTGTTTCAGCAGCTGTTTCCAGCAGTGGTTTGGCTGTAAAGGGCGTTGTGTCAGCTGTCACCATTGCTTCACTGTTCTCTTTGCCTTAAGTGAGATCTGAGTGTGGCAGGCAGCTCAGGAAGGAAAGAGGAGCCTGGTTTATTTATCCCACACTTGCCAGCTCCATGGCTGAAACCCTCCCTGAGTAACAAGATGAGCAGTTTCAGGTCACTGCCACTATCACAAGCATCTGCTCTGACTAATGGCATAATGATGTGGCCCTTTTGGCTGTGGGTTTGCTCCAGGCTGCAACACTGTTTGTATTCAGCTTGTCACCAGTCCTATCATTTGCAGCATCACTCAGAGGAAATGATGCTGAGACATTCCCCTCCCCAGCCTGTGGGCTGGAGCATGCTCAGCCTGCAGAGCCCAGAGCCCTTAGGCACCCCTGGGGACCCCTGTGGACCCAGGATTGGACTGACAAGTACAGCAGGGACACAGAGAGAACTTTGAGTCTTGCTGCTCCCCCTCCCTCCCTGTGCTTTGCTTGCAGCTCAGGTCAGCTCTGCAGATTCCCAGGTGCTGGGCTGGCATTTCCCACTCAGATCCCCTCAGCAGCAGAGCTGCACCAGCAGTGTGTCCAGGATGGAGAGCTGGGTGTGTCTCCATTTCTGCTGTGTCTCCATTTCCACCATCCCACACCAGTTCTGCTATCCATTCCCACTCCATTTCTGCTATCCCATGTCACAGAATGAACACAAGAATTCACTTGGTGTTCAGGGTAACAAAAAGGAGAACTTTTTTCTGTGACCGCACCTTTTTATAGAATTCTTAAAATGACCAGGGATTGGAGGGTGAAGTTGCCACCTCTCCAACCTCACTGGTTGAGGCAACAGTCCATCACTCTCTCTGACTCCAAGAAAGAATGCAAAACAATAATTATTTACATGAAAGTGCATGACAAACTGTGTTACAAAAATGCAAACAATCAGAAGGCTTAGAGAAACTGCAAAAGAACAGGGCTACAGTCCCACCCCACTCCATTTCTGCTGTCCATCCCACACCAGTTCTGCTATTCTACCCTACCCCAGTTCTGCTGTCCATCCCACACCAGTTCTGCTATCCTACCCTACTCCATTTCTGCTGTCCATCCCACACCAGTTCTGCTGTCCCATCCCACACCAGTTCTGCTATCCCACCCCACCCCAGTTCTGCTATCCCATCCCACACCAGCTCTCCTATCCCATTCCACTCCATTTCTGCTGTCCATCCCACTCCATTTCTACTGTCCATCCCACTCCATTTCTGCTGTCCCATCCCACTCCATTTCTGCTGTCCCATCCCACACCAGCTCTCCTATCCCATCCCACTCCATTTCTGCTATCCCACCCCACTCCATTTCTGCTGTCCCACCCCACTCCATTTCTGCTGTCCCATCCCACACCAGCTCTCCTATCCCATCCCATCCCACTCCATTTCTGCTGTCCCATCCCACTCCATTTCTGCTGTCCATCCCACTCCATTTCTGCTGTCCATCCCACTTCATTTCTGCTGTCCACCCCACTCCATTTCTACTGTCCACCCCCCTCCATTTCTGCTATCCACCCCACTCCATTTCTGCTGTCCATCCCACTCCGTTTCTGCTGTCCCATCCCACACCAGCTCTCCTATCCCATCCCATCCCACTCCATTTCTACTGTCCACCCCACTCCATTTCTGCTGTCCCATCCCACTCCATTTCTGCTGTCCCATCCCACACCAGCTCTCCTATCCCACCCCACTCCATTTCTGATATCCATCCCACCCCAGCTCTGCTATCCATCCCACTCCATTTACTGTGGCAGTACCAGGAGCAGGCCAGCCATGGCACAGAGTCTGTGCTCTGCCCTGGTGAGTGTACATGACAAAACCCAATGTTGATTCAGCTCCCTTTAAATGCCTTTTATGTGAGGCACAATCTCCACTCAGTGTGGAGGCTTGCTTGCTGAGAAACCTTTCTGAAACCTTGCTGGGGAGCTGGATTCCTCAGCTGGACCACTTAGCAAAGACCAGACTGGTATTTCCCCATCTCCCCAAGAGGCAAGAAAAATAGAAACTGTGGGGCATTCACATCTCTGTGTCCCTGTTGTGCCTCTTAAAATGACTTAAAAATGGAGCTGCCTGTCTGAAAACCCTGTCAAAGCCACAGAAGGAGCTTGCCATAAAATAAGCCACCACAGAGGCACCTTGAGCTAAGTACAGATGGCAGAAATTCACAGCAGGAAGGTGCTAATTCCAGGCCTAGCTGAGCTGAGGTCTGGTGAGCACATCCTGCCTAATGCATCCAGACAAAAGCTAAGCAGTGGGAAAGGAGGCACACTGCTTATGCACACACCACCTCAAGGTTTTGGGAACATTTGTGACCACCTCATGGATACCCTGAATTAAGGCTGTAAAAAGGGGGCATTTCCAGAAAGATTCCAGGATCCCCAGTGCCCAGAAGCCCAAGGTGAAGAAGGACAAATGGGATGCCACTGGCTCCAGGGA
>WBNO01020050.1:0-17572 GCA_013400575.1 Peucedramus taeniatus
TATATATAAATACTTTCTAATATAGCCATATATGGGTTTCTTGTGTCAGCATTAAATTAACCCTCTTACTGATTTCTTGCAATAGTGAGCTCCATTGTTCATACAGATGTTTACATTACAAAGTGTTTAAAAAAAGGAGTTAACATAGCAAATTCATCCAAGAGAGAAGATACAATGCCCTCACCAGGGCCTCCTGAAGGTTCAGCTGAAGTTCAAAACATCTCAGTGGGAATGCTTAGGTGAAATACCTATTACATTGAATACACAGAATCTTGTTTCCACTAGGTGTTGCTTTATATAAAGAATGGTACATCCACACCATATTGTTGAATACTGTGAACTAGATTTCTAAAGTAAGAATAAATGTACCAGCTTAAATGTGATAAGTAGTACACCTTTCACAAAACCGGCAAAATGACCAAGTACAAAATTTACTACAGCTTTGTAAAATTGCTTCTAAATATGAAATGCACCCGGAGAGAGTTCTGAAATATTGAAGTGATGAAATTATGGTTGATTGAATAAATAAATGTATAAGAACAACATAGGTTGGTGAATTAAATTTATATTTTTATTCAAATCCTTTGCTTGTGCTTTTATTTCTACTAACATCATTCTATGAAAACAACTAAAACCAAATTATTCTCTTTTAATATGCAAACTGAAAGTTGAGATTAAACTTTTCTATAAAGCTTTATTTAAAGCTTTATAAAATTGGAATTTCCTTCTTAGTCAGCAACAACTATTCAAGTTCTTACTGCATTGGGTCTTCTATTAATGCATTCTTATAATAAATATCACCTATATTATCCTCTAGACTTATTTATTATCAAATGTTCAATCTAGTAATACTTTCCCTTTCTCTTTTAAAAAGGCTTCTGCTGGTCTTTGGGATTTTTTTTTTTTTTTTTTTTGCTAATGCTTTTACCATTTATACTGTCTTAAAAAACTAAACATATTTGTTCAGTGAACTTCACTGAACATATTTTCATTATATTCAAATATTTTCCTCCAGGTCTCCTCTACCTTTTTTTTTTTTTTGAGTTATAATTTTGAGGTATTTCTAGAGGTGGGCTGTATATACTGAGTGCTAACATTAACAATTTAGTGTGGATTGTGGTGGTATGTGTTTCTGTTGAACTCTGTTATTGCTGTATTTCAAAAAGTTAATTATCTTATGGAAGTTAGTGTAATGGTTTGCCCCATGCTACCCCTATTTCGTCCCCTCATAATGGTTCATCCCAAGTTGTTTTTCTCTGAGTTTTTCCCGCCACTCAGGGTGCCCATCAACCTGCTCCTCCCTCCCTTCCCCTGTTTTTTGCTGAATCATTCCCGGTTGTTCTGCCCCTTTCCCTGTCAATCAGGTTTTCCCTGCCCAGTTTATTCCCAAAGCTTCTGTGTCAATTACCCTGTTCACTGTATATGATTTGTTGTGTGAGCTTTCTCCCGCCTCTCTGTTACCCCTATTGGTTAAGTTAAATATGTTGTCATCCCCTTTATGTTCCGTCATTGGTCACTGTATGTACGCACCTCCCTGAGGCAAAGGGTTCATAAGCCCTTGCCGAGCGCCGGCTTCTTGTCACTTCGTCCTGACCCTTCAGAGAGGGAATAAAGCTCTTTGAAATATCAAGAAAGAGTGTCCGGCTCCTGCGTCCTTTGCATCGGGATCCTCGTGGTCTTTTTCCAGCAGCTCCACCCACGCAGCTGCCCTCACCGCCACCCAATAGAAGTCTCAAGGGAGACTTGGGGGCGGCCACTCTCGTGGCTCCCACCACCACACTGGGGCACGCTAGCCGGCACTACTGCCTCGTGGTGGCAGGAGGAGACCACAGTTGGCACACCACCGTAGGGCTTTTCCTGGTGGACTACCAGCTACACCGCAGTGGGGGAGGTCACGCCTCCACGGAGAAGAGCCCTTCAGACTGGCTGCTGGATTGGACACTCATCTGCTGAATTTAAGTCTTTGGCAGTGCCAACGCCTCTGTGTGAGCACACTGATTTTTGTTCAGTGGTGCTCCTAGGGGAAAGAAGAGACAACCTTCTTCACCTCGGCATAAGAAGAACTCTTCAGGACCCGAAGACCCCCACGATCAGCCTTTGTTTCCAAGGTCAACAGGAGGGGATCATCCCGGCTGGGGGGTAGCTGCGCTCTCAAACAAAGGGGACATGCTGCGTGCGGGGCGTGAGCGGACTGCTGCCATTGGCCTTGGCACCCTTTTTCCTTTTAATTTCCATTTTTTTCCTGACGTAGCTGGGTGAACGTCAGTTGGGCAGATATGGGTGTTAAACTGTCTGTCCAACAAAAGAGTTTTATTACCAAGTTGGGGGTACCCTGAGGGAGGGGAGTGTTAAGTTTTCTAAGGGTGTTCTGAAAAGGTTTATTAGGTGGATATTTTTTACGTTTTCCCAAGTTATGGCTAAGGAAACTTTCAGACAGGATTTCTGAAAATCGGTCGTGAGGGCTTTGACAGAGGCCACCAAGAGGGGTGACCCTGCTGTCAAAGACGGTTTTATGAAGTTGTTTTTGCTGATCTAGGATTTAGTTCAAGAAAGGGGGGAGGGTAGAGAATGTCCACCTCAGTTGTCCCCATTTCTCCCTAAGTCCCCTGGTCCCTTTCCCTCTGTCCCAGCTCCTACCTCCCCTACACCAGGGAGATTGGAGGTAGCAAGCCACCACGCAGCCAAGGTGCAGGGTTGCTTCTCAACATGGGAATGTCTCCCTGGCTCTCCCCCTTATCCCCTCGGTACCCTCGCCCTGGCAGTGCTGGCCACACTGTCAGGGACCCTATCCCCTTTATCCTCTTTCCCATCCCTCTGTCCCAGTTGCTAGTCCCAGTTTTGTTCCTAAGAGTTTTGTTCCCTCCAACCCCTTCCTTCCTTCCCCGGCAGAAGGGCCACAAAATGGCCACTGCCTTGTGGCAGCTTTTCCAGCACAACATGGCTGTTGCCATGTGGCGGGTGCTTCTCCTCCCCAGAATCCCTTTCTTCCTGCACATGAAGACCCCGCCTTTCCCTTCCCTGACCCCTCTTCTTCTGTTCCGGTGCCGACCCCTGTTGTTGCTCCTCCCCTGACTCCACCCATGGTTCCCATGGTAGCATCTCGTGCGTCATCAGGTCTCGCTCCTCCTCTCGTGTCCTCTCCACCAATTAACACCAAGGTCTCTGCCTCCATTCAGGCCTCCACCCCCTGGCCAGAGGGCCCCGCCCCAGAACCTCCTTTTTCCCATGCTCTGGCTTCCAGTTCCCACTGTACTGTGGGGGTCGGGGGTTCGGGGCTTGGGAAACAGGAAGCTCCTACAGACAGCAATGTGCCTTTCCTGGCTCCAGTCGTCTATAGTGCGAGGGGGGAGTGCCCTAAATGGGAGCCCTCTCCTACCAGAGCACTAAAGAGCTCTGCAGGGCCAAAAAATAATTTGGTGACAAAAGTGAGTTTTTTTGGGGGCATTTTGAAAGCAACCTTTACATCAAACACACTCGTCCCTGCCGATTTAAAACGGCTCTTTAATTGCCTGTTCCCCCAATCAGAATATAAATTATGGGAAGGGATATGGAGGAGGTTAGCAGGGGACCTCCTCACAGAGCTCTTGCAGAGCCCTGAATGCTCCACCAATGTGGATGGGGACGAGCTAACGCTCGACCACCTCATTGGTGAAGGTGAGCTGGGCCAGGCAAAGACGAAGGCCAGGGCAATGCCAGGAGAGGTCCTGAACAGGATCGCGGAGCTGGAGGAGAGGGCCTTCCTTAGTATGCCACCCAAAGAGCCAATAACATCATACACAGTGCTAAAACAATCTCCACCCGAGTCTTTTATAGACTTTGTTGAGCGTGTCAGGGCGGCCATGAAGAGGAGAGTCAAGACGTCTGAATTACGGGAAAAGTTGACCCTGGAAATTGTCACCACCAATGCGAATGACACATGTTGGCGTGTCCTCCTGGCGCTTCCAGCATCTCCACCTCCAACGCTGGCACAATTAACAGAAGAATGCACCAGGAAGGCAATGCTAACCACAGAAGACTCCCAAAGAAAGAAGACCATGGCTGCAGCCTCTGTCCCACCAAGGAGGCCTCCACCAAGAATTCCTCAGCCGGGACAGAAGTGCTTTCATTGCGGGAGAGGGGCATTTTATCACCCGCTGCCCCTTTGTGGGGATGGCACCCACAGGGAGGGCAGGAGCAGGGGAGGGGGACGCTCCCCAGACAAAAAAACAGACATGGAGCGCAGACCTACCCCATGCAGTGATAAAAATGGGGTAGGCTGCGGGACAGGTGCAGGTCATGATGCTCACAACCATGTTAGTGCCACAGATAAGAGACAACCATACCGGCTATGACTTACTAACTCTCTGTTTTTACCCAACCAGGACTGGCATGAGGTCAGCATGGGACATGGACTTCTCTCTAGAATCATGCTGGCAGAAACATACGGCGCAGATTCCGGTTTGAATTGCAAGTACTTTGTCATCGGGGACAAAAAACATACTCCCCTCGGGAGTTGAGGTGGCTCCGGGAATTTTAACACCTGAGCCGGAGCACTTCAGCCTCATGGTGCACTGTGTCCACCCCCCCTCTTCCTGCTGCAGGGCCAGATCATTGCACAAGCCATACCTCGTGCGCTGTGCGGTGTGATCTGGACCTCTCCATTTTTTACACCAAAGCGCTGGGAGAGGAGAAGCCCCTCGTATGGTGTGGCCTTAAGAGCAGGGGGCACTCAATACAACTGCAGGGGATGATGGACACAGGGGCAGATGTGACGGTCATTCCTCCACACATATGGCCATCACATTGGGAGCTGCAACACGTGCCGCGCTTGGTGACAGGTGTAGGGGGTTCCCAATTGGAAATGTGTTCGAAGAGCATGGTGCAAATTGAGGGACCAAATGGGCAATTGGCGACTGTGCACCCATTTGTTTTGAATTCAGAGTTTACACTCTGGGGAAGAGACGTCATGTCCCAATGGGAGGCCAAATTGGAACTTCCGGCCTCCCAGGATTTTTAGGTGCGGCCACTGAGGAGCGCCCTACCCAAAAACTGAATTGGCTCACCAATACACCAGTTTGGGTAAAGCAGTGGCTGCTGAGTAAAGAGAAATTAAGAGCACTCACCCAGATCGTGGAGGAGAAATTGGCCAAGTGCCATACTGTAGAAACCAACAGCCCTTGGAATTCCTGGTTTTCGTCATCAAGAAGCCATTGGATCAGAAGTTAGGTGTGTGAGCATGAGCTTCCTCTGCTTCTGTCGGAGAAGGAAACAAATGTGTGAAGACATCAAAAATGCTTCCTGCATTGCAGCAGTTTTTTTTATAAAAACACTGAAAAGTAATAAGCACAACTGCCTTATCACCATTAATTATATTAATTAATTAATTAATTAATCTCTTTAACAGGCTTTGAAGAAATGTACTTGTACTACTGCAATGTGGTCTCAATATTTATTATTGACTTGTAATTCAAAAAGCATCAGAAGAAAGACCCAAACCTACTTCATAGAAATAACCCGTTTCATACCAGTTTTTAAAAATGAACCTGAAGTTTTCCAAAGGTATTAGCTGGCCAGTTTGTGCTCTCACTCATAATGAGAAATTAAGTCTAGGTAGATGTGAGGAAAAAATTTAATTTTGATTTTTGCCTCAACATTACATGAAGACTACCCGAGGTGTGGGGGAAGGGGCTGCATGTGTTCTGGCAGCCATTTCACATCTCACATGGAACAGGCAGTCAGTACCCCGGAGGAGAAGGAGAGCAACAAGAACACTGTGCCCTCTAGAAAGGTTCTCCATCTGCAGGCAAACAGTCTGCACCACTGGACTGCAGTCGAACACTTCACTAGCCAGTGGTCTCCTGCCAGTGAGCAGACCTTGGGAGAAGCCCCGGAGGATAAAAGTAACTGCATCAGAAGCTGCAAGGCACAGCCCTTGGCTTGCTGACTTCATTGGCTGACCACCTGAGACCACTGAGCCTTGTGCCTAACCTGTCCTGCCTTACCACTTCTTCTCCCTCTCCTGGCTACAGCCTTTGTTTGTCCTACCTCCCTGCCTACCTACCTGACACTCCTACCTACCTGGTTCCTGCCTGAGCCACCTGCCTCCAACACTGCTCTTCCGATCCAGCCCGCTGCCGCAATCCCGCTGCAGCCCTGTCCAGGGTTCTCCTGCCCAGGTACCCCCTGTCCTTGTGTCTGGCCTGTTGACATGGGAGCTGTGCCTTCCTTCGAAGCTGCATCTCTCTGACAGCTGCACAGGCTTCCCCCAGCAGGCAGCGTGCACACACCTCCTGCCAGCTGGACATCAGTGGTGCACTCTGAAATTCTGGTGGTAATGCTCACTTTTTCTCTCTCTCTCTCTCCCCCCTCCCTCTTTGTCCCCTCCCATTCCTTTCCCTTTTCCTTCCTCCTTTCCTGCCTTTTCTATTCTTTAGTAGGGCAATGCATGTTTTGTTACCAATGAACAATGGTTTGTGGTTAACTTTGTCCTAGAAAAATCTTTTGTAAAAGAACCTTCCAAAGTTTCCCACTGGGGAATGTGACAGTAGAATAATTTTTATATTTCCATGCTGAAAGAGAGAGTATGAAGAAGGCAGAGTTATGATATAGACTAAACAGCCGTCTGATCCCAGAATATAAAATAATATTTCCAGAGAGAATAGATTCCTTGGATTAGAGGGTGAGGAACAGAAGCCAAATGCAACTTTTCTATCTTGAGGACAACTTCACAAGTTGTTTAGTATTAAACACAGAATCATCAAGTTAGACACCTTCAAGATCTCCCAGTCCACCCATCTGCCCAGCACTGCCCCTGTTATCCTAAACCACTAAACCACATCACCCCGAGTCATAAGCCTCTTGGGAGGGTCACTCTACCTCCCTGGGTTACCTATTCCAATGACTGACCAGCTGAAAGGTGAAAGGTTTTTTGTGCTGTGGTGGTTTTTTTTGGTTTTGTTTTTTTTTTTTTTTGTTTTTTTTTTTTTTTTTNGGTAGTTGTTGAGACTGATGAAGTTTCCCCCAAGACTCCTCTTGAGAATAAACACTCCCAGCTCACTCAGCCATAAGACATGTTTTCTAGGCTCTTCACCAGTCCCACTGTGCTTCTGGACACAGTCCATCACCTCAAACTCCTTCTGGAAGTGAGCAACCCAGAAGTGAGTGCAGTACTCTAGGAGTATCCCACCACTGCTGAGTACAGGGGGGATGATGACTTCCCTAGTCCTGCTGGCCACACTACTTCTGCCATTTGCCTTCTGGGCTACCTGGACACATAGTGGCTCATGTTCACCTACAGTTAACCAGCACCCCCACATCCTTGTCTGCTGAGCAGCTCTCAAGCCTGTCCTCCACAAACCTGCAGAACTGCCTGGGGTTGCACTGTCCCATGTGCATGATCTGGTTCTTTATCTCACTTAAAGTCAGGCAGTTGCCCCTGCTGGTCCACTGATTTGAGTCTGTCCACTGTAGAGTCTTCCTACCCTTGAGCAGAATAACACTACCACCCAACTTGGTGCTGTGTGCAAATTCACATAGGTGCATTCAATCCTGACATCCAAATCATGCTGTCATGCCTGTTTTTCCCCTAGTTTCCTCCTTTCTCACGAATGTGTAGAGCCTTGGACACACCACAGTGTGTTGCAGCTATAAACACCTGAGATTTAACTGATGCTTCCTCAGCAATTATATGAAAGGTACTCTACAAGGCCTTCCAAGAGACTAAGCCTTGGGAGCCCTGCACACATAAGTCATGACTTAAGTAATTTCCTTCTCGACGAGCTGCTCATTTAAAAGTTCACCCATGATAACTTAGCTGTGGGAACTGCGAGGAGCCAATTTAGTTTTGATTTAGCCAATTCAGTTTTGATTTGTCTCAACCTGACTTGTCAGAGGAATGTGGGGGAGGGAGTGCACACGTGCCACTTGCAGGAGGCAGCGAGGAGGTGGGGGAAGCCTCATCTGTGGGCAGACTTCGCCTGGCAAGACCTCATATGAGGCAGTCAGTAGGAGACACTGTACTCCCCAAAATGGATTCTCTAATCAGATAGCAAAAGGTCTCCACCAATGGATGGCTGAGGAAGGTTAGACTGGACCAATGGTCTCCTGTTTGCAGGCAGACTTTGGGAGAGGCTAGCAGACATAAAAACTAACTGCTGCTGGCGGGCTGGCTGCTGCTCGCTTGCTGGCTCGCTCACTCCTTTGACCTGGCCCCAGCCCATTTTGTTTGTCCCTTTTGCCCTGGTCTAGCCTGTCTTTTGAGCTCCTGCTCGCCCTCGCACTTGTCCTGCCTCTCTGTGTCCCTGCGTCTAACCCTGCCCGCCTCAGAGCCAGTCCTCCACTGCGATCCTCATTGTGACCCTGTCCACAGTTCTGGACGTTCTGCTTGAGCACCCAAGCTCTGTGTCTGGTCACCCACCACGGCGGGAGCTGCCCCTGTGCAGCCGCTCCTCTCCAGAACTGCGCAGGCTGGTTAGCAGGCAGCTAGCACCCCCACCCCCATTGCGTGCACACAGGCAGCACACCCCGGTCCTGCTGGTGCTAACGCCCGCTTCTTCTCTTTTTCTCTCTGTCTCCCCTTTCTCTCTCTTTCTTCCCCCCTCACTGCTTTTCCATCTTCCTTCCTTCCTGTCTTTTCTAGCCCTCTTTAGTTCGAATAACTCTCTGTTTTCTGTTTTTTGGTTTTGTTTTGTTTTTTCTTTTTTCCTTTTTTTTTGGTTACCAATAGATGGTTCTCAGTACCAGGTTTGCCTCGTTTGGCTTAACTTCATTCCTGACATCTAATTCTAAAAGAATACTTTGCAATTTTCCTCAGTGGAATGTGACATTTAAATTGGTGGCAGCGGTGGGACTGTCTTGAAGCAAAACTCTGTATCTTTTGGAACCATTTTAATGTGTCTTTTGGAGAGAGATTTTGTGGTGATAATTTATTTAAGGATTTTTTTCTATTTAAAGACACAAAGATGTATATATGAGGACTTAAAGATTTATTTATTGAAGCACAAACCTGAACTATAATGAGTTGTTTTCCCTCTTGGTTGGTTTTCCCACAGTTCTAAAGATGAAATGTTTCTTGATTGTAGGATTAAATTGTAAAGTTGTAACTCCTAAATAATGAGCCTGCATATGTGTTCTTGAGAATCTGTATTATTGATGATCCCTTCAGACAGCTCCTGAATGAATGCTAAATTTTCAATGGTAAGGGATGCATCACTTGCTGGGAGAAGCTAGGCTTGTTGAGTTCGGAAAAATCATCTCTGTCATCAATTCTGTCCTGTCATCATTCTGCAAAGGCCCCTCGCAGAAAGATGAGAAAGAACACTCTGCATTTTTTTAAAACAGAAAGGGGGAACTGTGACAGCTGTAACTGGTCTTTAGCTGCACAGATAATTTGGCCATAACAGATACCAACTCGACCAGCCTAGATCGTAAAGAGAACAAGGAATAAACAAGTCCTCAGGTTTTATCATCATAGGCTGAATTCAACTTCAAACATTGGGATGCCAGCCAATCCCTTTGAACTGGGAATGCACCCGTATCACTGGCCAATGAGCTGGGCGGAGTTAAGCTCCTTGACCAATCGTATCTGTAAGCACAGGAAATTCAAAGCCCCTGTAAAAGAGGGTGTGCCTCAAAAAACTTTGGCTGTTGCTCTATGAAGTTGGAGTGTCCACATATCACATTTGTGTCTCCAACACCAGCACGACATTAAATGCATTGGGGGTGTCACAATCAGTAGCCACTGCTGCAGTCAATCTAATACTACCAGGGGAGAAAACAAGTGTCACAATTACCATGGCAATAGTGGAGTTTCCCCTAAGCTAACTGGGTCTGGATGTTTTGAAAGGGGAGAACGTGGTATGACAACCTGGGGCAACAGTGGTTCTTCGGATCCAGTAACCACCAAATCAGATTGTTACAGATGGACCCCAATCTTCCCGCTTCAAAACTCACAAATGTTAAACCCCATCCACTGCCTTTGCGAGCCGGAAAGGAAACTAGCCCAAGTCCTTGAGGATTTGAAAAAATGAGAAATTGTTATTCCTCTTCATTCACCATTCAACTCCCCACTGCGGCCAGTGAGAAAACCAAATGGCAAATGGAAACTGACTAGATCTGCCTCAATGGCACAAATCCTTTGACAGCAGCCATACTTAACATTGCTGAGCTCATAGCCAGCATTCAGGAGCAGGCACACAAGGTCATGGCCACTACTGATAATTAAGACATGTTTTTTATGCTGCCGTTGCAGCCAGTGGATCAAGACTGCTTTGCCTTTATGTGGGGTGGGCAGTAATAAACATTTACTAGGCTTCTTCAGGGGTACAAGCATTCACCTACCCTGGCTCACCATGCTCTGGCAAAAGAATTGGAAAAAATACCGGTAAGAGAGACAGTTAAAAATTATCAATAAATTATTGATGATATACTCATTGGAGGGAACCAGAAGGAGGAGTTTGGGACTACTCAAAGTAACATTATCACTCACTTGGGATGGTTTAGGGTTAAGAGGTCCCTCCAGAGAAAATCCAAACTCTTTCAGAAAAAGTAAATTTTCTAGGAATTTGGTGGAAAGGAGAAATGACATGCATTCTCAAAGACACTCTTTCCAATTTGGAACAAATTAAAATACCTGTTGGGGTTGGTTCAGCAGCAGAAGAAGAAAACCTTGGCTTAAGGCCATGGGAAAACACTTTTAGTCCTGGTGAACAAAATGCTCACTCCCAAGATTCCCCTGTTCAGTTATGTAAATTGTTGCTAGAAAGTTCTAGGTTCTCCTTGTTACTATTATTTACTTTTTGCTGCAGAAACTAATATTCCTAATTGTTGTCTCCCCTTAGATCCTTCCCCCAGATCCTGCCTTAACCCCTTCCTATACTCAAGTGTATAAATATCTCTGTTCTACTCTGGAGCCAGCTCTTTTCCAGTTCGTTCCTAATACAGTGCGTGTCATCCTGTTTGTTGCTTTCTCCTTACTAAAGCTCTGTTTCCGAACAATTGGATCAGAGTAATGTCTCCCCATAAAGTCGCCAGGGTCAATTCCTGAGGAAGCCACCAGTCAGACTGTCTGGGCGAAGGTCGGGGTGGGGGGAGGTTTCAAGTCCCAGAGACGAAGAAGGAATTACACCAAGCCCTGGGAATGCTTGTATTCTAGAGAAAGCATATTCTGGATTTTTCCATTATTGCCCATCCTCTTTTCAATCTTCAATCGGTTAGACAAAGACAAATGCTGGGAATGGACTCCTCTCCATGAGTAAGCCCAGCAGCTGCTAGTGTTCGAAGCTGCAAGCCATCAAGCACTGGGTCCTATAAATCCTTCTGATCCTCTACAAATTGAATGGGGTTTTTTTCAATCTGGCTTATCAGTGCATCTGTGGCAGAAGGCACCCAAGGGGCCTTCCTGGCCCCAAGGATTCTACTCATGGAACTTCAGGGATGGGGAGAAAAGATACACTGTGTGGGAAAGGGGCCTGTTTGTGGTCAGCCTACCCCTGTGAAAAGTGGAGAGCACAATACAGCATCAATCCATTGTACTGAGGGGACCCTTCAAGATTATAAAGCCAATTCCTGCAGGGAGACCTCCCCTGACTGGGGGCAGAGGGAGCTTCAGTAAGTAAATGGTATGCACAAATAGAACACTACTGTGACACTTTTAAAGTAACAGAAGAGACTACCAAATTACTAACCATTCAGGAAAGGAGCAACTTAGGTTTATGTGGAGACCCAGCGGCCTAGTCCAGCCAGAGAGCTGGCCTTAGCCGAGGTCAGCCCGAAGCCATGGAGAACCACACCCTAAGTTCAGAGACACCATTTCAAGTTATGAAAAGTCACAGTTCATTTGCAAAGGATAACAGGGGTTATTAAGTTAATACGTTACATGCATGTCTGTTATTGGTTAGAATGTTTCTAGAACGTTCATTACTTAAACTACGTAAGTTGTAGTCCCTCATTGTTCAGGGTCTTTGTGTGCTTACATTCAGGAGCATCTGTGCTGTTGCCATCGCATGTGTTCTGGTTTGAGAAGCAAGACCAGAGGGACACCCCAAGTCAGAAATACAATTTATTAGGAAAAGGGAAAATAAAACTAAAAGGAAACAAAATACATGCAATAAGAAAACCACTGACAAAGTCAGAATACAACCTGACACCCTGTTGGTCAGGGTGTTGGCAGCAGTCTACTTGCAATGGTGGCTGCAGTCCTCCTGGAATATCAGTTATGGCTCTGTTGAAGCAGTGGTCCTGGAGAAAAAATCCAGTGATGGATGGGCCTGTTCTTCTCTGGGAGTCCAGTGGAGAAGGCTGAGTGGTATTCCAGTCCTCAGATTTTTTATCCAGGTAGAGAGGTTTGGCTCCTCCCCCTGGCTGGAGCATTTCCCAATGGGATTAAAGAAGCTTATCAGTGGTATTCAAATGGCCTATTAGCAGAAGACTTATCCCTGGTCATGGAAGAGATAAGGAAAACTGCTCCTTGATGGTTTCTTATCAGCTGGCTTATCAACAGAAGATCCCCCATCCCAGTTCTAACGGATGGTAATAGAATACACCTGGTTATATCTTGAACTGCAACCCATGACAGCATGTAATAAAGGACCCTCAGATTTCACTGAAGATTCATCGCCTGCTTTCCATTTCCGCAGCTGACCAGTCGGGTTACCGCTGTCCTTGCCGGCAGTGGGCGGTGCAGTGTGACAGGTCAGGAAGGTAACACAGCTCTCTCTCCCATAATAAAAGCTGCACCACTGTTGTCCCCACACTTAGAAAACACATGGCTCACTGACAGCTTGGCCAAGTGGGAGCACAAAGTGCAGAAGTATTGTGCAGTCAACCCAGCAGACAGATACTGAACAACAGCCTGTCACTAAGAGTGAAGGGAGTGCCCAGGTCGGAGAACTAGTGGCTGTGTGGAGTGATGTTAAACACGAATCTCTGCCCTCCTATCCTGTCTGGATCTATATTGACTCCTTTGCTGTCTTCCAAGGGCTGTACTGAATGGCTCCCATTCTGGGTTCCACACTGGGTGGGAAGTAAATGGAATTCCTGTTTGGCAAAAGGAAAAGTGGCAGGACATCTTAACATTTGACTTTGCAGTAGTGTGGACAGCCACCCACCAAACAGGGGATGATCCGGCTGGCAGATGGAACAACAATGTAGATTAATTTGCCACACTTGCCCCGCTACATCAAGGGGCAGTAGCTGACAACTGGGAATGCCTCCTAGAGTGGCTACATGTGAAGTGAAACAACACTGGGACAAAAGGCTTATACTTAGAGGCACATGCCCAAGATTGGCCTGCCATCAGGGAAAATTGAAGGACATGCATTTCAGCCTGTGGGGAATGTTGAGTCCAACTCAAAAGATACCCCCTAGAAGAGCCTCCACCACATTTAAGAGAAGGAGAAAGACTACGGGAGGCTTGGCATGCTGATTACATGGGACCTTTCAAAGATCAGAAGAAAAAAGTGTTAGTAGAGGTAGAAATAATTTTGGGACTTACCCAAGCCATAGCTTTTGCCTGAGCCACAGGGGAAAATACCTGTAAGGCCGCGAAAGAATGGTTTAGGCTTTTTGCCTAAACCCAAACTATGTAATCTGACAATGGTACCCACTTTGCAGCAAATGTGGTACAAGAGTGGGCTAGTGAGGAGAGAATGCAGTTTCACACACCCTACTATCCCCAGGCAAAAGGGATAGTTCAGAGGACACAGGAGATCGACAAACAAATAGAACATCCCAAAGCCAAAGAGGAGCTACTTACAAAACTGGCAGTAACTAATGCTAATGCCATCTACAAGGACATTTTGCGCTCTCTCCCTCTTGACCCCAAGCCAACCATCGCTCAGATGGCCAAAGCCTGCACTCTCAGAGCAACAACGGAGATTTCACTAGGTGAGGGCAACCTAGTGAAAGCTGCCAGTCAAGGTGCTGTAAAAGCACTGGTAGCTGCACAGGTGATTCCCCACAAACCCAGTGACAACAGGGAGAAGGGACCATGTTTTAATTGTGGGGAGATGGGACATTTCCTGCAAAACTGTCATAATAACCAGTTCCAATCCTCAGGAAGTCGTAACTGTAATGAGCATTGTCCTCACTGTCAACAACACTGACACACTTACCAGCACTCACAGAGCCGCCAGAATTTGGGAAACTCCTGGCTGAGCGCAGGGTGGTCCCACGTGACGACACCAAATGTGAGGCTGTTCCATCCCACTCTCCTGACCATCATGTGAGAACCAGCATGTTGAGCTTCTCCACTCCACTGGGACAGTTCCATCTCTGCAGGGAAGCTCGACATGTGACAGGTCTTGCCAGGAGCCCAAAAGGCCACTGGTAAGCATGCTTTCCATACAAATAGAGAACATCTATGTTCACATTATTCCAACAGGCAAATATGGGCCTGAGGATTGGCCTAGGGATATTCTAATCCTCTGTGGTAACAGAGAGGGGATGGAGGAACTTACCATCTTACCAGAAGTATGGACAGTGACATCCCTATAAAAAAAAAACTCTTCAAGTATTGTGCTTAGACCCCCAAGCCACTGCCCTACACCTTAGACAGCTATTCTGGACAAATTTCTATTCATTTTCCAAAACATAAATTATTTAATTTGGCCTTTAATTTGGCCCCCAAACCTTTAAGGAGTCAAACTCCATTAAAGGCTCTGAATGTCTTTATAGATGGATTGTAGGAGTTCCTATGAATCTGTTATTACCTGGAAAGACCCAAATACCCAGCAATGGGAGTAAGATATTGAAATCGTTCATGGGTCCCCCCAGATCACAGAATTAGCCGCAGTAGTCAGAGCCTTTTCCCAAAGCTGAAGAACCAATTAATTTGATTACAGATTTGGTCTATGTCTCTGGCATAGTGCAGCGGGCTGAAAATTCAATCCTAAAAGATATCCCCAATCCCCAATTATATTATTTACTCTCCCACTTTATTTATCTTTTATCCAATAGAAAACATCTACACTACATAATGCATCCAAGGTCCCATACCACCCTTCCCAGCTTTATCACAGAGGGAAACTGGAGAGCAGATGCTCTAGCAACGGTGGCACAAAACACCACACTCTCTAACATATTTTAGCAGGCTAAAATCAGACACCAGTTTTTTCACCAAAATGTTCCTGCCTTAATCTGAATGCTTAGAATCACTAGAGAGCAAGCTAAGTCCGTCATAGCAACCTGCCCAAATTGTCAATCCTACACCCTTCCCTCCATTGGAGCAGGAGTCAATCCCAGAGAATGGAATAGTCTTCAGCTCTGGCAGACAGATGTGACCCACTATGCCCCTTCTGAGTAAATGAAATACATACACGTGTCAACAGACATTTTCTGGCACGGTCTTCGCTTCTGCACATGCTAAGGAAAAAACAAAGGTTGTGATCAAACACTACCTGTTAGCATTCTCCATCTTGAGCATTCCACAAGAAATAAAAAAAGACAAAAATAAGCAGCTTTCTGATCTCCAAAGACCTGTCCTTCGCCTCTTTTGTCAGCCACTGTAGCAAGCCTGCTTTGGGCCCCGAAAGCACTGGTTACCCTCAGAAGAACCCACTGAAATGCACCACTTTAGTTTGGGATTTTCCCCAAACCCCAAGCTATCCAATCTGACAATGATACCCACTTCGCAGTAGAAGTGGTACAAGAGTGGGCTACTGAGGAGGGAAGTCAGAGGGTGTTTCATGCAACCTACTATCCCCAGGCAAATGGGATAGTTGAAAGGACAAATGGACTATTAAAAAGGCACCTAAAACCTCAAAAACCAAATTGGGTAAAACAATTAGGTGAATGGTAGCACTCGTGAACAACACATGGGGGCTGAATGTGAATGGTTGCCCTAAGGTTATTGCTTTTTTGTCCCCAAGCGCCCACAACCCTGCCTGTTCATACTAGCCCGGAACACTCCCACAACCCATCCTGGACAGCCAGTGCTGGCAGAACTCCAGACCATCAGAAAGATACCATTAGTATTTGATGCCACTTTGAACAAATACACTTGGATGGCAAGAAATGCTTAAGGAAAAGAGCACAAAATTAACACTAGATGGTTTATTTACTCATTGGGAGATTATAGTTATTTTCTCAGCTTTGGAAGGACTGAGAATCTGTTTGTGTTGCAGGGTGAAGATCAGGAGACAGCAAGCAGTTTGGCTATGTTGATGTTTTTTCCCTGCATTGTTCCATGTTTAATTCTCTCAACTTACCATGCTGTTGGGAAAATGAACGCTGTAGTTGTTTGTTGGTCCATAAGATGGTGCATTTCTGGCCAGTCATTCTAGAGTTCTGAGGCTTCATTGGCTGGCTAGTCTTCCAATCCTTGTTCATATTAATGTCATCATCTCATGATGTAGTTCTACGGAAAATTCCCTCACCCAGATCTCACCATCCCCCTCTAGTGGGCAAACATTCCTATTACAGTACATTTAACTCCATAACTCACTATTTCATTACTTATTACATAAATTAGATCTAACAGTTTATTAATTAACAATTCATAACCCCATCTACAAAAGCTAACCTTATTTATAACACTGCTCTCACTCAGAATACATTCAGCTTTCTCTATTACGCTCCTTCTAGGCCTGTGCAGAATGAGGAAATTAAACAGAGGAGAGGTGTTGTGGTATGTTTCTCTTTAGGTTTTCTTAGCTTGCCTACTGTCTTATTAGTGACTTTGTAATCCCTTTGTACTCTAACCTATCCTTCCCCCACCTTTTAGAGTGTGTCAACTCTCTATCTGTATCCAGTGTGCTAAAATTAGACCTGCATCCTGATTGTTACTCAGTTCTGTTAAATGTGAATCTGTCACTCAGCCACTCCCTGGGAATCCCATATTGGCTTTAATGGGACTATCTCCTCCCTAATCTCCTCCCCTTCGAAGTGTCCATCCCCCCTATCTCTACCCTTTTCTCCATACCCTTCTCTGCCAATCTCTTGGTACTCAATGCCCCATTCGTTTCCTTATACTATTCCCCTCCCGTTTTCCTTGATAGGTTGTAGAATGTTAAACCCACCTCACACTCCTCCCCAGTCATGCCCTCATTGGTTAGCTGTCCTAAGCCTCGCCTCCTGAGTTGTGATATAAAATCTTCTGTATACCCCTAATCTGGGTCTTGGCATAGTGGGTTCAGGGAGTCTGGAGCGTTGCCATCCACCTAATAAAAAATATCCCATTCTACACCAAGATCCATCTCACTGTTCTCTGTTCCTCTGCCAGACCACCAATACCTGGGATCTACAGGGCTCACAGAGATTCTGTCGCGCCCCTGTTGTCACGCAGCTGGGATACCATAAAATACACTGCGACAGAGAGGTCTTGGAATTCACAGGCAACAGGGGTGTACATTCAGGAGCCCTGGCAGAGGAGTAAAAGCCCGATGGTGACCTGAGTTCAAGGATTCCACTTCGTCATGAGATCACAGAGTCCTGTTTGATGAGAGGTTCCAGAGCCCCACTCTGCTCTCCAGTGCTCCTTCTGCACTACACTGCAGCAGCAGCAGCAGCAGCAGCAGCAGCAGCAGCAGGAGCAGCAGAATGTTGAGAGCAGAAGGGGTCATGGTTCTGACCCACTACCTCCTGCTCCTCTTTCTCC
>WBNO01020054.1:0-13618 GCA_013400575.1 Peucedramus taeniatus
TGCATCCAAAGCAGCACAGCCAGCAAGTCGAGGTGATTCTCTCCCTCTGCTCCACTACTCTACACCCACCTGGAGTACTCTGTCCAGATTTGGGACTCTCACCTTAAGAAGGATATGGATCTGCTGGAAGGAGTCCAGAGTAGGCCACCAGGATGACCAGAGGGCTGGAAGAGCCCCTCTGCTAAGAAGACAGGCTGAGAGTTGTTGTTCAGCCTGGAAAAGAGAAGGCTCTGGCAACACCTTAGAGAACCTTCCAGTAGCTAAATGGAGCTGAAGGAAAGATGAAGAGGAACTTTTTACAAGGAGAAGTAGGGACAGAACAAGGAAGAATGGCTTCAAACTGAAGGAGGGCAGGTTTAGTGAGTATGCTGAATCAGTGGAACAGGTCTTCCAGAGAAGCTGTATCCCAAACCTAGAAGAGTTCACAGCCAGGTTGGATGGATCTTTGAGCAACCTGGTCTCAAGTGGAAGGTGTCCTTGCCCATTTTAGACAGACTGGAACTAGATGGTCTTGAAGGTCCCTCCCATCCAAAAGCATTTTATGATTCCATGAAGCATTATTCTCCCTTACATTTCATTTTTCTCCTTTGTAAAATAAATTGTGCATTTCATGGTTAATAGTAATTTGCATTCTGAAGTCAAATCAACATAGAAAATAAGATGACTTACAAACTCTCAACTTTACACCTTCCTACCTAGTTAATGATTCAATTCCAACAAATCACCTCCACTGACATTTTGTTGACATCACCCACACTGCTACAAAACAGCAATTTAAATCTTCCAATCTGGCACAAGGAAACCAATCTGTATTTCACCAAAGTTCTAGTAGTTTCTACTACATTCCATGAAATAACACTTTAATTAAAAGCAGACTTTTGCATTGCTATGGAATTATGGGATTGAATGCTAACAGCAGCAACAAACGTGCCAAAATATAATTAGAAAGAAACTTGAAAACTCCCAGTCTTCTATTTTGAATTACAAAAGTCTGATTTTCAGCTCTGAAGGATTTGATTAAAAAACATTAAATTACTTGGGAACAAAAGATAAAATTAGATGTATCATGCTCATGGCTTTGGGACAAAAGGTCAACTATGCTCTTAACCAATTCCACCTGTAAAATAGTGTGTAAATAAACAGTAGCTGCCTGTAATGCTTTATATTTGCTGCACTTCACAGAATCAAAGAACCACAGAATTGTCTGGGTTGGAAGGGACATTAAAGCTCATCCACTTCAACTCCCCTGCCATGGGTGAGGATACCTCTGACTGGGGGGATTGCTCTGTGCCCAGTCCAGTCTGGCCCTGAACACCTCCAAGGAAGGGCCATGAGGATGGTGAAGGGTCTGGAGGGGAAGCCACATGAGGAAAGGCTGAGGTCACTTGTTTGGTCACTCTGGAGGAGACTGAGGGGAGAATTCACTGCAGTCTTCAGCTTCCTCATGAGGGAAAACAGAGGGGGAGGTACTGATCTCTTCACTCTTGTGACCACTGACAGGACCTGAGGGAGTGGCCTGAAGTTGTGTCGGGGGAGGTTCAAGGCTGGCTATCAGGAAAAGGTTCTTCACCCAGAGAGTGGTCAGGCACTGGAACAGGCTCCCGAGGGCAGTGGTCACAGCACCAGCCTGACAGAGTTCTGGAAGTGTTTGGACAATGCTCTCGGGCACATGGTGTGACTCTTATGGTGTCCTGTGCAGGGCCAGGAGTTGGACTCAGTGATCCTGATGGGTCCCTTCCAACTCAGCATTTTCTAAGATTCTATGATAATACATTCCTCCTCCAATCAATTAAACTACTCCCAAGAATCTATTTACAGATGGCAGTATGCACAATACAAATCACCAAGGTTTACATTTCAATAAAAATAGCTGTAACCCACTAATTATTATAATGTGCCTATCCTAACAAAAATACAATGCTATGTATTTTACAAGTAAAGGGTACCAGTATCTAAAGCATCTCTAAGGATGGAAAGGAAGGTTATCAGGAGGAAACAATATGGATTCAATAAGAGGAAATCATGTGTGATCAATCTGATACCCTCCTATGATGACGTGCCTGGCTTGGGATAGTAACTCAACAAAAGGAGAGACAAGAAGAATGAAGGCTGGAGTGGGAGCTAAAGGGAAAGCTCTACTGTAAATACTGTAAATAAATCTCCCACTGTATTATTTCCATACAGAACCCCACTGCAATTCAATCTCAGATTACTTTTTGCAGGCAATAGTACACACACGAACTACTAGTTGTGAACAAAACAACAAGGTCTTAGAAGTAGTTTAGAGAACCAAGAAGTTGTTAGTCTCAGAAGCTTTCAGGAGTTAAGGAAGACAGTTTTTTTTCAGCTGACTCATACAGGTTTAGACCAACGGAACAGGGTAATGAAGCACCACATGAAAACCTAGTGAAGCTTTCTAGAGAAGAAAAGCACCATTTAGAAGGGGGAATAAAAGCTACAACCAAAACCCAGGATGGTCTTAATCTAAGCACTCTAGCCCCAAAGAAATCCAGTGGAAACCTGGCAGAAGCCCTGAAATATAGATCTTAAAGCAGCTCACACCAGCCCATGGGAAAGATCTGACAAGAACTATTTGCAGTAAAGGGCAAGAGTCCTCAGATGCCATACAGCATGACCTGGGAACAAACTGCACTGTCCAGTAAGTTAATAAAGGTACTGTAATACACATAAAGAATTTTTTTAAGTTGTATTTTAGGTATAGCATTTTTTTCCTACAAATTTTATGTGTGTGATTGAGCTACTCTCTAAGCATTCAGTATTTGGCTGCAGTCAAGGCTGAGACTGGGGCTGAATACCCTCCTTTCAGTCTCAGTAAAAAAGGAACATTAGGTCTTTTACACAACAGCTGAAAAAGCAGGGAAAAAAAAAAAAAAAAAAACAGAAAAAGACTCTGCGCCTGTGATTCCAGGAGAGACTTGCGTGGGGTTTTTTGGGTGTTGTTTTTTGAATTTTAAGGGGGGTTTTTTTAGTACAGTACTTGCTAGACAGGCAGACTTGAAAACATCAGCAAAATAGCTGCTTGTTGCACTTTGTTTCTACTCTGCTCAAGCAAACGAGCTCTGTTTACATGTTTTGTGTAAATAAACAGCACTGCACATATACACACAAACACTCACAACCTTCAAATCATATAATATATTTCTCTTCCTGAGAAGAACAACTTGGCAAAGTCTCAAGTATTAGCTATCTCCTGGGCTCCGAGAGTAGAAGTAATAGATGCCAGGTTTTCTGAATACTGATGTCAGATAGCCAGATACTGACTAACACACATTGTGGCTCTGTGTCTTTTGCCTGCTGAGTTACCTTGTGAAGGAATTGAGCAGTATCTCGATGTCTGCAGCTCAGATTAACAGCTGGTCTTCCAGTCTACCTCAGAGACCTAGCCTTGTTTAGAATGAGAGTAATATGATTATTTTTGCCTTTTTTAAACTGGCACTTTTTGACCACTATTACCAGACATCTCTTTTCTGGACCAGACTACAGAGAAGCAGGATGTGAGACAGTTTATGCTCCAGAGGTGTTTACTGTTATTATGCATCCCTATGTTACCTCAAAGGGATTTTGCAACAAGCACAGATACCAGTTCAGTAGAGTAAGTAGCACTGTGCTTGGTTTTGGTCATGCCTAAGCTTTGCCTTTATTAGATGTATGAGCTTGACACATCCAGCAGTGTATGTCTGAAGCACAGAGTATGCATCTAACACATGGTAAGAATACACATCACTCTTCCTTTCCAGAAACATAGGTCTAAAAACTAAATAGGAGTTACATAGTAGACAAAACTCTGTAATATGAAACTTCCAGGAGACTGAGAAGCAGTAGCAAAGCATTTGTGCATTTCATATCCTCAGCTAATTTCAATCTCTTGGATGCGCACATCAGATGGGCAAAAATGCAATGAGACCTAGATCCAGTTTTGACAGGTGCTACTAGGCCCCTGGGAGACCAGTGTTAGGTTATCTGACTGAAAACTAACCATAATAGAAACAGATCCAGCAAGGATCAGAAGCAAAACAACAGGTCAACCCTAACATCCTCAACAGCAAAAATGGAGCATGTGAATCAGCTACTCCTACGACTATCAATTAGACCATATTCCTCCAGTGTGAAACCTACTAAGATGAGTCAAGACTCTTCCCAAAAAACACCCCGAAAACTAAAGGTTATTGCCTTAAGGGATATGGGACTTATTATGGGATGCAAGAAGAAACAACATTTTGGCATTGTGTAAAACTTAGCACAGTACTGTGAGAATAAGCAAGACGCTATGAACTGTTCAGGGGAAGGTATTAGGTGTGGAAGAAGACCGGTATAAAAGTGGGTAAAGGAAAAATAAGGGAAAATAGCAAGGAAAAAGGATAAATGGGGCAGGCCCAGTACAAATGAGCTTCTGGTCTGTGCACCTGTCTGACTAAGCCCTGCCCTTGATCATGGGGGCCCATCCTATACTGTCATTAAACTCTATACCTGTCTTCTTTGTGGATGCACTTTCTATTTTGAGTGTGTATGTGTAAACTCAAGCCAATTTCAAGTCAGACTGGCCAGCAAGTAAATAAGGTCCAAGTGCCAGCAACTGAAGTGAGAACATGAACCTTGAGGGCTCATGCATTTAGGGGCTAGAAACTACTTAGAGCATTTAAAATTGGCTGGGAGAGCACACAGAGCTTTTTGGTGAGTTTCTGTGAAAATTCCACCAGCAGACTTCCATTGTGAGGAGATGGAAAGAAGGAAAAGGACAAGTCTGTCCACACAGCTCTTGCCTCAATGCTCCACGTGTGTGTTTACGTGGGTGCCAATAAAAGCCTTGGTTTGAGTCTCTGCTGCCCTGCATGGCCAGCTGTGGATGCATTTTCTGCACATGTGCATGCACACACTTTTGGGGAACCCACGCTCAACACTGGCTGGCCCTGGGGACACAGCAGTCCTGCACTCACCAATTCAGCTACAACACGAGATATTGCCCCTGGGGACACAGCAGTCCTGCACTCACCAATTCAGCTACAACAGGAGATACTGCCCCTGGGACACAAAGCTCTCCATGCCTGGCTACCTCTAACAACTGGCACGGTTAGGACACGTACCAGTAGCAAGTTTCTTAGCAAAGCTATCAGTAACACTTTGATGGTGAAGTGTCTAAATCTGCCTTAGATTTGAGTCTGGGGTAGTCTTTAAGACTTTTAGTTGCAGACTGTTTAAGTTGTCCTGGCATCCATTGGAACACACTCCATGTAGTTTTGTTAAGGCATTTTTTAAAGCACTGAGTATTTAAATGATAGTAAAAAAATGTATTGGCATTCTCGGACACTGTCCTGCTTCAACTGGATGACTTCTGGTTCTTTTAATAGCCCTTGAAATTCCTATGCGCTAAACACATTTGAAAAGAATCTTGACCAGTTCTTTCCTCTATGTTTTCTTTCCAAGCTAGGATTCATTTAACAGAAAAGTAACATAAATAAAGCAGATATACAGGTGAAACAAAGTACATATAAATTAAACTACAGGAACATATTCAGTAAGATTGCCTTGGAGAAACCTGTAAGGAGATTTCCATGAAGAACAACACTTTTAAATATTAATGGTCTACACAAAAAAAAAGCCCCATATATTCACTGGCAGAATACTGTAGTTGGGATGCCCAAGGAATAGGGTCTATGCTAGTTCATTGTGTCAGTAATCCACACACAAATATCAAGTGTTCTTGACAGAAAGAGGAAGAGTTTTTCCTTGATCACCAATAATGTCTTTGTAAGTTCATTCTTCTCCTTCTGTTGGGGAACATAAGCATTCTGAGGATGGCTGTATCTCTCTTTATTTGGCTTTCTAGACTAATACTCTGAAACATTAATTACCTGGAAAGGAGCCAAGTGAGATTTCTAAGTCCATGAAGACTGTTTGTACTCTTATTTATAACAGAATGAAAGGTTTTAATTGATGAAAATGTACTTCAGAATCACTATGGTTGATGATCTTTTTCATACCTCAGGGAAGTCTTGGTCCAAAGCTGTATTCGTTTTCTTGGAAGCTGGCACTTCTCATAGCTAAGACACCAAGCAGCAGTGGAAATTCCTGATTCTTGTCACATAGGCAACAGGAGCTGTCAGAGAGGCTTTACACTGTCATACTGGGGATGACAAAGCACCACTCAGAGGAAACCACCACACGTGGTCTCCTAAGGGTAAGGTAATCCTTTTATAGAAGGATTCATAAAGAGCAGAGCTAACTCCAAACATCTTCCATTCCAGTTCATGGCATGAAATAAGCAGAGGTGGATAGTGTCTGGTATGTGGGCATAGCAGGAACTGAATGCTTCTGTGGACAGTGGCTGCAGCAGCTGAAGACAACAATGAGAATCTGTAGGTCCTGATGCTGGATACAGAATAACAGAAGAGCTGTCCACTGAAACTCAGAGAAATTTCAAACCACCTTTCCACCTCCACAAAACAAAAAAAAATTGCTGGATATTTTCTGACACAGCAGTTGCAAGAGAAAATAATGCTGTCTCTTTTTAGCAGTATTAATGACAAAAAAAATACTCCAAGTTTCTGCCAGGACTAGTAAAAGTTAAGCTTTGACAACGCAGGGCAAAAATGTAGTTTAATAGGAGTTTCTGCTGCAATTACATGACCTTCTTTGCCCCCAGAAAACATACACAGTATTGCCATACACAGCAGTACTGAGCAACAGAAGTAAGGATGAGCTCTTGCCTTCTTAGAAAGGTATGACCATCCCAGTAGATTTGGGGCATAGGAAGTTGCTTCATGAAAACAAGGCACTGAATTCTTAAAAGGTTTCATGTTACTCCAATGACATTTTACCAAATAAGAAGTAGGCTCAAGAAATCCTTCTTTCCATGGAATTATACTGCACCAAGTTTGGGGAAAAGAAGTCTTGTAGATTAACCAGCCCAACACCACAATACAAATGTTTCACAACTCTCAAGAGAAGAAAGTACAGGTTTTAGTAAATGAAGGTATAACCAATTTATGGCCATTTGTTATATTAGCAGATATCAAGACAAAATTGGGACACTTTTATTAATACAGAGAGGTTAATAAAGTGCCTTTATTAAACACAATGGTCAAACTTCATACAAACAGAACATCTACATGAGTTGAGGCTCTGCTTTTTAACATTGTTCATTTAGGAAAAAGAAGCAACCAACCAGCCTGACTGACCTAAAGCTACAACCAGACAATGAAAGCTCTATAGATATATTTGGTGAAGAACATAGGCAGAGCTTGGAGCTGCACACATTCTATGGTAACTGAAGCTTTAAAGACTAAAAAGAGAGAAAGAGAATGAAGCAGAAATAAAGGAAATCACAGTTCACTATCCATCTACTCAAAAATATCACCATGAGTTTGGCAGGCATCCTAGGTGAGATAAATTTCAGATCTGTTTTTAAGGTAACAGGGACTGTTTAGATTTTGTCAGAGATCACCCAAGACTAAAGGCGAGTTTTGAAGAAAATACAGAAGCATCTAAGGCAGATACTGGTTCAGGAGTGTAAAATTCCTGAAGAAAGAATGAGTAAAACACCTTCTGGTTACAACACCCTTTGGACAGAAAAGGTATTTTTCAGTCCACTGGAAACTTTATATATCCTCCAAACTGTATGGTAGGATTCACATAAAGTCAAAAGCTAAGAGACGGCACAATTTCCTGATAATATGCTTATAAAACAAAATATGCAACAAAACAGAATGCTTAAATTTGCATGCATTTGCTTAATATGTTCCTTGCATCCCTCAGTAACTACATAAATTCTGGATCAATGAAAATACATGTACCACAACACAACAAATTCACTGAATTACATGAATGTGTAAACATTTTATTATTGATTTGTAAGTATATGATATGAATATGCACATAAAATGAAGACACAGAAAACCACAGATTAGTTTATCCTGTAATACACTACAGCAACAACAGAAATGCAAACTTTGGGCACTGGTACACATCATTTTATGCAATCTATCAGGTAACATTCCTTTACCATCCACCTAGGGGCTGGAGGGGACATTTTAGTGAAGGCATGACCAAGACAGTGATTAGGCAAATGTTTCAAGTAATGAAACAGACTAAATCTGTGATACTAAAAGCTTTGCTTAAAATGATCCATTACTTTTTTCCCCAGACATTTTATCCTGGGATAGAACTGGAATACCTTAGAAAGTACATTGTGCAAGTCATGGTTTTCCAGTCTTTTACATACCTTTTGTTTTAGCAATTAAATAACTGTGTTCAAACCACCACTAGATTGCTTGAGTTAGTTTCCAGTGAATAATTCTTGTACAGGAAAACCTCATACAATGTCTCAGAACTTTCCATCTCTCACAAAATTCTCTCAGTTCCAACAGGATCTGACAAAATCTGAGATTTTAGTTTTCAGAAGGGATATTAGAAATTTCCCTGTAATAAATACCTCACAAATACCTGTATGATAAAAAGATGCTAATCATTTTTAAAAAATAATTAAAGAAAAAAATTAAATAGTGCACAGGTCATCTGAATAGTAGGGATACTAATGATATATTTTACTTGTAATTTTTTAACCTATAGCAGAAATTCCAGACAGACACAGAAATAAACCGAATCTATCAATGAAAACCAAAATACACTTAAAATTCTCAATCTTTTCAAAGCCTACTGATAAACTGATAGAGGCACTACCAGCTCTTAAAAAAGAGTACAGTGTGCCCTAAAAATATCACCTCAAGTGAAAAACATGCTCCACAAGTGGCTGCTTCTGTATAAGCTACTTCCATTTTTTCCTTACACAAGGACAATGACATATTGCAACATTCCTTGCCTCCATATCCCTTTCACATTTCACTTAAAAGCCTCACATGCTAAAACAAGTGAGACTGTGCAACCTTTAATATGAAAACCACACAAAACATAGGATTTATTTTGGTCCAGAACTGGTAATCTCAAATTATGCACCTAGTCTAAGAGAGCTATACAGGCACAGTGTCACCCAACAGAGTTGGTGGTGGAATAAAGTGCCTCCCTGCACAAATAGCTTAGGGCCCACACTAAGCCAAGATGAGTTTCTTTCTACTTCTAAGATAAAATACAACAAATAGAATGAGCTTGCAATTTTGGGAAAAAAGGGGGGCGGGGAGGGGAACACATATTGGTCACTGTTACCATATATTAAACAAAATAGGAAAGTTATAGTTGTATGGCCACTAAATTAGATTTGAACTGTCCTGAAATGGAAGATGTACAAAATTTCTTTTATCCTATAAAAAAGAACTAGTAGAAAAAAGCAGAAAGAGAGCTAAAGAAAGTACAACATTTTGAAAATGTGTTTAAAAGTTACTGAAATTGATGAAATAGTTGCATTATTCTGACAACTATTTATTTTCAGTGTTAGTAACATAAATAATGGAATCATTACCTTATAATGCCCTATTATCTAACAATTATTCCAAACCATTTATCTGACACACAGCAATATCAGCTTATACATCATGCTGTTAGCTGATGATTCTACTTTTAAACATTATTTCTGTATTTACTACAAGTTACACTTCTACATTAAAAGTAGTGCATCCATAACTACATTTAAAAAAGAAATACACACACAAAAACAGAATAAAAAAATCACTGATGTTCCAAAACGTGAAGGAATCTTTTAACATCATAACTTGTTTCACAATGCCTCCTCTAACAATTAACATTAGGTCTCTCAGTAAAGGAAGCAGACAGTACTCAGCCTCCATCTTTTTCCTTCCTTCTCATTATTTCAGAATTCTCCCTCCTTTACTTTATCACTGAAGGCCTCCTTGGCATGACCTGATGAAGAAACTATGTAAAAGTAGTGAAAAATACATTAATTTGCTCTGCAAAGATAAATTACAAAGATAGAGGGGTACACATACCCCAAGACTCAAAAAAAACACCCAACAAAAAGCTAAACTAAAACCACCATTATTCCTTAAAACTTACCTGCACCACTGACACCAAATACTTCTACACAGATTAATACAAACTTGTCATTTGAAACTATCTTCCCTTTACTGCTCTTTATGAAACTCCCCAAAATCATGAAAATTGAATTATGTACACACCAGCTATCTACTTTAAGACTGTTCACAAGTGGCTGCTATTAATTTTTTCAAAAAACACTGAAGCAGAAACTCATTTCAAAGAAACATGCATATGCAGCATTCGTAGCAAGAGGGAAAAAGAGCAGGTCAAACACTTCAGACTAATCAGCCTTGCTAATAACCTTTATGAAAAAATGCTCCATGGTAAAACTGCATTGCTGACACAAATTTAGAATCCAAAATCAGAGCTGAAGAAATAACAAGTTCTTTGTCCTAAAACGTGAAAAAGAAAAGTACCATATACATTAGGTTTGAAGTCTTAAAAGTATCAAGTCATCCAGGTGAAAGAATTAACTTTTCTCAAAAAGAAACAGAAACTTGCCAAAGCTCCACACAGCCCCTAAAACGGGGGGGAAGAAAATCTGAGCAGCTCAAAGCATTCACTATACTGCAGATAAACAGAGTGCATAACCCAATACACCAGAAATGAAAAGTATTTTCACCTTCCTGGAGGGCTCCTGAAAGATGATCCCTCCTCCATCTGGGGGCTGCTACCTGCTTCCTCAGGACACTGCAAGACTTGGAGCAGTAACCTCAGGCAGCCCCCAGGGAAACACAAAGAATAGGGAGGTACACGGTACTTTAATTACTCCTCATTAGATAATGAAACCAGGTGAGTGTCACATCTTAAGCACAGTGCAGGAAAACATATCCATGGTCTCCTTCAGGCTCAGACATCCAAACAAATCAATTCAGCGACGGCAGCTGCAGTGGTTACCTGATCCACCCAGCCCACGTGCACACTCCATCCGCAGTTACCTGGGTTACCTTATCAGCAAGGAACCAGGACTTTGGCCCAGGGCAGCATTAACTACTCGGAAATTTAGGACAGAGATGCTTCCTGATTGTGTCTGCTAATGAAATATCCCATAGCACGCCAAAACACAGTTATCCTAATCTCATCACCTCAATTCTGCAACTTCAGTTTTTCTAAGGAGAAGGTAAGTGGAAAGGAAAGATCAATCTATGAAAAATGTCTCAGGTTTGTATTAATTTACTTTTCAAGGCTGCCAATGTCTTTAAACATCTCAGAGGTTCCTCAACAAAAAGGTTCAACTTACTTGCTAATGTCTCCTAAAAGGTTTTTAAATTCGTAACAAACAACTATCCTAAGAGAACACTGCAGGATTTCTAAAATGCTGAGCCTCCATAACAGCCAAACCATCCATTATATCCCAGCTTTCTTCTCATCAGTAAGATGTGACAGCATGTTGAACTTGCCAAATGAGCAGGAAAACCTACAAACGCTAAACTGTCTTGTAAAAACAAAGACCAGCCAAAGAAGGAGGCAAGTAATGGGCTTCTCTCTCATTCCTTCTCTATTCCCATTTCATCAGTCTCTGTAAATGCACAGAGCACCTCCTCTCCCCTCCCCTCTGGCTATGCAAGCGCTGTCTAGCAGCCTCTGCTAGCGTGGAAAACAAGAAACAAGCCATGGACTCTTTCAGATCTTCCACACAGCATTCCCACACGGAGAACTCAAGCTTCACAAGAAGTCCAACCACTAGGAGCAAGGATAAAAACCAGCAATAAATAAATATGCAAGAATTAATTCCCTTTCTGTGTTTTTCAAGACCATACATATTCTCATGTCTGTATGGCATAAATACACATTGCAATTCTTCTACAGAGCAGATTAGGCCAGTTTAACAGTTCAGACACTCAACATTATAATTATTTCTTTTTTAAAAATCTTATATATTCATTTTCAAAGAGCCTTGAAAGGAACTGGCAGCTAATAGGATAGACAGCACTGTTTCATAACAGCTTGCAAAAAAATTCAGTCTATTTTTAGATAGGTGAAAAGAATGTGGTTGTTTGAAAAAAAACAAAATCATCCTATAAAATAAAGATGTTTTCATTTATAACTGACCATACAGCTGATATGTCAAACTGATCTCCAGGTGAACAGTACCATATATTTAAATCCTCAAAAGAAATCTGTGTGCATATAACAACAGCCACATTTTAATCTTTATTGTGTGATAACACATCATGCTGTTAAAAAAATCTTACTTTTTAATGAATGTAATTCAAATGAATCTCAGACAAATGCATCTTTTTCTAACTGTGTTATGATCCTTTAAAAGGACCTCTTCATCTAGGACTGCCATTAGTTCAACCATGAGAATGTTCTGCTCAAAACCAGACTGATCAGACGTCGGGTACTGCACAACATTCATTTTGATAAAATAAATATCAGTATTATATACCAAATTCCCAAACAGCAATGCCAACGAAAGTATTTCCAAAAATCAAGTTAACACCTGTTTCCTTTACTATTTTCACTCCATCATCCTCCCTGTTACCACCACCATTTTATGAGTCTTGTATTTAAAAAATTTAGGCATAAGAGGGGGATAAAGGTTAACAAATAAACAGTTGCATTTTCTCTCCTCATTCTTAATTTTGAAGAAGTAAATACTAAAATTTCTCTCAAAGCTCTTCTTAGATTTCTCCATTTTGGAAAGGTGACTTAACATCCCATTACCCCCCACCATTTTCTGTATCTCTTATTGCTGGTATTTTGTTATAACTACAGCTGGTGAAAGGCAATGCAGTTTGCTTCTACTTATCATACATAAATATACTTTGATAAATCAAATTAAATTGCTCATTTTGGTTTTTCAAACCACCCATGCCACACAGCACTCGTTCATTTTGAAAGATGTCTTTTCGCCTGTTTCCTTAAGATAGCATTCAGTGTCTTATCACGTCTCTCTATGCTGAGCCATTCAATAAAATAAACTTTAGATCATTATTTCAGCCTAAGACAGTTTAAGAACTTAAAATTAATAGTATTTTTTGCCAACGTCCAATATTAAAATGGTGAAATAAAACATTCAGAGGGTCTTCTGCACACAGCCAAAATGTTTATTGCAAATAATGGGGGGGAAATGGTATTATGTTTCTCTAGACTGAAGCAGTTTCAAATCCAAAAATGCCCTAAAATGCAGTTGCAAGCAAAACAGAAGTGAGCAGGGCTGCTTTATTTAAAATCAACAAAATAATCACCAGGAGGCTATTTCACGTCAGAAGACTTAAATGTACATTTAGTACCTTCAAGTATTTCCCTAAAAATGAAACAGCTACTTGAAATAGCACTAATCTGATTGACAGATAAAATAATTGCTTTAAAAACACTTCTGAGTCATTTTGTCCTTACCTGCAGGCATGAACCATTACTGCATGCAGCGACTGCTCCATTTCCTAGCACAGACTTGAACAGGGATCACATCTATCTTACAGAATGTGACTAATAGGGGGATTTGCGATTCCTGAGCTACTTTCCAAAGGACACTCCCTTTTCCACATAACAGGGCACGAAACGCTTCGCCAAGTTCTATTTGCTACCGATGGAAGGGGCAGGAGCGCGGGGAGCGCGGCGGGGTCTGCGCGGCGCCGCTGCCGTGACAGGCGCGGGGTCTGCACCAGCCAGCCCCGCCAAGATCCGCATGCTGCAGCCCCGCCGGGCT
>WBNO01020054.1:13707-53399 GCA_013400575.1 Peucedramus taeniatus
CCGCTGCCGCCGGCGGGGGGGACGCGGGGGGTGTCCGCCGAGGGGAAAAACGCCGGAAAAAAGGATTCCTGGCAGGGATCGTCTTCCCGGGTACCCTGCTAAGAGGCACTGCACACCCGCGAGAGCCTCCACATCAAAAGCCCTGAAAAATATGGCTCTTTGAATCATTTTTGTCACAAAAAGCGAGGTATTAAATCGCTACTTTCACACACGGGTGAGAAACCAGACATGGAATACGCCAGGCACGCCTGGATTTTGGTTTTTAGTGGTCTGCCTCGAATGTCTCCCAAATACACTTCGAAAAGTAATGTTTCATTTTCCTTTTTCTTTTTCTTTTTGGTAACACCTAGTAATTCCCCCAGAGGGTGGTTGGGCACTGGACCAGGCTCCCCAGGGCAGTGGCCACAGCCCCAGCCTGACAGAGTTCTAGAAACGCTCGGACAATGCCCTCAGGCACATGGGGTGACTCTTGGGAATGGTGCCCTGCAGGGCTGGGAGTTGGGCTTCATGATCCTGGTGGGTCCCTTCCAACTCAACACATTCTGTGATCGGCAGTCCAGCACTTGCAAGGCCTGGGCTGGTACGTCGTTCCCAAAATGCTGGCAGCACACCCCGGCACGGACACCTGGAGTGCTGTCACCAAGGGGAGATGCACCCTGCCCCTCGCTTCACAAGATCCTGTCGAAGCACAGCAGAGACTGCTGAAAAGTGAATTCACCAGGTGCTCTGGAGTCGAAGTTTGTGCCCCAAAAAAACCGAAAGAACAAAGTCAGGGATGTGAGCCTAATTTAAAGACGGTATCCTCGCCGGAGAGCGCAGTGCCACCTATGGTAATACTGGTAAGACCTAAGCAACACCATGTCCACTTGTTAACAGCCACAGTAAACCTGAACTGTTTGGGATTAACCATTCCACAATGGAAGACCTTCAGCCTGAGTTTTCTTCCTCTCTTCACACATATCTCAGGTACAAAGCCACAGAAATGTCTGAAAACAGAAGAAGAGAACCTGGGTAACTAGATTAATTTTTTTTTCAACCACATACTTTACAAAAATACTATTACTATCTGAATGAGTTTATCCCTCTCATGCCCTGGTGGAAGGCTTGCAAGCTAGCAAGTGATCATCACCTTTTTAAGCATATGCCACTTGTCCTTCCCAAAACATACTGATCAGAGGAACCTCCAAGAAGTATCTCAGTTCTCACATCCAAAGTAGATGCTTCTCAGATCTTTGAAAACATGTCTGTGAAATGTCAGTATGTTCACAACTGGCTCCACCATGACTGCAAGTGCCATAAAAAACTTCTTTTACCATTGTCCATCCCAGGCAGCAAGTGGTCCTACAGCCACAGCTACCAGGATATTTCTCTGCACACCCAGACGCACATCCCAGTGCAGGGATGAACTAAAGTTCATTTCCCTACCACATATGCTTGACGCCAACTGACTATAAATGTGGTCCTCAACTTCAAAGTCCAACAAAATTTTAATTCCTTCTGAAGATGCTTAAAAATGAAAATGGATTACATAAACAGATATTAACAGAGGCAGAATTTTATAGCAAAAAAAATCCACAGAGTTTGGAACAAAGTGATCAACTTATTTATTCCATAACTAAGCCTCCACATAGACTTTGCAATGGATGTCTAGAGATTATACTAAGACTTCATTGCTAACAGTACACTACAAGATGTTAAAAACAAATCCAAGATAAAAGTTACTTCACCGCAAACTTTGAGTCCCTGGATTCTCTACAAGATGCACAGACATTCCTCCACAATGGTATTAAAGCACATAATTTAATTTTATGTTTAGTAACCAAGTGACAATAAAGACTTATTTAATATAGCTGCAAGAAGAATTTAAATAAAATGAGACCTCATAGGAAAAAAAAAATTCCAATGTCTTAATGAGCATTCTACTCCACAATTAGATAACACTTTCATCACAAGGCTTAGGGGTTTTTCTTTCCTGTTTCTCTTCTTCAATTTAAAATATTTTCTTATTTGGGATTTACCAATCTTCTGTCTCTACTACCTGAGATTTTTGCAAGTGGACCCCTATTGTTCATTTTTAAAAGCAAATCTGTACCTTTACACATCCCTACTGCACCAGCAAACTCAGGCTGATACCATCACTATCACTCCTCCTACAAAACTGATAGTGGGAATATCACCAAAATAAGACACATGAGTTTTACACTAAGTGCCTTTAGGCCATAAGAGGATAACGGCTGCAGAAACAACAATGTTCTCATTTGTTTATTTTGATTATTTCTAAATTACATATCCAGAATTCTGGGATCATTTACAGAATTTATTAGAACTTAGAAATTGCATCCCAAGTCCAAATAACACAACAGAAAAAACCCTTCAAACTGCAGTCACCATAGCACCACTCAACCAGCCTCTGCATCCAGAAGAATGCAAATTACAGCAGTATTTGTTAAACTCAAAGTAACAGAAAAAGAAAAGAGAGGAAAAAGCAAAGTTTTACAATTGAACAGCTCTTCCTGGAGGTTTCTTGGTTCAAGACCCTCCAACCTAACACAGACCTAACACTTCCACTTTCAGTTTACCTCAAGTACAGTGCCACAAAGGCAAATGCTGGGCTGTTCAGGACCTGCACCTCTTACAGATTCAAGGAACCATACCTATAATTGGTTTCATGAGTGGATCCAATAACTGTACTGGTCAGCACCCACAGGTACAGTGAACCTTTGCTTAGTGAGCAAACATTTACATCTTGACTGAAGAGTTTTGGGCTGTCCTAATTTCTAAGGCCACAAAAAAGACAGTACTCTACAGAGAACCACATCCAGAACAGATCATAACACTGACTGAATAAAAGTTGAAGATGAATGAAAATTAGAGCTTGCACATCTCAAAGTAGCAGATAATGCAGTAATTTTTTTCAGCTACAAAATAACAATAAATTCAGGTATGGGGTTGTACCATTGTCACCAACTCCTCAGTCATTCCATGCACTTCATCAGCCCACTTTGAGTAATTTCGCACTGTGTACAGATCAAGTGGCAGACAACTGGCTCTCAGCCAACGCCTGAGAGAAGCAGATACACTAAGTCTCTAAAGCCATACTATTCAAGCTGTGATTGAATGAAAACAAAAACCAGAAAGGCTCTACATTGCCCAAAATGGCTTCCTAATCATCATGATTGTTATTTTTTCAAACCAAAGCAAAGCCGAAACTAACCATAATTTTTTTTTTCAGCCTAGGTGTCTGCCTCCTCCAATACATTCAAGTGGAAATTGTGTGTTAAACTAGGGAAAAAGGCATCAGATAAAGTTAAAGCAGGAAGGCATTTGCTATGCCAAAAAATAAAGACCAGAGGCTTGGAAAAATGGAGAGGAGAGTCCTAGAAAGAGATGCTGGCAGTTTCTAAACTCACAGGGGATTTGTTGGAGAGCATCATACCAAAAGCTCCAAGGAACCTGAAGTTTCCATTCCAACTCTAGAACAAACCACCTCAGGAATTATAAGGGAAGAAACTCTCCACACAAGATAAAGAGAAATTCTATTATTTCAGCAATGTGAAAGAAGAACAATAAAAAAATATGTGGGAACTAGGGATCTCTGAGGGATATATACATAATCTGGAAAAAAGATCAGAGGAGCAGAATTAGCCTGGAGTTTTGTTTATTTGTTCTATCAATTTAAAAAAACCACACAAGAGCTCTCCACAATAAAAGAAAATAAAAAATCTTAGCTGCTATTTAAGCACAGATGGAAAAGTGTGGACAAGGTATATGGCACTGCACAAACTGTTCCCTGTGACATATGGGTAGATATCAGAGTCACCATGATTTCAAAGTCAACTGACAGAAGTCACTGTTTCACTAAAAATTTAATCATGTCTACCACAAACAGATTATCTCGATGGTCTACAACATGTTCATCAGTCAAGATTAAAATATCTTACTGACAGTGCATGTATTAAATTCATCCAGGGCAGAGATCCAGAGTTGCAGAACTCAACTAATACAGCTTCTTCCTCCTGCCACCCCTGTGCCTTTTGGGAGCAAGGGAGGAGACAAAGTAGCATCTAAACAGAAGGACCTTCAATTTTTTGCGAAGTAAACCCTGCCATACAAGTTTCCATACATCCTTTTTAAAATAAATATTATACTAAACAGATGCAAGAAAAATATACTTCATTTTTAATGAATAGGTAGGTTTGTCCACACATTTTGTTAGTCTAATCTGATCATAAACTAGCAGGTTTACTGCTTTTCTTCCACTTTCTGTGTGGTGCATATGTTAGGTATATATGTATATGGTAGCTTGAGGTGCTTTTAGCCTTTCTTCTACACTATCTTTAAACATGTACTTCCTTATCAATAGCCATCCTAGTCTATTCTCCACTGAATTCTCCATCCTTACATCACAGTTACAGCTGCTTGGATCTTACAGTTTGCCTATAAAACCCTCATCCTGCTGCAAGCTGACTACTTCCAGTGTTACTGTTAAAAAAAACAGTCCTGCTTCCCAAATGAATCTATGAAGGCAGATCTGAAACTATTAAACAAATCAAATTAATCAAACTGACTAGTCTAAGTAATTTTTCAGCCTTGAAGGCATGAAGTGCACTAAGAACTGTGGTATCAGTCCTGTGATTTTATGTGGACAGATCTATGTTTTGAGCTTTGGATAACTGTTAAACAAGCGACATGCTAAACAGCACAAAAGGCAATACATTTAAATTCTCCTGATGAGGCACTGGACCCCAGACAAAATGAGACAGCTTTGCACACAACTTGAGAGGTTCTCTGCTTTATATGTTTTAGATTATGTACTTTTAAAATAAATTCTAAAAGACTGCTAGAATCACGGGCTATGTGATTAAAATGGGTTTCAAAATGGCACAAACACAGAGCAAGCCTAAATTTGATAAGCACATGAATACTAAACGGGATAGTATGGAAGCATAAAGAGTATAACGGCGCTAAAATAAAATCTTCCAGATGTTACTAAGCTTTTGAAGTGAGGAAAAAGAAATAATAGCTTTATGGACTTCTTCAGGTCTCTCACGCATAACATTCACATCAAGACTGATACACAAGCCAGCAACTGCCTCACTGAAGAATAAGTGAGGAATTCTTCATTCTCATAGTTCTGCTGGGCCTGGCATTTGCTGTACCAGATGTATGCCCACCACCATGTTACTTTTCCCTCCCTCTTCCCATCTCAGGCCAATAAACAACTCTGACCAAAGTTTCTTTGAAAATCTGTGCTTTTACAAAAAACCATTCTGCAAAATAAAAAAAAAAACAACTTCATTTTGCATAACTATTTGTCAGATTAAATACCGGTAAGCACACCAAAGAAAGCACTATTCACCCCAAATATATCTGTGCTTGTTATTTCCTAATTATTGAAATATTGAACTTTATTATTTATAAGTATTTAAGGTTTATGAGAACAGTTTTGTTTGGAGGGGACAGGGACATTTCCTAGAGCTGCCAGAAAACAGAAAGCATATTCCTACAAATTTATTAATTTTAGGGGGAAAAAACCAAACAACCCAACCCAAAATATTCCAAGTATGTTAAAGCATATCCTTTGTCCTTTAAAAATCAGCTGCCAATTGCTTCCAATTACTTTCAATTACTAGGCAAAAAACAAAATTTCCATATGAAAATAGTTGGGCACAAGGTAGCTACAGACAGAGTGAATTAAAAATTTATTACTCTGTTAGATAAAACACAGTAAGTCATTTGCTGTATTTCCCAAACCTTGTATAGAGGCAAGTGGTTTGCTGAGCTTTAGCTTTTCTGTTAAAGCTGAAAAAAATTCAACTTCCAACAAAATGAGTGTTAGACACCCTCAAACTACATAATTTCTACTATCTTCACTGTCTTAACTCAATGGACAGAGTGAATGATTTCTAATTTCTAATCCAAAATATTTCTATTTTATTCCCTTTATATTGTAGAGTACAATTATTACTGTTAGGATCCTTCTGATAATAGCATTTTCTTTCAGGTCTATAATTTGCCTAAATGTCTTAAGTGCTGTTCAAATTTTCAACTACCATTATTTTTCCATCATTTGTTATTATGTGCTTTTATTTTTTTTTTTCAAAATTCAAGAAAAAAAATTGCTCTAATGTAGCAGAATGACAATTCCAGTTTTAAAGGAAAAACAGGTTTCTATTCATCCAAACTGAGTCAAGCGTATGTTACCTTATAAAGACTAAAGCAGTGACTCATAAAATCTTGCACACACTGATTCCTCCCTCTCCTAGGAGATGAAGCTACATGATTTACCCAAAAGGATTAAATGAGGTCACAGTTATTGAATACATGTTATAACCTTAAACTTCAGGTTAGAATTTCTTCTTAGTCTTACTTTTCAGAATTATTCACTGTTCTAAAAAGCGTTCTACTTTTACTTTTCCTTACAAAATTTAGATAGAAATCCTTACCGTAGAAATACTTCTAAATTGAGATATTTAGCATATTTATTTTATGCTTTTCAATATGTTTTTATATTGTGATTATTATCACAGTATCTCCACAACTGATTTTTCCAAATATTCTTTCAAGGTTTTTGACATTTCTTATCCAGCAGATCATCAGGCTCTTCTACTCCTTGACTTTTCAGATGCAAAGACATTCTCAGCCCTGTTCCTCTAGGACATGAGAAGGACTTGCTCACCTTTTCCTGGGCTCTTAAGAGTACAAGCAGTTCTCAGAAAAAGCTCCATCAAACAAGCACATAATCGCAAGCACAAAGCAAGCCAAAAATCTTTCCACTTTAGCAGTGATTTGTGCCCCAATGGGACATGGGCCCACATGGTGATCAGCTTACCTGAAGTCTTGAGGAACACTGGACAGGTTACAGAGTTGTCTCTGTCAAACTTCATATAAAATGTTCCATATTGTTTATAAGAGAGACAAGGGGCAGAATGGGGAAACAAGAAGTGTTTTGCATGAAGGAATAAGAGCAAGAGGAGCATCCTCAGCAGCCATTAAAAGTGCCAAAACCAAGATACTAATGGCAGTTGTACCCTGCCACACTCCACAAATAACATCACATACTCCTGGCTTTACCTCTAGTTCCTACATTTGGACACAGTACAACTCCTGTGTAAATAAGCCTGACCATGTCCACTGAGCAGTGCAGGGTCAAACCAGTCCCTCCTGAATGAAATTAGAAGGATTTGTCTCACAGCAACTTTCCCAATATTAAACATATCTCAAAATTCTCCATCTGAGCAGTCAGCCATCCTTCAAGTATGCTCTTTGCAGCTTGTTTCTTGTTGAAAAGACAACTGAAGGGCCAATGCAAGCTCTGAAATCCTGCTCGAGCCTGTCAGACCAACATAATTACTGCAAGGAAAAGGATCTGTGGCCCCTGCACACACCTTTGCTATCTCTGAGATAAAGCACACAACCAGCAGAAGAAACTTAACATGAAAGCAGCACCACTTTCCAGCCACTGGAGATGCAAGTGTGCTGACTGCAGCCATCCCTGCCTCTCACACATGGATGTGCCCTCCTGCTGCCATCACCACCCCACTGAGAGCAAGAATCCCCCAGACACTGCAGGGAAGGAAATCACTGTATAATGTAAAACACACCCCCAGTAACAGATAAAGCTGGAATGATCACACCTGGGAACAAAGACAATCCCCTGTTAATATAGCATCATTTTATTACCCTAGATTTTTTAGTTAAATAAATAGATCTACCTATTAAATTACATCTTGATCAAGTTTAATATTTTGGAAACAGTATCATCAGTAAAGCTGTAACACAGAAAAATTAAATTTCAGAATTATTACTGGAGATAAAATTGTAACGAGATAAAATTGTAACGATGACAAATTTTAAATACGCATGCAGTGCCCACAAAAGGAGGGACCATCTAATTATATTTCAAGTGTTTTTCTCACATATACAATTTTCACTCTTTAATTGCCAGTGCTCTGGATTAACATAGCAACAATACTGGGGATTTTTCTACTGGGTTTCTCCCTCGTGCAATGGACATAGCAGTAACACAGGAAAGTATTTCCTTAAACAAAAACCCAACACTGATAACTTGGCACTCAGCCAGCTGACACTTCCCATTTCGTAAGGAACGGAAATACCTTTAATTCTTCAGATGCCTGTCTTTGTGAAGTCTGTTTGTAATTACCACATAATACCTACATGTACTGAATATCTATAATTGGAAATATTGAAAGAGACATACTACGTTCACAAAAACGGAAAGAAAATAGGAGGCATTTCCAGGTAAGGGAATGCTATGAAAGCCTTCTAGTTCTGAAGGACTTCTATTAGGAATATTTTTAATTTTATAGCTAAAACATACAACATGCATGCAAATACATGTCAAAATATCCCCTTGCTTTGTTTTTGCTCTGTTCTTCAAAGAAATGGGATTATTAAAAAAAAATTATACATATGCAACATCAATAAATTACTAAAGTGGAATCTGGAGAAATATCTATAAATTTTTGCTGCAAGATATGAGATTTTTAAAAATTTGATCAGAAGAAAATTCTGGCTACTAAAAACAAAATATTTTTATAGGAAAGAACAGAATTGAAAGCAACCCCAACAAGGGAGGTATTTACATAAAGCAGAGGTTTGTCCAGACCTGATAGGATCTGATCCTGCAGTTCGTAAAGCTATTTAGATCTATGCTGCTTGCCTTTTTTTTTTCTATTGTTCATTAATATCTCATCTACATTGTATCATAATCAGCCATTGCTTATGTAAAATTACAAGTGTTCTTGGCTGGCCTGCAAATCTACCTCTTAAACATTAAGACTTTCAAGGCTGGTTTTTTTTTAGCTCTACTTTTTTCTTTTCACACCCTCTCCTCTTCTCCATCTGACTTCCCCATCACTTATTCAGCAATCATATGAGAAACCTGCTATTGTCTTGCCTAAAAGCTGGCTACAAATAGTTTCTTCTGTAGTGAAGACACAGCGATGTAGGTGGCGAGAACTCACCCTCCACTCTGCAAGTGTGTGGTGATGTCACAGCCCTCTGGTACCTCCCATCTTCTCCTGGATCCCACGGTGCAGATTTGATTGAGTGATGCTGCTGGAGGTGCAGGACATCAGCCAGCCTGTCCCCAGCCTTCTCCTCCCTGTCCCCCACCCTTCTCCTCCCTGTCCCCCAGCCTTCTCCTCCCTGTCCCCCTTGTCCCAGCACTGGTGGCTGCCGTGACTGACCCACCAGGAACTCAGGACTTCTGCACCTGCCGGTCTTTCCCTGCACACACGAGGCAGAGACTTCACTGTTGGCAAGACAGGTTTTCAACACAGCCCTAAGTTTGGCAGTTGTTAGAGCAACATTTAAACAATATACAATGCTGTTCAGGCTGCCAACAGTGTCAGTTACGTCTTTCATAAAAATGAAACCTTACTGAACTAAAAGAAACTGTTTTAAAAACTGACCAATGCAGATAATCACAAAGACATCAAAAGGAAAAAGAAAATGGGAAGACAGACTCCTGATAACATTCTACCTACTATTTTAGGTTTTGCTGAGGACTCAGAGCAAGGGTGCATCCTTAGAGCATTTCCCTTTATATAAACACAGGCAAACAAATTGAAAACCTTGTTGAATAAAATAAAAAAAACAATTAAAGAGCATGGCAAGTTGTACTATCTGAATTCTCTTCCAGTTTCACTATCCTATTCACCATTCCCTAGAGTATCTAAGTTTACAGTCCCAGAAGATACATGCTTGAAAATCAGATTAATCAAGTTTCAACAGGACTGGCAAGTCTAGCCCAGACAAACCTAACCAATGATCATCCTGGCTCCCATACAAGGCAGGAAATATGCTTCAAAGATTATATATTTTTAAGTGCCACTACTACTTCACCCTACCTTTGGGAAACATGGAATATGACTACATTTATATCATCTTTATTTGCTCCTGGTATTTAACATCCATAATGAGAAATTGTGAATAAGCATCATAAGAAGAGATCATCTAACAAATTGATTCTAAACAACATGATTTTCCTAAGTTATGAGAATCACCAATATAGCTTCAAATGTTAATTAGTAACTGCATGAAGGAAAAGAAATTAAAAAGAGCACAGAGACTGTTGGGAAAATGGGCAGAAATAACTGAGATCAGAAAAAAAATTAAGCAATAGAAAAATACAGCAACATTTCTGGAAGAAAGAGAAGGAACATTGACAGAGAAAAGGTATGTTGCCAAGGCAAAAATAGACAGCTGAAGACAGTAGACAAAGAAGGGTGAGAAAGCTCAGAAGAGTGTAGGAAGAAAACAAAACTGAAAAAGATGAGGACTAAAACTTGCAAGGGAAAACACTAAATGCAGCAAATGTGTTCAAGTGAGCTGATGTGAGGTTGTTAGGGAGAAGGACAACAAGAGCATTTTGAATATTTTAAGGAATATTGATGTGTGCTTTTCTATGCAGTGTCTACAGGATACCCCAGAATATGCACTGGAAAACAACACTTGCTTTCCACCCAAAAGGACATGACAGTAAGGACATCACTACTGTCCCCCCATGGCTGCACTGCTGTTTCTACTCAAACAAGCAACCAAGCAATGACAAGAGCAGTGAGGAAATGGCACATCTGCAACCTACACCCATCACCTTACATTCAAAACCATGTCTTCAAGATTTCTATACACTGGAAAATATGGCATCTTCAGTACAATCTAACCTGACTTTAAGAGAGTATAGAGTGTATTTAGAGAACCTGCAGCATCTATTTTTTTTACATTAGAAATTCAGCTGTTGCCCATTGTGAATAAAGCAGTACAATAACATAATGGAAACAAGAAGTAAAACATACATTTAAAAATTGGGTCTTCTTCAGAGTTTTGATTAGTTGTTCTTCATGCTTATTTTATAGAAGACTAGGAAAAAGAGCTTGCTTTTTTATTTTTTAAATATGCAACACCCACAAATTGCTACGTTCAAGTTGGAAAAACTTTCCATCAAAATGAGTCAGCAAATCATTCCTCCAAGAAGAATAAAAAAAAGGGTAAGACTTAACATTGCCCTGGTTTATTTTTATTTAGAAATATCATTAGGAAAAGTGATTAAAAGTGATAAAATATCCAGACTTTATCCCTCTAGGATAATTATTACAATTATTTCATCCCTCTGTTAATATGCTTGAGAAAGCACATAAGGGAACTAGATAAAGAAAAGGCCACATCCAGAAGAAGCGTAAATTAAATTATTTTACATTAAGCTTTTCTATGTCCAACAGTCCTCTTAAAAATCTAGCTGGAACAGTTGTAGAAGCTACTAAGCCCAGCATTTGTAGGTGTATAAATCCCTAGCATACTGTCAAGATCATTGAGGATATCAGCACTATTTTTAAGAGAGAAAAAAATGGCTTTCCTACAATTCTACTTGTTCCACTGACTGAACAGGCACAATGACAATTCTCAACCACTAACTCTTAGACAGATTAAACGAATTCTGCCTATTAGTGTCTTTATCTGAGTCACCAAGCTCCTTTTACCACAGGCAGGGAAATTGCCTATGTTGAGAGTTCAACTCATTACTTGGTTAATCTAATTCCAAACAGGCTGAATCCCCCCAGGTGCCAGCATCTCCCCTCCAACAATAAAGAAGTCTGTGTGACCAGACAGAATGTGGGTGCCTACACTGAAGACAGCCACATGAGATCAAGTGAATCCCAGATTCAGGTATCTCTATCAATTCATATAATCTTCACCTATTTGGTTACCGACTTCTGTTGCCATTTAATGTGAGGTTACAACACCACTTATCATCCATCTTTCTGTACTAGAGACACCAAATCACTTTCCTTCTATAAGGTATAAACAGGGAAAGAAGGCTATGGTTTGAATGGTATTTTAGTTTGTTGAACAGAGTCACTCAGCTGTTCAAGTTTTTGAATTGCTGTTATTCAAATCCCCTTACACAGACACATATCATCAATCACATTAACATTTCATCTTCATTGAAAAAGGAAATAACATGGATATGACAAAGTTTGAAAACAGGAAACACACAACTAACCAAGGAGAGTATCAGTGGAGAAAAAGTGCTTATAAAAGTTCCAAGAGAATTGTAAGAATGCATATGCATGTTGGCTTAGAAAAATATTTTTTTAAAAGTAGACAGGGAAAAACAAAGACATTTCTGTTGTATTTCCTTCTTATCATCACTCTTATATTTATGCAAAAAAAATAGCCCTTTTGTTTCTAAGTACTATAAGCAAGATAAACAAGGAAGCACACAACAGCACAGGGAAATTTAAATACAGATAGAAATGCACTCAGGCTGACAGAGTTAAATGGGATAAATCTAAGCAGATATATTTGTGGATTAAGAGACACATACAGGACTGTAAGAACATTTTCAGACCTATAATGCCCCTAATCTCTGCTCATATGTAACTCTTGGTTACCAAGCCAAATGTTTAAAACCTGTGATGGGTAGAGTGAAGGCCATTGTAGAATCACTATTTTTATTTACTGTCGTAAAAAATTTAGAATTTCAGGGGCAATAAATATATTGCTACTGTTGGCAGCACAACAGAATTATCAATGTAGCCATTGTGCTGTTTCCAGAGCATGAGTGCTCCAGAACAGGTATGGCCACAGTTCTGCAGCCAGGGCCAGGCTCTGAAAAACTCTGGATACTGCCACAGTTACAGCAACCATTATGGACCCTTTTCAACTCAGTTGTGCATTTCTTTTTTTTTTTTTTTTTTTTAACTTTGAAGCTAATACCACACTATCTGTTCTCATACATACAAGCACATGAATTCCTGACAGAAGACAAAGTTTTAGACACACAGCAGGTTTAAGGAACAGAATCCTCATGAAAAAGACTAAAACACTTATAATAGAGCACATTTTAGCAAACATCAGTTGAAAAGTGGCTGAACAGAACAGTTAAACAGTAGAAGACTTAATCCTGTAACAATTCCATGAACTAAGGTTTCAACAAATCTACTAACATGCAGCTAAATGATAGAATAAAATTGAATCTTCCACAGTCCAAGTAAGAGGCAAAAGAGAAACAGGTCAATCAACAAAGATCTCATCTTTTGCTGTGTGGCAAAATCTATCCCAGAGTGCTGACATGTAATGTTTTTTGTTCTGACTTACCACTTTTATAATAAATGCTTATATTAAAATAAATAATGCAACATTTCAAAATATATAGTTAGAATTCAAACCAAGAGTGTGATCATTAAAGTGAAAATATTACCTAAATTAGAGCCAGCTTTTTTTATTAAGCCATGTCACCAAGTAGAAATGATTTTATTCTGCCAATTAACCTGCAATGTCAGACCACTGAAATATCTTTAAAGAAGCTAATGAGAGGCTGTCTAACAGTGGCACAGGTTGGTTTATGCCTGGCACAATGCCATGCATAGAGACTGGCACCACAGCAGCTTAAATTACCTCTCTATTACACTCCTGACAATAGTATGCACATACTGAGTGTCCAAGCAAGAATAATTGCATGAGATAATCAGAGTTTAAAAACAAACACACACAAAATACAACCATACCCTAACTACTTTCTGTGCATTTCTGGCACAGCACCCACAAAAATTAGTCAACTGGATGAGTTTGTTTCCCTCTTTTCTTTTTCCTCTTCTGTTTTTTGGTTGGTTGTTTTTGGGGTTTTTTTAACTTCTCCTCTGAGATGGGGACATGAGTATTTTGCAAAACAGCCTGAAAGAGCAGAGGGTTCACACAGGTATGGGATTTTTAGTCACTGCAGGTCATTTAAGTCATTACAAAATATCAGAAATGCCTAACTTGACCATTTTGGCCCTACTTGTAAAGGGCTGGTGTATGTACAACTGGGGCAGAGCCTTTTTTTGCCTCCTTCCTCTTGCCCTTGGACAGACACAATAAAATATTCACGAGTCTGCTAATTTCACAAATTTTGTCTCAAGTCTTTCAAAGATCAGAGCCAAGATCTGTCCCTCTTTGCCAGTCAAGGAGGCTTTGGCAGTGCTAAAACGGGCACAAGTATGAGACCAAAATGTAACCCCACTTAGGGGGTAACTAGCAGAGATGAAATCCTGCATATCATTAGCTGCTAACACATGCCAAAAGCACACATGTGATCTGCATGTATTTACCCACATGTGGTGTCATTAATCACAATCCCAGTTTAAGCCCTCTGTCAGGCTTTTACTCATCTTTCCTCTCATTGAGAGTACATAGTCTTGAATCATGTCAAGGATTCCTTTTTTTTTTTTGTCTTATCCTTAAGACTATTTTTGTATACCAAATAAACTATCTATGTATTTTAAGCTGTGTGCCTATTAAGATCTGCCCAGAGAGAATGTGCTCAGAGAGCACATGTTTTAAACTACAATTCTCCTTTATATTGTTCATTTTCTCAAATAGCTTCATTATGTGGTGGCATTGTTGTGACTGGCTCAAAAAACAGACACTTTCTACTAAAAATGAAAAGAATAAGTAAATTGTTATTTATGAATGAGGAAAACAAGCATGGTGAATAGCTGTGTTTTCCATTTTTCCAACACAAAACTACCTGAAAATATTGCTCTGATTAAGTCATATTCACTTCAGTTTGCCTGACCCTGTCGGTCAGTCTGGTGTTTTCCATGTGTGAAGAGCTCACAGCAGGTTTCACCACGTTTCCAGTGCTGAGACAAGAACCATTTCAGTTTTCCTATACCCACAGAGGCAGACTGGCTCTCTGGAAGAGGAGGACATGTTCATCACTGACCTGAGTTCTGCCCTGTAAGACTCATTCTGACAAAGTACAATGAAAACATTGATTAGTGTGGCAGAGGAAAAAAGGGGTTGAAATCAATATTTTATTACAGTCCGTGTTTAAATCCCTCTAGTAATCCCTTTTCCTTTGCAGTTTGCTTTACTGTTTAAAAAAAAATCATTAGTCATCCTTTTCCTGTGGCATTCCTCAAGGCAGACTGATTAAAATACTGCCTTCTCTCTCTTTGTAAGCACAACGCTGTAGAGGACACTTGGCACTGATGATGCTCTTGAAGCACTGCTTTCCTCTCATCTCAGAGACAGCTGCACTGCACACAGTTCCTCAAAAAACCACAATCATGACCAACAGGTACCAGGATACATTTGTGATTTATTGACACAGCATTGTAGTGTGAAGTTCATTCAAAATTCAAAATGCACATTTTTTCCAGTGACTGTGGAGAGTATCAACTGTCAGGGAGATCCCAGACATGCTCCCCTTTTGAGGACTACTGTACTGCCTTCCAATAAAAATCACTTTCTTTTTCTTTGCACATTAGTAAGTACTTTCTGTACCTTCAGGATAAGCGTGCTCCAAATACGAATCTACATGATGGTATTAAAGCCTTTTTGAGATATATTTTCATGCTTAGTCCTTATTTTTATCTCCTACAGTGTTACAGCCATGGAGCATTTGTGACAGACTTCAAAATCTACTAAGACTCCAGTTTTTCATATCCTAGCTCCAACACTGCCATCAGACACAATTCACAGGAAACACTGAGGATTCCCTCTACACCAGCCAAACCATCTTACATAATAATGAAGTATTCTTATACAGAATTTACATTACATTACCCTCAGATAGGGTTAGAACATACTGTTCCATATAAAAACTGTTTCCCTGAATGAAGAGCTTAACAGGCCAAGAATACAAGGAGTATACCATGGGGGAAGAGAAGGCAAGCATGGCAAGATAAAAACATTTAAAAGTGCATCTACACAAGTTACATTTATCATTAGAGTAATGCAATTGCCAACCAAATCCATCATCTCCTCAACTCCTTATGGCTATGATGGCAAGAAATTGCTAAAGAGGTTGAAAAAGATGAGTGCAGCAGCTACAAATGTTCATGATGAAGGGTATTTATAGGACAGGAACACCACAGGAAGAAGAATGGAGAATTTACAGGAGATAAGGAATGAGTGGGCAAGGTTCACAATGCTGACAGATATGGAGAGACAGATGATGCAATCAGATTTGCACATGAGGGAGGAACAGAGTGGGCAAGTGCAGATAATGGGGAAAAAATAATCTGGCTCAGTTTAAAGCAAATGTTGATGAAGAAATTGTGAACGGATACTTATGTCAAAATAAGAAATAGAATTCATTGTGTATGCTTCTTGGAAGAACTCACAGGGATGATCCTGCAGTGATCAAGTTGGTAGATAAGGTATACATATTTCCTTTCTCACATAAATTCTTCTACCCACTTGAGAACCTGCCTTTTAGCATATAAATATATTTTACTGCTCCCAGCCTCAATTAAGATGCTCTTCTGCATTTTGTATTTTAAGTCACAGCACAGTATCATGCACTCCAGGGTTTTCTGGGGGGTTTGGGGGGGGGGGGGNTTAATTCTTTTAGGAGCTTTCATGATTCCATACCTACTTCACGTGGAATGAACAAGCAGTCTAACACAACTTCATCTGCAATATGTTATCTTTAGCAGCACAGTGTTCTTTAACATATGGAATTAATGTTATGCAAAATTTGAAGAAGAAGGGATTGGTAATAATCTTGCTGCAATGCCTCTGAGAGCAGGAATGGGAAAATACTATGAATTAAATGACTCTGTCTTCCAGAACCATGTACTTTAAAATACCTTCCTATTATTGGTTTCATGACTTCACTAGATGACAAAACAATATTGATTTCTTAAATAAATGTCCATTTCTTTAAATCTCTACTGAATTCTGTATTCACTTAATTATATGCCTGAATAGTAGGATATCTCAGTATTACTCAACCTTTAAAACAAGGGTGCATATATTTAACACTATGGATATCTGCTTTTTGCCTCTAAGTATGCAGCAATATAGAGAAACTGCTACCATTCATTTACATTCTAATGCTTTTCTTGAATCACACATTTCTGTATCATGACATGGGCAACTGCACAGTGCCACTGGCTGCTAGTAATCACCAACAATGTCACATGACCAGTCAACATTTCCTTTCTGCAGCTGAACCCAAAACACAAAAGATGCTAAATTACTCAACTAGTTCTGCCAAAGATGATCACAGGTCTCTTTCCCAGATTCTTCAATAACTATATCCTGTTAAAAATAAAGAAGGTAAGTAAAAAGGCAGAAATACAGCTTCTGAAACCTAGTGGGACAGGGTTTCACAGGATAATGCTTTAATATTTGTAGATCATCAATCAAAACATGGAAGGCCATATTTAAGGGAATTCATTTTCAAAGCAATACTTCCTATAATTGCCTAAAAATAAATTGACTATTGTATATTTAATCATTACAGTCAAAGAATACAATAATGTAGAATAACTGCCATTCTCTTTCAGTTAAATATCACAAGCAATCCCCAGATTGGGTTTGTGCTTGAGGTATTTTTTGCTATGGGAAGGGCACATCTCAAAATTCAGAACTGCTGATAGTGATGAGGGAGTTCATGAGTTACCCTGAGTGAGAAATCCAACAGTGCTTCAAGAGCCCTCAGCCCATAATTTCTTTCAAGAAGGCAGCACAAGAAAGAATATAAAACCTACTAAGAGGGCAATTTTAGAGAATGTGAAGTATTTTTCTCTGTTGGAGAGCTGGTATATGGTGAGCTACCACAATGTTCAGTATTATTTACAGACAACAATTACAGAGCTTACCATTATCTGAAAGATAAGTTACTATATCAGGTTTAGACTTCTGCAAAATGAAATATAGGTATAGGAAAAAAATGAAACAAAAAAAAATACACCATTTTCATAGTAAGAACAAAAACTATATATACAATATGATAGCTTAATGTGTCTCTGCAACCCTGTATATTGTGCTCTAGGATGACTCTGCTTGGCAGCTCCTGTACAAGTGCCTCTTCCTTATACCAGTGGCCTCTGTTCTGAAAGCTGACATCAATGCCAGCTGGGAAATCCTTCAGATAAAAACTCTGAAGTAATGAGATTCAAACCAGAATTTTTCCCTTGCAAGGCAGACTAAAAATCAAATAGTGCTCCAAATTTAAACACCTTGAGAACATCTATAGGAATTTATTTTTTCCCTTTACTTATAGGCTATTATTAGTCAGTTATTTTCTTACCAAAGCACTGGAAAAGCTTGCTTTCTCCTATGCTGTATTAGGGCTCCAGGTTTATAATGTCACAGTTCACGTAAAAATATTGCTACATAGAAGAACTAACATCTTCAGTCATCTCTAACATAAGTATCAAGAGTAGGCAAAATTAGCAAATAATTTCTAAAACACATATAGTAAAAGATAAATAAAAGCTTTGCCAATCCACATGAGTCTGACAAACAATTCCACTTTGGAAATTCTGTAGTACACAGACTATCACTTGAAGGCATAAAAAAAAAATTACATTTGTTTTGTATAAAACATCAGAAGTGTTACACCCACCCTCTTATTTTTGATCTGCTTTAGATCTTACAAATAATTCCTGCTTTGATGGAGAACATGACTGTACAAATATTCTGAGTGCCTAAGAAAGTATTTAACTTTAATTTGGTAATTTAATAACTGTAAATGAGATGCACATAAACAAAGAATTTGTTTGGAGAGCCCCATCAGCTGATGTCTGAGATGGGAATGAAAGGTCCCCTTTGTCTACCTAAAAGATGTTTTTCCAAATGACCTCTGGCATGTCACTTAAATTGAAAGGAGGAGCCTGAAGCTTTCATGAATGTGAGGTTACATTCCTATGTGACCTTTGTTAAAGACTTTGAATTTGCCTAGCATAAAAAACATCAGTTTATTAAATATAGAATGTCAAATGTGCTATAAGTAACATCAAAAACGAACAACATGTAGAGTCCAAAACAAAATTAAATGTAGGTCTCATGCAAAACAAAATTGTCTGGTTTCCTGATGTCTTTCAAATAATCATTCAAGGACACTTGATTTGAATACATACATTTCAGCAAATAGCTAAAAGTCAGTACAAGACTGAGATTATAAATCTAATCATATTCATATCCTTATATGGATGTATTAAATTACCAAAGGTCTTGATTTCAGTTCATCACTAGCAGCAGTACAATCATATAATGAAGCAAATTCAGACTGGCTCATGCTGGAATAATCCACATTGACTTAGCACTTTAATTACTCATATTTCAGCCTGCTATAAGCTACTGTAAGGTTTTTCTTTACAAGACAAGGGTTTTTTTCTCCCATCAGTGTCTAAATAAGTAGCTAAGTATTCCTAGTTGCTTTGGGTTTTTCTTTCCATGGAAGTCTCTCCAAATACAAATAAATGCCCTAATGCCTGGCTTAAACCTTCATTCCCCAAATCTGACCCAGAAAAACTTAATATGCCAATTTCTATGATTAATTTTTTTAAAAATTCCCAAGCAGCCACCTAACTGATCTAATTTATTTAAAGTAAAATTAGCTTTCTCTCCCTGTTCTTCTGGTATTAAAATTAAACTGTGTCCCATTGCAGTTTTGGTGTTTTAACTTGATATATGTAACTAGCACTTTGATTGCTCTTCTCACACAACAATACAAAGCCTTCCAACCACTTCTGCCCACTCCATACTTTTCACCTCAGCACAAGTGCAAAATGCCATATCTAAGGCAGTTACATCACCCTAATGGTATTCAAAAGCTAAGTAACACAGTATTAGTTTCACTCACACTAGTGATTTCTTTATGCATTGTTAAATAATACCACACAAGCTGAATTACAGCATGAAATTCCTAACTATGGCTCTCTGAAATTGTAACACTGGTGCACCATAACATACATATTGCAGCCCTGAAACACCTCATCTTCACAGCCATATCCACACTCCTGGTCACTGCAGTTATGATATGCAGATAGATCTGTAGTCCAAAGCCAAAAATAAAGCAGTGTAGGAATACCTAATTCTTGCTTAAAGTTCCAGTCTTAAAACCACAGTGATGAGATTTCCATAAGCTGTGCTTTCTACAGCCATTAACCACAGCCTGGCAGTGAGTCACAGATGCAGTCACAAGTCAACAAATCCCTGTTAGACACAAGTTCCAGGTTTGCAGAACACAAAAGCCATTTTCCAAAGCAGCACAGCACAGCATAAGAATAATCTTCACAGCAGCACAGCTCCCTCTCCAGCACAAGGTAAATCCACAGCAGGACATGGAATAACAAGTATCTAGGAGTGTTTTTACTTAATGACAATTCTGATTAGTATTTATGGTGATTTTAGGAAAAATGTAACTAACTACACTATTTACATAAGACAGAAGTACCCTTTTCACCTTCCTTCCCACACTAATTTTCACATTTAGTAATATTTATTAAGATATATTTGGATTATATCATTTAATTGTTAAAATATTGAGATTTTGAGTATGTTAACTACATAAATTCAAAAGGGTGGGTAGAAATGCTTGCAAAAATAACTAAACACAAGTACACTGTCATAAACAAATTACATAATTAACAGAACCTGACTGCCCATGATTTAAACTTTTTTCCCCCACCACTGTCTTACTTCAGTTACTGCAAGCTTCTCCAACACCCTTCAAATACACCTTGGACAGCAAAACTCTGACCTGCCCAAAGCAGAGGTGTTCATTCAGCACTCCCTGCCCAGCAGGAAATTCCAAGGCATTTTCATGGTTTGTCTTTGAGACCCAGATCTCCTGATTTGGTTTTAAGACTAGTCCAGAAAAATTTGTCACTTGCAAAGCCTGTTAGGTACCTGGAAGATTTTGAAACTCTCAACTTCTCTGGAATACTACCTGTACTTAGAAGTTACAAAAATATGTATTCTAGCATTCACTACTATTTTCAGTCTAGGAAAACTGAAAGACTGAAAACATTTCAGACTGATTTATATGCACATCAAGGGATTTCTTAACACATAAAGCTCCTCTTAGCCCCTCAACATGCTGACATGGAGATTAGCCACATTAGCTGATGCAGTTTAAAGCAAATTAAAAGCAGTATTTTAAACCTGCCACATCGTGAAGAAATGAAACCTTTTTTTACCTCACAGACTATTTTAGACAAAAGCATAAGCCAGTGCCCTCTTGGCTCTTAAATCCACCAAAGCAAAATGTAATTTCTACACTGAAGAAAAAAAAGGAAAGTTTTGTTCAAAGAAAACCTCATTGTAGAAGAGGACAGCACTCACAGAAAATCTGAACAGGACAATAGATGGGACTTTTCACCTATCTCAGAGTAGCACACTGAAGTTGCTCATTCTTCAAGTGAAAAAAATCAGCCTATGTAGTATATAATGGTAGTCACAAGGACAGTTGAATTTTTATTATATAGTCCCTATGCTCCTAGCAACAAACTACAAAATATCTAATTCTAAGAAACACTCTAAATAGTGCATTTTTGACAGATTTTATCAGTCACACAGTACAAACAAAAGCAGGAAAGAGGTCAAACCAAGTATGCAGCTGACTGATGGCCAATAGTCTGCTTGCTACCACAGAACTGCCAAACCTTTGTTGGAGGATTAAGAAAAAAAAATAAATTTTAAAATGCACTAAAGGGTAGTAAAATATGCAGGGTTTTTTCCTGTGGTTGTGGAACTGACTTCCTTTTACTATTTGCATTTGTGTTTATCTTCAAATTGCTCATAAGTACACAGATAACCAGCTCCTTAGCCAGCTAAAACTTCAATTGTGTCATGTAAACAGGACTTATAAAGAGCTATGGAAATGATATGTCAAACTTCATGTTTGACAGAGCAGTCACCTTTTATTGCAGGAGAAATGAAGCAAAAGTCATCATGTACCTTGTAAACAGGTAATTACTTGGTCACAAATGGAAACAAAGCTTAATATAATGGGAACACAATAAATTCTACAGCATATAACTTGCCTATATTTCAAGACAAGATCTTGGGCCTAGGCTACTTGGACAATTTGCCTGAGTAAACATAAACATATAGGAGAAAACTCAATACAATAGAAATGCTATTTTAGTTTGTATTCAGGATTTAACTAAATGAGCCCTGTAGCCAAACTGCATTGCATTTGCTCTTCTTTTACAAAGTAAAAAACAAGTAAGGAAAATAATTCTACTACACACAAATAAAGGTTTTTGTATTGCAGCTGACAAAAACAGATCCATACTTTGCTGAATCCATTTGTCAAAAGCTTGCAGTACTGAATAGGAATGAAAATCCACATGGGGAGCAGATGGATTCAGACAATTTTGGAGCAAAAACCACTGCCACCTTCCAAAATTTCTCAGACCACTACCAAAACTCTTTGTCAACTTTGTAATTATTGTAGTTCTGCAAAGTCACAGCAAATCATTTTTCCCTGCTTGTCATGTCACAATTAAGGAGCCACTGGAAAACAGATGCACCAAAAACACTTTGTAGACCGTGATATAAAAACACACACATACTGCTAGCAGCTCCTGAGCACAAATCATAAGGTACAGGAAGAAGCAGTGAACTATTTTATACACCTCTGGTGATTTTAAAGAAACAACAGATCAATTAGCTTGGGTGCTGAGTGTTCAGCCTGTGCTGCTTTCAGGGATCTCCTCCTTCCCAGGAGCCACATCTCCCTCACTGCAGCACAGCCTGCAGTCCCTGCTCCCCAGGGCTGTATTGCTGCTAAACACAAAACCAGGTACTGCTCTGCTGGATCACTGGGAGACATAAACCAAGGGCACACCTACGGAATTTACTTTGCCTTCAAGAAGCAGAAGGGAAAATAACAAAACTCTTATTTGCATAGGAAAAAAAAACATTAAAAGCATGTGCAATCTATAAAGTTTAAACTGGAAAGCACTGAATAAAAAGTTAAAGTTGTCTTAAATGAAGGGAATTAAAGCCAGCATTTGCAACATGTGAGGCAGACAAAAAAACAGACATCCCACAAAGCATCCCACTTTCTGATGTCTTAGTCAAAAGCACAGGGCTGTCTACAGAGCACCAGTCCTGATAGGATACTTGCAGAGGCAGGTAGCTCCAGCAGTCCATCTGTTGACTTTTGCTATGTTTTTGGGTATTTTAACTTCTTCAAGGATTCTTGCTTCCAAAGGGAAAAAAGCTCTCCCAGACACAAATGTGATCAGGGACCTGCTTAGTGATTAACCCAGCTGAAATCACTAAAAGACCACTCAGCTTTTACAAGAAAAAAGGTATTCAGTACTCACTCTTAATAGGATTCCACAGTAGAAAAAATATTCAAAATATTCAAATTAAGTACAATTGAAATATCAGGGAAAAAAGTCACAACAAAGAAAACCTGATGGGACTGAAGTACAAGGAATGTTCAGGTTGTGTCATGGCTGTCCTTGTCCCTAAAGAACCAGGAACTGCCTGAAGAGGCAAGGGAGCAACACTAAGGTAGAAAATCCCAGAAAAGTATTAGAAAACTGTTAAAGGGAGACCCATTTGAAAAGACTCAGATATGGTAAGCCTGTGCTAACACAGACACCAGACCATCACAGAAAGCAAAGCACTCAGAACAAGAATGCCAGGAGGGCATGGACACATTGTGCAAAGCCTGGAAGAAAAACACAGGCCACACCTGGAAGAAAAACTGTTAAGCAGCAATGACATAACATTATTTTTGGATACAATAAACCCTGAGAAAAAGCACAGCTAAGAGAATTACCAGTGATTCTTCATGGTGGAAGAAATACCACCAGGATTCAAAACTGACGCAATCTCAGAAAATACACTCTAATATATAACACAGACAAGTTTCTGCCTTGCATTAACACAGGCCACCTCAAACATAACCAGGATACTTCACCTCCAGAAACTTGCAACCATGAATACCAGGAAGAGGAAGAACAGCAAGAAAGTCAGCACTGGATTCTGGATCAGAGTCTAAAAACCTTTAACAGCATTTGCCAACTCATTTTGCCTGCTAAGTGATTTTAGCATTTACATTCCCTGCTCAGTTATCCCAGAAACAATATCAATGTGGCTTCACTGATCCCTATGCCTAAGACAGCCCATAACCATGAAGCACTTTCTACACAGCCTCTAACAGTGTAGTGCATAAATTATAAATTATTAAACTTAATAAAAAACTTAATAGCAGCAGACTCTACAGGCATAGGTCTTACCACAATATAAAGTTTCAGAAATACTTTCCTTTTATCCCAGTAGTGTTAAAATGTCTACTGTAATAGAATAAGATTAAACAGAGGCAGTGCATGCAGAGAACCACGTTAGAGCAACACCACCACCATGTACAAATTAATTACTTACCTTAAAAAGAAAATGAAAAGAAACAGAAGTTAAATCTGTAAAAAAACTTAAACAAGCAAACAAAAAATAAAAATCCTTAAGGGCATGATCCTTCATTGCCTAGATCTCATATACTAGACATAGCAACTTATGAGAACACTACCACTGACTTTAGGAAGCACCACTCACAACCTCTCTAAACAAGCAGCTCAGCCTGATCTATGACAGAGCTTACTGGGCACAAAGACCATCAAATCAAGAATTTTCAATACCACTTGAAAAGCAGCACTTGAAGGGAATGCTTGTGCTGTATCAACCACACCAGAAATAGATCAGGAGAAATTGCATGACATAAGGACTGAGAAGCACAGTCACTGCAAAACCCTGATACACAGCTGACAATCAGAACTAAGGCAAAATATAAATTACTCCAAGATAAATTAGTTCCTCTAGCCACTGCCTGATAAAATGGTTAGAAGTCGTAACAAAATAAAGACTAAGTATCAAAGCAATCGACAGCAGTACCCAAGGGCCACAGCAGGGTCACTGATATGCCCATTACTGACAGAACAAAGCATTGGAAACAAACCCCAAAAAGTTAAAGCACCTAGGAAGGAAGCTTAACAAGAGCATAGCATACTACACAGAGTTTTCAAAAATGCATGAAGTGCATGGAGTGGTACAGGCAGGATGGAGAAGGCAGACAGGAGCTCCAGTAAAACCACACTGAAGCACAAACGTCACTGTTGCCACATGTCAGCAATTTCATTATATGTATTCCCAAAGTAATAACAAACAGGAGCTTGAGCAGTTCCTTGAGCAGGAACACCAGCAAAAGCATCTTCAATAAACATCCTGAAAAAAGATACACATATCTAAATAAAAGGACCAGACACCTCTGATAAGACAAGCCCTGTGACATGGGATATGGTTTCTGTATGTGCTTAGCTGTGCAAGTCTCTTCAGTCTTCTCTGTCACACACAAACCCAGCCTGTGTGCTGTACAGTGGCACCCACACCAAAGAAGATATAATCAGCACACCCATTAATAAGTGTCTGCTTGTAATAGACAAATATTTCATTATTTCACCCACAGTGATAAGTAAAGTCATATTGATTTTAAATTAAGTAGTTTGAAATGTTTCATGTTCAAACCAATAAGGATTTGTTTCTCAAGTAACACTGATATAACCCAACTGATTCTAACTGGTAGGTTAAAACAAGTTTCACCAAGAAGCAGTATGATAATAGTTCACCTATGCAAATGTCTAACAAATATTGCAGAAATACAAAAAAGGGAAAACCACATTTCCTCTCTAGTCAAGCAAATACACCCAGCTGTCCTCAGTCACCAATCACCCACACCAAGTGCTTTGGAAGAACACTTCCTCTCTACATCAAGAAAATCTTGGATACAACCAGTTGTAATGTTTTCACTTTAATCCAACCTACTCCTTAGTGCCCCATTTTAGATGACAACCTGAAGTGCATCTATTGGAAATTTTTTAATTGCTATTGCCACCTAGCGGCTTGTTTCAACAATATTAAATAATCATAAAAGCCAGCAGGAGAACATCAACATCTACAATAATTTTCCCAAGACCCATCAGATATGTTTTTTCACCAGTACAGAAAAATCTAATTCTGCTTTCCACCCAAAACAAAGGAAATCCCCAACAACTACATAGAGGACTAAGTCTAAGGTATTACATACTCCTCAAAATAAAATTATTTCTATGGCCAGAATAAAACAGCATCATAAAATCATTTGGTTTATGTTATGTAATGATGCAATACTGAAAAACACTCCAAGTGCGTAATTCTAGAGGAGAAGTACCACCTTGAAAATCTATGTATAAAGTTCACTTTTTTCACTTTCTTGAACACAAAATAGAGAAGAGGAACATATTTCCCATCTCTCTGGTCCTCAGTTTAATGTAGGTCTGCTGTGGTATGTTTCATGACAAGATGATCTGAATACCCTAAATTCAGAAATTAAAACACAGAACAAGTCCTAAGATAAGGGAAAACAATTTTCAAAACAATTCTGCTGGCAAGTGCATCTTAATTATATGAGAAAAGAAAAACAAGACAAGAAGTTCTTAGTATGTATGCAGCTTTTCCATTGCTATTTCATATAATAATAAAATTGTTTAGGTTGGAAAAGATCTTTAAGATCATCAACTGGAACCATGAACTTACCATCACCATGTCCACCACTAAACCATGTTGCTAAGTGCCACATCCACGTGCCTTTTGAACTCTTCCAGAGGTGGTGATTCCATCACTGCATCCAGGCAGTCCATTGCTTTGGCAATCTGACCACCCCTTCAGTGAAGAAACCTCTCCTAATACCCAATCTAAGCCTCCCCTGGGTCAACTGGAGGCCATTTCCTCTGGTCCTGTCTCCTGTTCCCTGGGACAAGAGGCCAACTCCTCCTGGCCACAGCCTCCAGTCAGGCAGGTGTACAGAGTGACAAGGTGCCCCCTGAGCCCCCTTTTCTCCAGGCTGAACATCCCCAGCTCCCTCAGCTGCTCCTCATCAGACTTGTGCTCCAGACCCTTCCCCAGCTCCGTTCCTTTCTCTCGATTCACTCCAGCACCTCAATGTCCTTTTTGTAGTGAGGGGCCCAAAACTGAGCATGGGATTTGAGGTGTGGCCTCACCAGGGCTGAGTACAGTGGGACAATCACTGCCCTGGTCCTGCTGGCCACACTGCTGTTTATACAAGCCAGGATGCCATTGGCCTTCTTGGCCACCGGGGCACACACAGGCTCATTGTGATCCAAACCAACACACTCACAAAATAGAGTCCTACAGTTACAGATAACCCTGCTCTTTGTTCACACTACAGCCATCTCCAGTATCTTGTGGAAGCATTGGTGTTTATCATGTAGCATTAGTAAAAACTGATTGACAAGAAATAATTTTCATACTTTCTGCTTCTACATCCCTATTTCTAATGGACAAAAATACTTTCTTTTTACCTTGCTGCTTCAAAAACCTACTTAATTTTCATGTGTCTGCATCCAAGCTTTTTTCATGGCATGAGGTTCAAGAAGATCAATGCCAGGTCCTACAGTTTGGTCACAACAACCCCAGGCAGCACTACAGGCCTGGGGCAGAGTGGCTGGAAAGCAGCCCAGTGAAAAAGGGCCTGGGGGTGCTGGTGGACAGTGGCTGAACATGAACCAGTGCATGCTCAGGTGGTCAAGAAAGCCAATGGTATTATTTTAGCATAGCCCAAGAATATATATATTTATATACACATAGAGAGAGAGACTGGTTATTACTCCACTTTTTTTTATACATTTTATATAAAAATGATACTGATGTCATAATTAGGGAAGAAAAAAAAAAGAAAAAAATTATTATTTTTGTTAACCTTGATGAGATACATAGACCACATCCTTTGCTTATAATGCCATCCTCTAAAATACTCAAAAGATCTCTCCATTATTTGCTGCCATGTTTCTGATCTACTTCACAACACTAAGTATTTCTATAATGAAGCTAATACTTTGAAAATGCATTCAAGCCCTTTCAGGTGTATTTAGCTAAAATGTTTATCCAATGTTTAGTCAATTCAATGCTACATAGATTTGTCCTCTTATATCTCAAAGCCCTTAGAGTTTCTTTCATGACTGCAGGTAAAAAAGTTCTATTGCAAGAAGAAATAACAGCTTTCTAATGAGGTGCTGAATAGCTACATGTTAAATGTAAAGAAAACCAAAAGCTACTCTGCAAGCCACCAATATTTAAAGACAGTACTTCAACAACATCCAACCTTCACAGGTCATTCCACAGCTTATTTGCAAATGAGAACTTTCCCACTACCAGTTCCCAGCAAGGAAATAATTTTGGATAAAAATAAAATAGTTTAAGATTATATAGACTTTCTGTAAAAACAAAGCAGACTGTATTGGAATCTTAATGCTAATCCTCTTACAATTTTTCAAATGTACAGGAAGAACCCCTTCCTCTGACAAAATCTCTGCTTGTACTTTCTGCAAATGTGTTCTCAGATGTGCTGATTTAAGTACCATCTTCAGAATACCCACATAATCCATCTTTCTGGAAAAAGGTCCAGAATGCCACTTCACTCATCCATCACCAGATCAACACTAAATTTATGCCTTGTGACTTCCTAACTGCCTCTTGCCAGCTTTGAAATTACCTGAGCAGCAGCAAGTTCAGGAATTTTATGTATTCAGCATATCTGCACCCAGGCTACCTGAACAGGGAGCGGTGATCGCTGCTCCCCACGGACCGCGCCAAGCCAGCCCATGGAGCCAGGAAAAATGCTGCTGCCATGGTTTGTAATGGGCCACAGGCTTTGTGTGAAGGTGAGCCTTGGGACTTTCCACGTTCTGACTGAAGATTAGGCCTGCCTGGAGATTTGTTTTAGCATTGAACAGCAACAGCCCACTGATCAAAGGACTATTACCTGCTTTTTCAGCTATTGCTTCACCTTGTACAGTTGTGCAGTGTAGCACCCATTGTTATACACATATCTGGAACTAATATAGCAATAATAATTATTCTGTGTAAATAACTATTTAAGATTCTGGAATAAAATGCAGTATATAAAGGGTTCAAGATATGGAACCACTGCAGAGGACCAGAATGTGACAGGATGATACAGAGCCTTGGGGCTACAAACACCTCACCAGTGTTGAGCTGCTGGCTGCAGAACTGCAGCCTGGGAGCTGAGCAAAACCACTCACAGAAGTAACAAAGAACAAGCACCAAACTGCTGTGAAATACACCATTATATAGTGAATCTGGATGGCTTGACATTGATTGTAACATGGATTTACATGGCAGCACAGAAATAACCTGTAGAATCACACAAAAATTATTCAAATGGATTTCAGAATAAGGAGTAAAAAGCTACCAACATCAAGCTCATAGACCTCTCAGGAGTGCCAGGAGGCTGATGACTGGCAATATCCCTCCCTTCTCCCAAATGAAAGCATCCATCCCAGAAGGGTAGGCATGGCACTGGGGAAAGAGCAGGTACTACAAAGTTTGTTTATGTATCATTTTGTCTGTAAGCAACTGGAAACAAATACTGATATCACTGTAACTCAACTATCAAAAATTATTTGATTGGACCTTTAAGACTTTCTAGCAACCTCTCTGAAACCTGAGTGCAACAAAGCAGCGAGGAGAGACTTTGAGATTTGGAAGGGCAGATTCAGATGAATCCATTAGTAGCTATTTATCCTGCAGAGAAATACATGTCCCAGCTGCATTAATAGAATACCTCAGCAGCTGGTGGGTGCAGATCATGCTGCAACATAGGAGACAAGCAGTGAAGAACTTCAGGCTGAGAAAGCACACAGCTGGAATACTCATTAGATTCCCTTCTCCCCAGCCTTCATAAAGAAAAGAGTGAGTTCAGAATTAATTTATCATCCTGTAAATAAGACAACGTGTCACTCAGGGGAAGGGGAGGCCCTTTTATCTATAGCTACAAACACACAGACATGCTCTCTTTACCTCACTTGATGCCCATTTCCAATTTTCACAGACTTATTAGAGCATTTTGGGCACCTGCTCACATTAACTGGAGCGCATGCACATATTTTCCCCATCAGTGAAACCCTACATCAGTCTTTCCATCTTCTGCTGAAGTAACAGTCCCCTTATTCTGGCTCTGCCCTGTCTTCTATTTCCTTTCTCCAAACATCCCCCCTTTATATTCCTGTATATCTGCCAAGATAAGGCAGTGTCACTATACACTCACCGACTCTTCATTCTGATATTCTAGGTATATTCTATTTACTGGCAGCAAATATGGCCTTTAATGCTTTCCATTGCTGCTGATAAAAGCCAAAATTAAATTTTATCCTGTGAAATGGGATGAATATGCATTTAGTTCTTGATTAGGTTTTATTTCCATTTGATCTCTAATAACTCAGTTTGAATGAAACTATATCATCTTAAAAACAAAGCAGCTTACTCCTTTTTATTTCACTTGTTTATAATTGTCATACCTTGATGAGAACACCACAAGAAGCAAACCCAAGAAGAAAGGTGATAATTCTGGGCAAAGAAGTGAGAGGGGACCAATTTTTCTACTTTGTGGTTTTCAGCCTCTCCTGGAACACAAAGATTACACACTGCATCCCTGCTATGAGACTAAAGTGACTTTATCTACTGAGTTTAAATGGTATTTAAGGACTCCCAAATTAAGTTTTTATGTAAAGGCAATATTTTATGTACGTGCACATATATAACTATTACGTATTACTGATACCAATGCAAATCAACCATGAAATATAAAGTATAGCATATTTTCTCAAAAATAAAATATTGGCAGAATTGACACAAACTGTGGAGAAAAAAAATCAATTAAGGATACAAGCACCAAAAAGCAATAAAATCTTTTGCTTAGCTCCACAGTATTATTTTAAAGCAGCTCCTTTATTACCAATGTAAATTTCATGGCATCAACACTGAAATATCCCTACAGAACAAAATTTGAGAAAAAGTTTGAAAAGCAGACTCTGAGAATTAAGATTCTTCTTGCTGGATATTGCTGCTTTGCAGCAATCATTACTAAGTCAAACATGCCAGCATCTGGTGCAACACAGTTCAGAGTTTAACACAGTAATTTAAACCATGCAGTTTCAATTCAACTTAATACCTCGGGCTGTGAACTGTGATTAGGAAGAAGCTGGCACATATTCAGTTCCATTGCCCTTGCATATTAACATCCCTATGTCTTTAAAACATTCTCCATAAACCAACAGGACAAGCACGTTCTCTGCACTTTGCCCATCAGGTCCTGATGCTAAGAAACAACTCACAGAGGTCCCATGAGGACTGGTTTGCTTTTTAAAGTTTTTGCTAACTCTTGCATTATTTTGATTATTTTTGCTGTAATTAAACACATACTGTATAGATTTAAGAGAGACACTGTCAACATATATATAATGCCACTTTCTGATTTAAAATCTCAGTCAAATTCTTCTACTTACATGCATGTCTTCCATAAAAATTCCCACTTATTGAAGAAATCAGATGAAGCGATTTTTAGCAATCTATGCATCTCACAAATAAACTGAAAAGATAATTATTTGCTGACACTTAACTTTCTGGTGTTAAAACCATGATAAAAGGACATTCTTTTACAGTTTGATAGTTTTATTTTTAAAGTGGCTTTACTACTTGATATACTTATATAAAATGCTGATTGTTTTAAAGTGGGAAAGGAGCATAACAATGCAAATATGTCAAATTGATTCAGATTGATTCAGCAGAACTGGAAGAGGGAATTATTCCTTTTTACATGTATAGCCCCCAAGTTATCATGTTCCTTTTTCATCATTTGCAAAGGCAGAATATCAGACAAATCCATTAAGAAAGGCCTAGAATTTTAACTATACAATGAATTCCATTCACCATTGGTGAGTGGAATTTACTGATACATACAGTGATCCCACACACTGATGTACAGAAAAAACTATAATGAAAAAAGAAAAACTTTAAAAATAAACCTGTGGCTTTGCTTCAATATATGTATTCAGCTGTAGTTTATTTTAATGTTCCTTTCAGCTGCAGCTATTAAAAATTCCATTTTCATTGGCACAGCAAAGCACAAGTCAAGGATTAAGACAAGCAGCTCCTGCAGAGAAGGTACAAGTGGAAGAGAAGGGAGTCTGATCTACTTAAACTTTATCTCAAGTTTTCACAGTACTGCAATTAGGACAAGATACGGCACCATGTGAGACACAAGCTACTGAGAGTCACTCTGGAAACATAAAATTAGATCAAAATGATCATTTTAAAAGAGTAACATCTTTATTCCCAAGACAAATACACAAAACTGAATACACAAAACATCTTCTGGTTTCAGAAATAAACATTAGAGAATACAAGTATACTACTTTTAAATTATAAGAGGATAAATAAAATTATTTCCTGTACCATGTTTCTTATACAATATGTAAAAAATTTGTCAAACTTTGTTGCAACATTTTTACATAAACTAACCGGTTCTCAGTAACACTTGTTTTAGACAAATGAAGAAAAATCAGTATTGTCTATTGGAATAAATCATTTCAACCTTGTTTTTAAATGCTGGATTCACTAAACAGATTGGATTAGCAGTGAGAATGCAACACTTAAAAGTAACTGATCCATACTAAACACCAAAGCAGTTATGTAACAGGTATCTGGTGATCAAAAATATTGTGGTAACTTCAGAGTAGTTCTTTAAAACTTTATCTCACATTTTAAGTCTACTTGAGATTCACATACTGTGTTTTCACATCCTGCTTCTCCAAGAGCCTTGACTGGCTGGCATGCCCAAATTATGTCTGCCCACAACAGCACTGCTGAGTTCATCACAAAGCTCCCAATTCCCAGCACTGCTCATTCCTGATTAAAGAGTGTCTCTATGAAACACAGAGTGTGGAAGCAACTACCAAAATCACTGTGTGTCATTTTCAAGACTGTTGACACAATCCAACTTACAAGTTACTATACAGAAAACATTTCTAGGAAACAAAGAAATAAACACTAAAATCTTTAATTAACTTTCAAAGGAGAGGCAATAATCTAAGAGTATTTGACTGGAATTTGATTAGATGTCTGGGGACCAGCATCATGGACTTGGACACCACCATGTGCTGAGACACTGTTACTAATATATAAAACAGGTCACCTCAAGCAATAAACTACCTTAAAAAAAAGTCAAATGCTTTTTCAGATACTATTATCCATTAAGATGATTTTTCTTCTTTTGAGCCAGAAATCCTAATAGTATCGTGAAGCCCCTGGTTGTATCCAGGTTTCCCTGACACTTTACAGTATTCACCAGGGAATAAATCCTGGCAAAAGGGATCTGTCATACTGTGCCTTCTGACACCAGGAAAGGGAACTTGAAAGAAAGCTTAAGCCTCTGATCTCCTCAGGGCTTCCTCTTTCATAAGAATGCTGAATTGTGACCACTGCACTAAAAAGAAAAATCATTTAATGACCCATACAGCCTCATTCTAACCCAGTCACCATGTGTTTGTTTTGTAACTCAGAGTTACCTGGCAGCAGTCAAGCAGCATGCTGATACCTGTGTGTTAGTGAAACTTGATAGCAACGTTTCCCTTTTAATCACTTGCCTTCCAATTCCCTCGGTCTGTTGCTTTTGATTATTCTGCAGAAGGGCTGGAAAGCTACTGGCCATCCCTTACACAGCAAAGCCTAGCATGGCCTGTAATCTTATGACTGACACTTGCACATGGCAGGTTGAAATAAGCTTGAAATTCCTTAGGCATCTTGACTCACTTCACAGGTGAGTGAACTACTGAGCTATTAAACAAGCATGAGAACTGAAACCTTAAAATAAAGCTACTTGTTCACAGCAACTGAGGAAACAATCTGAATTCTTAGATTCACAACGTTAAAGCAATCCCAGGCTCATTTTGGCATCAAACTCAGACCTGCAGATGGCATCAAAGCCTACAGGAAAGATGCATTTCAAGCATGCCCATTCCTTCAGTATTTTTCACTCCCTGGAAAGTCTCTTCACCCTGTCATCACAACCTTCCTGTTCTTGGGCATGAAAGCTCTTCTCAAACACACCTCTACTGATTCACTGTACACTGGGATTTAAGAGCTAAACCCAGTTTCACTGCTTCACTGCACTGTACCTGAGCCAGCACAAAAGTGCCCCACATTAGACCACCCTGTTTGGATCCAGGCTCACAGATTCTGTCAGGCTTGTGAATACTGTGATAATAATGATGTTTTAATGATTTAATAATAATGATTTTTTAAACATATCAAAATGCTTCTTAATCAGCTTTACATATCTGAAATGTACTAGTAATAAATTAAGCTGCCCAATATCCTCAATCACCTTTACTACCTTCTTCCTTGGGCAGTTTTTAGTTCTACATCATCTTTTTTGAAAACAGTACGATGTGAACTATGTAATCATCATAAATGTAAACATTTCTAAAGAAGCACAATTTATTTTAAAACATTCGCTTTCAAACACTAAAATAGCCATAAAAAAGATTATGCTTTATTTATTACATATTTAGTCAAGTACCTTACTTAACTCATCTCAGCTGCACTTAACTGCATTCTTTTAATTACTTTTAACTTGGATTTTAATGATTTTTATTAATTACTTGGATTTTTTAATTATTTTAATGATGTTTTAAAAACATCTACATCCCAGTCTGTGATGAAGAAATAACATTACATACACATGAGCAACAACAGGAGCATAACAAGCAGCAGACAAACACAGTTATTACACAGAGAAATTACTGGGGTGAAACATGAGATTGGAAACAGCAGAGCAGTGCAAAGGGAAGAAATATGTCCCAAGAGAGCTTTCTTTAGAAACATGAATATGAAACCAATACAATCTTAATACAGTTTGCAAAGTAGTAAACAAGTGATTTTAACATTGGAATTTAAGGTACATATACTGTAGCTAGACTGCTCTGACCTTTATCACTGCAACAAGAACAGTAGAGACATAATTTTTTTTCCTCAGGGATAGGAAAATATAATTGACCTCTAACAATGGAATACTCCCTTCCATTTCTGAAAACTGCAAACTAAGCATTGATAATAGCTCAAGGCAACTGAAGCCCTTGGTTCTTTTAATCTCCTACATTCAAATTATCGACTTTTAATTAACTAACTTTGGTTGAGGAAAAACAGTGAGGTGCCAATACTGTCAAGAAGCATTATTTCACCAGGGTCTATTCAGTAGTTTGGCTTTAACCAAGAAGCTCAACATAAGATTCCTTTAGCATTAACACTCAGAAACTTCCTTAGCAAAACATTACTTCAGTATGGAGAACACTGATATCAAAGTCAAAAGTCTGCCTGCTGCTTTGCTGGACAAAACCAGAGTATGTCTTATTTAGACATACACACTATTTTAATCATAGGATTTCCCAATGACTTAAAATAAAAACAGTACACATGAAATGCAGAAAAAGTTAGTACCTTTATAGAGGTTCACTTTGAAGTTTACACCACCTTTTTCAGCCAAAAAGTTTGTTCAGAATATCTTCTTTAAATACAAAAAGTTGTTCTATGGTTATCTTAGGCTCAGATGTAGACTGCTGCAATTCTGTTCTATGTGCTTTATTATATTAGGCTTATTTTTCCAGTCACTTCTGCACATTATCAGAGATCCATCCAAACACAATAGTTTACAAAGGCAGAGTTCATCCTACCAGGTATATTACTGGGGTAGACAGTGGACACAAGGAGACTGCTATCAAAGCTCTGCCAACTTCCAATAGGACCATCCCCCTTACACTTACCATATGCTGTAACCACTAACAGATTAAAAGTGAAAAATGAGATAACAAGGATAAGGGTTGTAGAGAAGGGGAAAAAAATAAGTCTTGCTAGGAAAACCAGGAAGCAAGGGTTATCACTTCAAATATATCAAGGATGAGACAAACAGTACTTTAAAGATACAAATACTGGGAACTATAATGACAGGTAGAGAGACAATGTTTTGTTTCCTCAAATATTAATATTTTTAATTTTAAACAACCCAGTAAAATAATGCCCATTCCCAAAGTCCCCATAGGCAATTAGAACAGAATTAGTTATTGATTATTAAAATATAGACTAGATTGCAAAGAGTCTGGTAGAATCACAACCAAAGCAATTACTACTAAAAGGGAAGGGATCAATTAGAAATACAACTGCTATATAGTTACATTTTCATTTTATCATTTCATTTTCTTCAGTAGAGAACTGAGGTCACCTTATTTGCATTCTTAAGATATTGGCATAACTTTGGGTGTACTTTTCCAAATCTTTCCTAATCCTCCTCTTTAAAAGCTTTTAAAAATTTAACATTAGCTTCTCTGACACTCTTCAGTAAATCATCCCAAGAAGAAAAAAAAACAGCCAAAAACTTCACAAACGTTACACTTGAGGAGCAGATACAAGACCACTGCAGACTGAGTTTATGGCCACTCTCATATAGAAAGGCCAATGGCTACATCCATAGCTTTTGGTCAGTGCCCAGAACACATTCAGCCAGTATTCATGGGAACAGGAACTATCTAATTGATGCTGCTTCTAAGGAAAAAAAAAAAAAAAAACACCTACTGAAAGAGGCTGGAAAACAGTGTGGTAGAGAAACACTAACAAACAAAAGCAGTGCATGACTTTTACACATTTAAGGTTCCATAATAATGTAATATATCCTAAACCTTGATAGCTATATAACACTTGTGGGTTCAAGAAGTTAGACATCTGGAAGTGCACAGTGCAGAAATCTGGCACTTCCCATGTTAGCCAGCACAGATGTACTGCACCACTGCAAAGCAGTATCACATGCTCTATACCACCTGCTCTGAAGTACTGCTTCAAAACAAAACCAAAATCAATCTTGGTATCTGAATTTACATCACAATATGCAGCACACATAATCCTCTCTCCATAGGTTCACAGAGCATCATCTAGATTTTTTTTGCTTACCAAATGCTTTAACTTTGGATAAAGTACAGTTGACACACTACAGAGGACAACTCTAACTGGGTATTCACTTGGTTTCTGTCGCATTACCTTAGAAATAAAGTCAGCAAAAAATATATCCAAGGTAGGAGCTGGTATCCCAGTTGAAGCCTGTACTAGTCTGAACATAAAGAGCCTACCTTTCTGCTGAATGCAAAAGGCAGATGTACCTGAGGCCATCTGTTAGCACTAAGTGAAGGACAGTAAACAGGCTTGACTGCCTGTAAGCAAGTTTATCTCTGAACAGACTCATGCATCTGTCAAAATCACTATTTCACAGACCTCTCTCAATGCAGACCTCCACTTTAAGGAAAAATAAATTGCAGAGGACCCAAATTAACAATTTTGATTAATCTTTTGTCCAGCTGAAAAAAAATACATGAGTAGTTTGCACACAATGCATGCAAACTCATCTATGACAACCAAAATCAAGTGCTAACTTATCATAATACAGTGGGATTTCAGTAGCCTGGATGTTTGCTTTCAAAGTAAAGCCATACCAAGTAAATTTTATTATTACCATGTAACTATAGGTATAGTCTTGATTCAAGATAAAGTGCTCCCTCTTAAAAATATGAGACATTTAGCTTCTATTTTCTTTTTCTTTCCACCCTATTGCAAAAAAAAAAAAAAAAAAAAAAAAAAAAAAAAAAAATTCACCTCCATCAGTTCTCCTCATTGACTTAGGGGATCAACACTGAGCAGCAACAGGACCAATCTCACAGCCTACTTTGGCAAATAAGGTCATAACAGACAAAAAGCTATTCAGAGTACTGCAATTTTTTCTTCTTGTGTCATCACCTTAATGCTCTTCAAACAAAAGCCTGCAAGTAAGCTCCAATACAATTTAACTCTCCTAGCCAATTTTACAAGAGGAGTCCTGCAGTTCCCTTTGAAGCACATTGTTAACAGCAACAATGGAAGTTACTCCATGAAGCTTTGACCTGGCAGAGAAAAGTTTTCCTAAGAACCAGAGTTAAGAAAAAAAGCTTTGGATTCAAAACTAAGTCACAATTTTCCTGCAGTGAACAAGTTCACTACAGGGAACTTATGGTACAGAATCTCCACCCCTCAAATCAACATTTTCATTTGCAGATCTGCATCACAGATACCATACGCCTCTAAAATACTAGAACATTCCTTTAGAGTATTCTAAAATACTAGAACTGCTGTAGCAGTTGAATTTAAAGGAAGGCTAGCAACAGGACAAAAGAGATACTGAAAATGTCTGATACTGGTTTTACCTTGGGGGCCTCAACTATTTTCAAGGAGACTTAAAAACTTGAAAGGAGTTTTGCTTTCAGATAGAAGCATGAAACAGAGTAGGTCATCTCCAGAGCACAGAAGTGGTTTGAAGAGAAAACATACGTAGCAGAAAAGATGGCTCTTGTCAACTACAGCAAAACCACTTGTTTCATAAGGCAACTGATCAGATTGGAGCATTGCATCTGGAAATGCCGACTCAGCCAGGCAAATGGCCAGCTCCTGACTGTGCACCCTCACTTAACAGTAGCCAGTTTCTTCAGCAAACACAAAGACTACCAGTTCTGTACTTATTAAGTCTCTGTGAAAGCAAACTTTTAACAAACTCATTCAGCAAAACATCCCACTTAGCTCCCCTAAGAAGTGTATTAAATGCTCTATCACCTAAGAACAGAAGTTTATTAACAACCTTGTGGTTAAGACTTAACTGAAAGTTTCAAAAATAACTCTGCACCTAGAGCTACAATGAAATTTAACCTATTTCTGCTTTCAAACTGGCAAAAGACAAATCCATGTAACACTACAAACTGAAGGTTTTTGGAAACAAGGGAATCAATTACTGCATATCTTGCACATAGCATTTGTTTCCATTGCAGTAACTCCAAATTCAAACAACTGAAAGCATAATACAGTTTTTACACAACGCTGGAGGAAACACCACTAGTGGAACAGGATGTGAACAAAAGTTAGCTGCTGAAGTCTAATCACCACTACACCAGCACCTCATCTATGTTATTTTTAGTCATCCTAAAGGGGAAAAAAGCACCCATTCATTTTAACTAGGGGAAAAAAAAAAAAAGGCAAACCAAACACTCCACAGTCAGAGATATATTATTTTTTCTTCCAGTAGAAGTCACAAAAAGACCTTACCCCTTGAATCACTTGCCATAGCACATAGCAGCATCTCTCCCCACCACGTATATATCCATGCACCATCCACTGCTTCCCAGTTCTAAGACAAGCCAACTAGGAGGAGAGGGGAATGAGTGACATCAGGACATACTTCCCTGTCAGAACAAAGCAGGTAGACTGGATCCCCATGTAATGAAAACAAAGGCAAGAGCCTGTTGGCAACTTAATGAGTCACCAATAAAGTCCCACTGAACAAAACACTGTGAATGTTAGTGACACAAGCCTGTAATCCTTCAAGGACAAAAAATGAAATAGTCCAAAGCCACATTGTCCTAGGAAAGAGTAAAGTGTGAACACTATGGAGATGGAAGAATGTTCCTATGTGGTTGAGTGAACAAGTGTCATGAAAAAAGATCAACTGGACAGCAACAAGAACATGAAGGGCTGACAGAAGACAAGAAGGGGAAAACAGAACAACTTCTGTTCTTATCTGTAGGACTAAAAGAAACTTAAAATAAACCAAAGAGATACTGGTATCAGCATCATTGGCAATTAGACACATCTGGGAAGGGGAAACAATCTGATGCTACCGAGGAGGATGAGAAAAGGACTGCCTGTAGATGGGACAAGGATGTAGAAAGAAACCTCGGAACAGAATGCACTGGGAAAGGAGACCACAAAGATGAGAGAACTGGAGGGAGAACCAAGAGGAACACGTGGGCTGGGCAGATCCCCGACAACCCGGGGTTTCTCAGGGCCGGAGCGCCTGGCGCGGTTTCCCACGGGGCACCGGGCGGCCCTGCCCGAAGGATGCTGAGCCCGGCGCCCGGGCTGGGGACGGTCCCCGAGCGGCCGTAGCGACATCCCCCGTGGCGACCCGGCCCGGGCGGGTGCTGTGCCCCGGGGGAGCCGCCGTGCGTCCC
>WBNO01020054.1:53755-72660 GCA_013400575.1 Peucedramus taeniatus
CAGGTGGCGGCGGCGGGCGGGAGGGCGCACCTGAGGCGGGAGCGGCCCCGCGGCCGCCGCCGGGGGGGAGCTTGGTCGGGCTGTCGAGCCGAAGGGAAATGAATTCTGCCAAGTTTTGGGTCGTGATCGGAGTAGCGGAGCGATCCGCCCTGTTGCTGTGCCACGTTGGGAGCTGTGGGAAGGGGCAGAGGAGAGAAGCGTCAGGCTCTCTCCACGGCAGCAGCTGGGGCGAGATCAGCTTTAGCTTGTCCCGAAACCTGTGTGGGGTGAGATGCCAAAACCAATTAACCTCGTGGCCAAATCCAGGGAAATTAGATTTCCTTAATTCTGATTCTCACTAAGTTGTTTGATTATCATGACGGGCAACTCTTGGCAATTGTTTGTTTTCCTGCCAACGGCATCTTGTTGCCCATGGTACCAGACTGCTCAGGTTTGGCATAGTAATGACCCAGTGAACGCTGTTCCTTCTTACGTGAGCTGTGCACAGCATGGCTCAGTGCTTGACAGTGTTAGAACTGAAATCTTGTGCCATCTACACCTTAATGCCTGGAGCCAACTATGATCTGGGTCATATCCAAACCTCCAGTCGAAGTGTGAGGCTTGTCTGGCTTTTATCTTCACGTGGCAGTTACCTGAAAGGTAACGGGGTGGTCATTAAATTTTGAGGCAGAACTGCCTCCCTAAGTGGCAACACAAAGAATCCATAAGGATGAATATCCTGAAAGCAGCTACAGCCAAGTGAAGGGAACTAGTAGCAATTGCTGGTCTTAAGTAATTGGATCATTGAGATTTCATTTAGACAGAAAATTGAATCCCTAGGTCTGGTTAGTTCAGCTTAGGAGGGGTAGAGCCCCAGAAGCATAAAGCAAGACAATCCAAAAAGGAGGCACTACACTGTATAATGCTTTTTTTGTCTGACTAGAGAGCCTGGTGAACAGAAAACAGTAGGACTATGAAGTTTCTAAACTGCAGCTCTCATGAGGCACCCCAACTGCATTTCTAAATCAAAACATTTTCTGTGTCCCGTCCTTCATCATAAAAGTACACAGGAAATAAACATTTTCAACATAACCTGCTATCAGTAATGTGCAACACTGGTAGGTTACATTTCTCCCTTACTGCAGTTTATGTAGATTATGTATTTACTCATTATTTCCAGGCTAATTTTAACTTCACTGAATAATTTGTGTGTCTACACAAATACTTGTTCCTGTGTAGCAAATGAGAGAAGAGCAGCTGATGATGGAGGAAACAGTACAACTTGCTTTTTTATTTTGTCAGGGCAGTGCTGCATTAAAGTTATCTTGTAGCTGTGGTTCTAGAGCAGAAACCATACCAGGATCCCTTCTCAGCAACCTGTGTGCCATTCTATTTACTTAAACAGGAGTTTTGTCTGTAGAACTGATTGGACAATTGCGTCTTAGATAAGTACAGGGAGCTTTGCTTACATCAACAGGATTATAAATCCACCAGATCTGGAGTCAGGAAGGAATTTCCCTCACGAGCATAATGTCAGCAACATAATCAGGGCAAGGGAACAATCTGCCAGCACACAGAGAAAGGAATTGTTAGGACCAGGTGGGTGTATGCTACACAAACAATTTCATTCAGTGACATATTTTGGGACTGTATTTTATAGGGGTTTGAGGTTTTTCTTCCTCCCCAAGCCTGTCAAGCATCACTCAGAGGATGATCATGCAGAAGTGCAAAAAAATCACTGAGACTCTCTGTGTATGTATAGAGGATTACCATGTGCAATTAACTGACTGGAGAGTAAATTAAGGTCAGTAGAGGCTAAACATATTTCAGAAAATGAAAAAACAAAAACCAACAAGCCCCCACCCTATTTCTCAGACTCAAGAGAATAACTCCCTGAGAACACAAACAGTAAATGAAATTCTAAAAAATTACAATAATAATTTTGCTTATGTGCTTGTTAAGATAGACTCTACCCTGTTTATTTGAGTCCACTCATTTCAGGGAAATTTTCCATCTTTATTTAAATATATACATCTTTTTCAAAAGGAAATGAGCCAAGAGGGAAGACAGATTAAATAGCAAAAGGCAGCATTTGCAAAATCAGTGTACAACATAAAGGTGAACTGAGCCAGAATGTATCTGTGTGTCTCTCTCTGAACACTTTATGGGAACAGGTGTCTGTTTTGTTGCAGGGATTACCACAGAGCTCATTCACTCAGGGGAAAGGCACTCTGGGGTTCAGGTGATATGACTATGCAGAAGGGAGGGACAACAGCAGATTTAGGTGATCTTAGGTGCAAACATCAGGAGAGAAGAGTCAAGTATCAAATTATGGAATTGTATTTTTGCCTGTCTATAATATAGCTTGGATCTGATACCCACAGATGTTTGGTTTGTTTTGTTTTGACCTAGCTTTGAAATATTCCCTTACATATGAAGACTAACTTTTCCTTTTGTACAGAATAAGAAGTTACCTAGCAGCAGTCCTGTAAACATGATACTGTCATCCATCTGAGAATAACTGAAAATTCCTCCTTCAGCAGAGGGATGTTGGAAAATTATGCCCTGATTTCTGTACCACTTCCTTTTAGCACTGCTTTTCCCACTCTGTAGTAGCATGGGCTCATATCCTTATTTCTGCAATTCTCAGAAATCAGGATATGAGCCAACTTCACACTGCTCTTGCACAGAATGGAACAAACATGAAATAATACATAAGGCAGAGGAAGGAAAAAAACCAACAAAACGATTAGTGGTGGAAAAAGGAAAAAGAAAAATGTAGTGAAAGGAAATTCCCAATTACAGGCGAGCTCTCATTAATATGCAAGTCCAGCCTTCTCATCCTCTCGCCTTTCATTGTTGTCTCTTGTTCCTTCAGTTCCCACCCCCACTCTGAATTTCTTTAAGTATGACACACCCAAGTAGGCATACAAACAATGTCTGTCCTTCTCTTGCTCACTTGAAGAATTTTCTATCTACCAAAGTGGTTTTTTTTTCCTTCTCTAGTATGTAAACAAAGCAAAGAGAACAATTCTCAGCTGGGTTTTGAGTAACACTGACAACAAACTACAGATAGGAAGGATTAAGCAACAGTAACTAAGCTGGGTTTCTTGTAAGGTCAAGACTATTGGCTCATCAGTGCCTAACATTAACAGGAGCATTGCACAAGTTAAACAAGAAAAGTAGTCTGTTATCTTGGTAGTGTAATGAGAAAAAATAGCAGGAAGCTTGAGTTGGGATTTCCAAAAAAAAACCAGGAGGTCAGAAATTCCTCAGTTTATATTTCTGGCTCATTCACTGATTCATTGTGCCCTTCCTAAAGCAAATTACATGACTCACCTGACTAATTTTCTTCATCTATAAAATGGTACAGTGCATGCCAGCTACACAGAGTTTACATTGGTAGAGAACTCTTGTTTATCAAGTTAATTTGGATTACTAATAAAAGAAGAAAGACATAAAGGACAAAGCAGACCGGTTTAACACCAATTTGACATGAAATTAAAGACTAACCTGTGCTCAGAAATAGCTGCATCAACCCAGATATGTATTGAATGTTGTTTAAAATAGGGCATGAACTGGCATGACTTAACTCAGATCTGAAATAGAATTAAAACAGACTCTGGCAAAATTTTTATGAAAATATTTCTTCTAGTGTTGAAGCACACAGGTTTTCAGAATGACTCATTCTAGCTTCCCCCATTACTTCCAGCAGACTCCCAAACACCCCTTCAATTAAACTTCCTCTGGTTTCCTGGGTCCTTGTCTTAAATTTCCTCATTAGACTCCACTCCTGGTTCCCAGCTCTTTACCCAGCTTGCCCTTCTCATCTTGACCTGCATCATCTCCTTTTTCAAACATATTGTCTTTTTTTATTATTCTGTTTAAATGGGATGGTTTCTTCCTTCATGCTGATTAGAGGTCAGCAGGGGAAGAAAGGATCACTGAAAGATTAGCAACTGCTCTCAGTTTTCTGTTCAACCTAGACACAAGCAATTATAGCAAAAGTTTCTCAGCAGTGATGCAGTGGTGTTTTGGATTCAGTCCTACAACTTCTTTCTGATTGGCAGCTATGCAGTCTGGTCGTGCATGTGAGAGATTCATCTGCTAAGTAAGCATGGAACATTTTCAAACTTAATTATTAAACACTCTCATGTCTCCAACATGCACAAAATGCTGTTTTACAAAGTCTCATCATTTGCCCACATTTAAGCAGATTTTCCTCAGGATTTCAATGGCACATCTTTGATGTTAAGGCCTTTTTCTATGAAATCTCAGCCTCCTACTCAAAGGTAGGGATTGCCAACCAGTGAGATGAGAATCCATTAGAAATCAGATGCAGGGCTTACCCTGTTTCCCTTTCTCTTGACTTGGACTATACAAACAATAGTCACAATGAAAACAACAGGGGACAAACCATAAGATTAAGCGTAATGTAAGAGGAAGCAATGGACACATTTTCTCTGGAAGAATAAAGCTTCTTTCTTCCCTGTAAGCTCCCCTGTACTTTTACTTTATACAAGATGTTTTCACAGCCTTCAGAAAAATCAGACACCAGCTGACTAGTAGGATGATGCCATGTTATGTCAGTAGTACCCCAAACGTCCTCTCTTCACACATCCTGCAGTGTGACATCGCTGCAACGCCCTCGCCACCACCCTTCTGGGAAATTAGCAGCCACTACCCCACTGCTGCTCAGTGAGCACCAGTGCACCTTTACAAACTTTCAGATTACAATGCATTCTGACACAAACTCCTGTGGGGGAAATGGCCCGTAAAGAAACATTGGCCAAACAAGTTTGTCTGGGTACAGTTCCAGAGCTTCATCTCGACAGCAGATTTGTCCTGTTTCATAGGAAGCAACCATTGGGTAAAGGATGGCTCAGTTACACTGGCAACGTGCACTGGCAGCTACAGTTACCAGTATACTATTGTTTGCCATTAATGCATAGAACATTGCCTCTTTTGCTTAATTAGTTTTGACTACATACTGAATCCAAGGAATTACTGGGGTAGAGGAGCATTTCCAAGAAGTGGCTGAGGATTCTTCTCATATTATCAAAACAGCATTATTTTAAAAGTGTTAATTATTTCTTTACTCAGCATGGGCTATTTCATTCCATATGAAAAAGTTTTACAAAGTTAATAGTAACTGGATCTTACAAAGGGAAATGTCAGCCAGATTCATAGTCATAACCATTACCAGCCTGGTATGAACTAGCCATTCAGTTTCAGTCTGTCTGGATAGGTCTATAACATATCTATACCATGTAAAACAGCTACAGGAATTTTTTCAAAAGCAGAAAAATCTTACAGCTAATTGTTAAAATAAAAACAGAAATAGCTTAACTTGTTAGCCAGCCTTGTTAGCCTTCATAAAGAACACTCATGAATGAACCTTATTATTTTCAAAGAACTGAAGAAAGACTGATTATCCACCTCTAGGCATGGGAAATTCCCTGTGCTTCTACTGTAGGATGCATAACATCAAATCACAGTGAAAATATTATAAACAGTCAGCTATGTTCATTCAAATCACAGAGAATAAATCTACTGCAATTTGGCCTTGTGCATTGTTTCTTAGAAATTAATTCCGTGGGCTTGATTTTTTGGGTTTGATTTAATCATGTTTTACGCCCACTTTGCCATTCATTGTAGTAACACAAATGACTGTGGTAGGAAATATTCACATGCTTTTGCCTTCAGAGCTGCAAACTATTATAATAAACATTAAGAATGTAAATATTGTCACCAAAGAGTATGTCTTCATTGCACTGTTTACTCAAGTCAGGCCTTTAAAATCACTACACTGTTAGAATATATTCACACAAAAAGTCTGTATTATTTACAGAAACTTCTAAGCCATGAAGATTTTTACCCTTTTTCCAGAACACTCAGTGCCTTACTAGCTGGGCTGCCCTGGTACTTATAAACCACAAAACTAAAGGATTATGGCTATTTCAGTTCCTAGTGAGGAAGAAATCACTCTTCCTCACTAGGAACTGATCCAGTGTAGGACAATGATTTCTTCTTTGTTCAGATACCTGACTTAAACTTGTTTTGAAAATAAGGGGGTTTATTTTCTTCAAACACTAGTTGCAATAGGTATATAAGTCTGTTTCCTAAAACCTCCTCCTCTGTCCTAACTTATGCATTGTTCTTAAAAGCACAAAATTGCCGAAAACTGCAGAAAAGGCAGAATGGCAAGAACTAATTGCAAAATGGTGATAGAATGTGTATCTGATTAGCTGATGGTAGGATACATCCAAACCAAGATGTTTACCAACATGCTTGGCACTATTTGCAATCAGTGGAACAATGCACTGGACCATTTATATGGGAACAGAAGCAAGAAATGTACTGTGAACTCAATACACTCACAGTATGCCTCTTAATCATTGAAAACCCAGGAGAACAGAGTGCCTTTTCTGTCTCTGCCTTTGAACTGTAGTTGAAATCCATGCGGAAATATGATGATGTTGATGGCTTTTTGTACCCAGCAATTTATCTAAGACTGTTCTGGTTATAACAACAATGGTTGGACTTGATGATCTTACAGGTCTTTTCCAACCTAAACAATTCTAAGAGACTATGATCTTTGCCTGTCCTGATCAAATTTTTGAATAAGGCTCTTTGTCCTTTCTTTTCCCCAAAACAATACATAGTTCAAGGTTAAGAATTATGTTACAAACTAAAGTACTGTATGAAATAGTACTGGGAATTTACCTGCAAATAAAAAAAGTATGCAGAAATCTTATTTGCAGTGAAATCAATCCCAATTGCAATGGAAGTCTGCATTGCCAGCATACTATTATCTTTTTCTCTGGAGTTAGCCTGGTCCTCATATAAAGGAATTACATATATCCAAATAGTCTTTCATTTTAGGAGTTAATGACTGGCTATTATTCTTTAAAATCTGGAATTGCCTGGGCAGCTGAAGAACCTGATTATGGGATGTACATGTTCCTTGCATATCACATACAACCTGGTAAAAACGTGGCTGCTACAGATTATTGGACATGAGGGGAAAGAGCAACCCAAGAAACTGTTCTTGATTTTGTAATATGTATTCTAACTTTCCAGTTGTTCTCTAAACTATTGGCAACTACTTCTCATCTCCCTTTTCAGAACTCAAGATGCACATTAGTCCCATGTCCAAGGTTTATTTGCAGCAAGTTATCCTTGAATATTTGTTGGTATTGTTTTGTTGGGTTTTTTTAATTGTTGTTGGATAAGGGTCCTTTTCACCAAATGTGTATCTGATTTGACCCACAGAGAGAAGAAAGAAAAAAAGTGTCACCCTGTAACACTTGTATCATGCTGAGCCTTAAATTAATATTTTATGTGCTTTCATTTCATCTCTTTTTTCTGTTCAGAAACAGTGGTATCCCATGCTGCCAGTGTACAGAGCCTGTAGTATTTCATATTAATGCATTCTTACACAGGGACTGTGATGGTTAGGGAGGCCCTTGCTGAGGGATGGGAGCTGTCAGATAAAAGGGATGTTTACCAGTTAAGGTTTCAAACAGCAGTGCCATGAGAATATATTAATCAGCTGGAGATCTCAGAGCGGAAGAGGAAACAACTTTTTCCAGTATCTGGTAGAAGACCATTTCAGTCTAGCAGGCAATTAGCCAGCCATTGAATGGAGAGAGATAGTAAGCTGTAGAATATATACAGGGAGTTCTCTCCAACAGTTTCACTGACCACTGACCACTGTGATTTTCCTCATATTTCAGTCATTTTTAAAACTCATCAAGCAAGAACAGTGAAAATACACAGTTGAACATTAAAAGGATCCTGAATTATAAAGCTAAGGCTAGCTAAAAATAAATCTGATTCTTATCTTTTTGTCTGGAAGGCATCCTGTGAACTAAAAGAGACAAGAGACCAGATACAGCAAACACAAAATTATTTTGTCACTTAACACAAGTGGGACTTAGCATGGGCACTCCCTGGAACACTGCTTTAATGCTAGTACTTGTGTGACACACAAAATTCAGGTGTAGATAAAAAGGTAGGCACTTGGTTCTCACTAAGTATCTAATCCCAGCTTTCAGTAAGTTTAATAGTTACCAGTTAAACCATGCCTAGAGAAAATTGTTAATTGCATAGGTAAATTTTCACCAGTTGGAATTTATATTGGATTCTATGTGCACATACCCAACAGAAGAAGGGTCCCAAGGGCAAAAAGGAGACAGAAGTAACAACTCCTGCCCTTAGCCAAAGGAATAGTCATCCTGTTCTATCCCCCATACAGTCTGCTATCCCCCATATTAATTAATACCTGCCCAGGTTATGTTGTGGTGATGCTGTAATTCTCTCCATTTTACACAGTGGCTGTTATCAGTTCTGTTTCTGTGTCAGTCTGTCCTTTGGTAATGTCATGGTCTCTGTCCATTTGGTTGTTTTTGAGACCTGCTCCACATTGCAGTTACCACTTCACTACCTCTGCTGCAGGAATTTCTTACAGTACAGCCCTTTTTTCCCCAGTCTAAAATCTGATACAAACTGTTCTGCCTCAAAAGCTGTCCAGTGTGAATGGACATGCAGATCTACTTTATTTTCTTTTCCTGATATTGAATGAATCTCTGCTTGATTCTTTTATTATCAGACTTATAAAAAGTGTTTATCTGTAAGAATTTGCCACCCTGACTTATCTTTTTTCCTGTGCTCACCCTAGAGGACCACTAGAAGGTTGTGCAAGTCTCCAGCTAGCTCACAGCATGCCCCGGCACAGCTCTCCCAGAAGTCTCTTTTTGCATTGCTTAAATGAAATAGCTGTAGAGAAATTGAGAAAGTAATGTGAAAACAGGGACTTAAACTGCTGTATGGTCCCTCATGGAAAATGGGTAAGCAGACAGACAAAAATAGAAATTGCCTTGAAGTGTGCAAGGCCACAGAATTGTATCACAGTGCATACACTGCAATTGATGTTCACTCTGCTAAATAGGTGGGATGGATACCAAATACTTTAATTTATCCACTTAGCTAGGCAGATAAGACTAGACTCATGGGACTATAAGAACATTTCCTAATATGACTTTTTCAGGAAGAGATTGCAAGGTATAAAAATACAAGCCATTCTTCCTCTCTTGCCCTATTTTTGGACATCACTGGCTTTGTGTAACTCTTAACTTTTCCTTTCTCTGAGAAGAAATGCTTCAGAGTTTCATCACAGTAATTTTAGGTTTTTGTTGGCAAGAACAAACATGCCTTCCTGAATTTTTTTAAAAGCCCACTGCAGACAAAGATCCAGGTGCAACTTGCAGAAGCAGGTCTATGTTAGCTCTAAATGAGCTAGTCTGGGTACTGCAGCAGCAGCCTGTTATTGGGGACCTGTGGTTACTCTGTGCTGAATTAGTGAATTAATGAACCTAGAAAATTAGCAGGCTACACTGCTGGATAAATGCAAGCCAACTAGTTAAAATTAGCTTAAATTTGTTTGGAAAATCTGCACTTACTCTGTAAAAATCTACAAAGCTGAGAACTGTATCTGTGATCTTGGACCTTAAATTACACTCTGCCATGTAGCAATACATTACAGTGGCCAGTAGAGCACTGAGTTGAAATTCAGGACCTGGAATCCCCAGCTATTTCTCAGCCTTACACCGAAATGAAATCCAGCCAGGTTTGACCTTCTCCACAACCTGGTTTCATGGGTGGAATAAGAATTGGGCATGAAGCCAGCAAGCAGCAATGCTGTGCTCTGGTATGGTCTCTGATCTGGAGGAACTAAGGAACTAGGGTTTGTTTATAGTGAGCAGCACAAGACTTTGCAATTTAGACTGGACTTGAGAAAGTTTGGACTGTTTTAGATTAATAATGTGTTGAATACTGTGTGTATAAAAACATTTTTTTTCTAAATTTAATCACTGCTTAATCATGCTTCCCCAGCAGACAGTAAAAGAGCATAAACACTTTAGATTCTTTCCCCATTTTCCTTAAAATAGTGTAGCATTAATTTCATGTTTCTTAAGAGTTATTTTGTGGAGGTTTCTAGGCTTGACCTCTGGATAATCATCCCTCATTGTATACAGCAACATTTCACACCATATATTTAAGCACTTTGACTTTAAACATCTCTGTTTTTACTACACTCATCTTTTAAGGAAGGTTTAATTTAATTAACGAGGTCATGGTACCCTAACTCCCAACATCTGTTCATAATGTCCAAAAACTTGGCAAAAAAGCTATCTAAAGAGTATCATGTTTGTTGTCATGCTGCATTTATGTTTGTTTCCTCAGCAATACAACAAAGACATCTATTAATGAAGAGCAGACACTCAGTTAACCACAGCACAGTTTTTTAATCAAGTAGCACTTAATTAAATTGGAAAATCATCCTTTTGTATGGCCCATAATGCGGAACCTAAACAGAGATATATGTCAAATTCTCTTTGAATAAGTACTACAGCTTGCAAGACAGTAATTTTAAAATGTCAAGAAACATTAGCACCAGAACATTTGAAATGCCAGAAATCTTTAGTTAAGTTTTCAGAGTTTTCATGCTAAATAACATTCATCTCATAACTCATTTAACCTCTTTCTTAATTTATTTTCTTGAAGTGGAAAATTATTTGTTTCTACTGAGTGCAAGCAATCCCATACTCTAAGTTAATTAAAACATCTACATGAAACATCCCTACAGCTATCTTAATTGTTTTTTTACTCCTGTTTTAATTTTTAGTGGGATTTCTATTAGTGTTTTCTTAGCATATTTTCCAAGAAAACAAGATTTGTATGAAGGGTTGGTCTCTCTCTGATACATTTTTAATTAATTGCCTGATTTCAAATGAAGCTGGCAGTGAGTTTGTCTGCCAGTTAAGTCTCGAAGTTACTGTGAGGACAGTAGGGATAACCACTACTAATGTGTCTCTTGACAGCAAATGAAGGAGAACTGAGAAGCCTTCTACTCTGTTTGGCAGGATTTGAATGAGTCAACCCATTCTCCTACTGTGGTCCCGGCAACAAGCTGGAAAAAGGCAAGCAGAGGGTGTACAAATGATGTACAAATGACTAGAATGATGTACAAATTACTTGAATTACAAGGTGGGGGGAAGGCATGTGAGATACAGAAGGGAGCTGAGGGTATTGGAAGGAAGTACAGGAAGCAAGGAGAAAGGCTGGGAGAATATTTTGATGGCGTCATGGTGGGAAGTTGTAATGAACACAGAATACAAATTTATCAAAAAACAACCTTCATTGGTTTTACTACTCATGAAACACAGTAGTGGTTTCATAGTTCAGCACTCTTATTTTTGGTGAGAAAATTGATCATGCCTTTATCATATGCTGTTATTGAGCATAGGGGGATTCAAGCTACTTGCCCATGTAATTTTTGCAGTTTTTTTAAAAGCTATGAAAAATCCTGAACCTAAATTCTTTTAACTTGGGTACAGCACTGTGAGCTGGCTACCTTGAGCTACCTGGAGCTGATCTAGATACCTAAACCCTTCTGAAAATCTGTCTGCACTGTGTTGTAGGGCATTTTTTCTCAGTATCAATTCAATGACAAATACTGTGCGCTGCTTGGATGCAAATGCTGTTCACACACTACGTAAATGGATTTTGTAAAAATACACACTTAGGAAGGTTTTTTTAAGGGATCTCTTCTGAATGTATCTAAGGAAGTATGTAATTGAACAGCTCTGTAGAGGGATGCTTCAAAATGCATTAAGAAGCTTTGGTGGTTTATTGGACTGTATGGTTGTCAGCAAGAGAGGAAGCATTGGAAACACAATGTATTTGTACATGATTATTCACGTTGTAATTGCCGCTCCATCCTCAGCTGTATTTCTGTAATGGGAAAAGTAACACCAAGAAAATGGGTGGAATTATTATTTGTAGAGCTGCAGTGACTAACAGTGGCATGAAAACCTAATGGACCTATGAAAGAGCACTGTCTGCAGAGGAGTGTGCTGTCCAAGGAAAGTCTCTGCACAGAAAGTGCCCACGCAGGGCTGCTGTGGGGTGTTACAGGGCAGCAGGCAGCACAGTGTTTCTGTGGAGGCTGTTTACCTAGCTTGGCTAGCATAATTTTCAAATGGGACTTTCATACTGCACTGGAAAGAGTTTTTCACACTTTCTCAGTTTGTAAAAGGCAGTTCCAGACCCTATCGTAAGGAGGTGTGTAGAGCCAAATAGCTGCTGATTAATGCCTTCTGTTCTGTGCCTGGAGAATTTTATGGATTACAGAGAATAAAAGGCTAATTTGTCTCCTAAAGCATATATTGATATAAATGTGATTTCCTGCACTACCTAACTTGGGTTAATGGAGTGTTGCTTCAATGTGTAGTGTTTCTGGCATGTTCTGACTATATCCATAATGTCTTTGTGTGGCCTGAACTTCCTCTTCACTACAAATTGGGGAACAGCAGTAAGCAGTTCAACAAACAGGTATTTCTTAAGCTGTCAAACTCAAAGCCTGAATAACCTAAACAGAAGTGCAATCAGACTTGCCAACTGTAAACAATAAACACTTTTAAAATGCAGAATGGCTTACAAATAAAATAAAACTGAAAAGTTAGGTTGACCTGCAACTCAGCTGTAGTTTATGAAAACATTAATATACAAAAGAATGAAGGCAGCACCAGTGCCTGGTAACAACTCCCTGCTTTTCTGCTTCTTTCTCTTTCTGTTGCTTTCATGCACAGTGTAACACACTACAAGCATACAAAAGGAAAGGGCTGCAGGGTTCCTTGAATTGTTCCAGTCAACTCTCTTCATGTTTGACTGCTAACTCCCATGCATAGAGATTAGAGGGAGACTGGAATAGACTTTAAAATCTATGGAAGCTGAAGCAGCAGCTTCAAGCAGCAGCAAGGAGTGTTCATTGCTCCATGCAGGAGCCTGAAAATGTACAGGTACTCTCCCTGTTTGGCCCTTCCTTTCACCTTCTCTCTGTAAGAAATTATTCTGAAATTTTTGAGACTGCACACACTTATACCTGAATTTGAAAAGCTAATGTCAGTTTCTCAGTTAATTTTTCCTCCAGAATCTGCATTCTTCCACACTGATTTATCTGTTCCAGCAGTAGTTTCAGAATTACTTTGGACATAATGTTAAGTGCTGCACATTTCCATGTGATTTTCTGTGGCAGCATTTACTGAGGCTAGACATGAAAATGCCCAGACTTTCCAAAATGGAGCACCAGACTGCAGTGATAGTCTGGTCATTTTTTTGTGTGTATGTGGTAGAAGTAGATCCACCCTTGCTTCTATTTCTACAGAATAAAGACATCAATCCCAACTGTAGCAGTGTAGAATTTTTACCTGGACCCACACCCACAGGCAGCAGGCAAATACTGGTCAACAACAGAAAAAAATCACAATATATTAGGATGTTATTTAGATATTATTTTAAAGAAAGGGTTTTATTCTTGGAAAAAGCAGTATGACTGGCAGTGAACCAATTATCAGGGAACAGAAAATAAGGAGCTGAGTTTATTAGTCAAGGCTGTCTGTCTTTCATTGCAATTCATCAAAAACATGCATGTGTTGGAAGCCCCAGAAAGATGAAAAGCTATCTCTTCAGTCCTGGAAGAGGAGACTGTCCTTTCAAGGATACAATGGTGCTTTTCAAAAGAGCAGTGACTGTGAAACTTGTCCATCAATGGAAGGCTCCTTTCAGAGCAAATCTCACTCTACTGCTTTAGGTTCTCTAACAGGCCTGATTGACTAAAATTATTGTTGCATAAAATATCTGTAAATATTACTCCTTTGATATGAGTAAGAAACAGGGGGAAACTCAGACAAATTGCTTAAGCAACCACTTTCTGAATGTGTCTGTTGAACCAGGCTCCTCCCTCACCACAAGCTAAGAAGAAGAAGAAAGAAAACTCTGGACTTCAGTATTAAGGGCTTGCTTGTCTGACTTACTCCAGCTCAAACTGTGACTGGCCAACGGGACTTCAGCCAAAAACACTTCACCTCTCATTCTCTTTTCCCTGTTTTTTCTATTCCACTTCAACACACAGTTTCCACAGAAAGAGAGCAGCACAAATAGTACAGGTTTTGGGTGCCTTTCTGGAGAAGTAAATGTAACCAAACAGTCTGCATATAATGTCTCATTTTGGTGAAAATCTTTATTAGATTCAGAGGTTATCTGGATACTAAAAATTATAGTTAGAATTCTCTCCTTTTTAAACCTTGTGTAGTAACTCCATGGATTATCTGACAAACTGGCAGCAGAAATATGAATCTAATACTCTGTTTTATCATTTCATTTAGGGTTTTTCCAGATTTCTTTCCTCCTTACTATTCATCAGCAACATTGGCAAGTGTCTAACAGAAGGAACAGAATCAGGCAAACCACTGTACCAGCCCACTATCCAGCTTCCACTGTGCCCCACAGCCAGACTTAGTGCTATCCCTAACACTGCACTTATTTCATAGCTACAGGGTAATTTTGTACACAGAAAAATACAGTGAAGGTGGTTGCTCTCAGAACATATTCCATGTTCCCAGCTGACCACCTAGCAGGTGCCTGAGAGGATTCAGGATTCTGCTCCTTATCCTTGCCTGCATAGGACACCTTATTTGTGTGCTTCTTGTGTACAGATGCACTGGCCCAGTGAATGCTCTGATAAAACAAGCTGCTGTGAAACACTCAATATTACCTATTTCCTATTGGAAATCATGAATGTTTTCTCTACTGCTTCTACAGAGTAGCCTGAAGTCAGTTGTGCTCTTTTTGTCAAGCAGCCAGGAGGACCCAGGGATTATTTTGCCAGTTCTAATCACTTTGAACAACTCCATATGTGAATGATGAATGCCATATCTCCTTCATATATCCCAGTACCTTTAGACAGCAGGAAAGTGATGGGTGATGGAAAGGTGAAGGATTACTTGTATTCTGGATTTTACTGTCTACATGCAGAATTAGGCACATAAAGAAGGAGTACTACATTGTGGCTATAATCTGGAAGTTAACCTCAGGTACCAGGATTTTCTGTATGGATGATAAGGAATGAGATTTTAAAGTAATTCATAACTCTGAGTAAAAAATACCCCAGGTATTCCCATAATGCATTTCAGTTTCACATCTGTGAATCTTTGATATGAATGCTGTGACTCCTAAACAGTTTCTAGTGGCCAGATCCAGTTGCACTGAGAAAAACAGGTATTTTACCAGGAGCTTAATAGGGCACAAAATTTCACAGCAATAACAGTGATCAAAGGCAGCTAAAATAATTCATGGAAAACCCAGTGTGACAGCAGGCACAGGCAAGGCAGGCAGGCATGTGAAGAGCACACTCTGCTGCCCCGCAGGCCACCGTTCAAGCAGCATGAGCTGACAGGAGAGCTCATTTTCCCCTCCACCTTTGTGGCCTTGGCTGTTCCTGCTGCGTGTGAGGCAGAGCTTTGCTGCAAGAGAGGGTCCCACCCTCGCTCTTCCAGCTCTCATCATCCCTGTGGGCAGCTCACACTTCAGCCTCTGTCCTGGCCCAGCTGTTCCCTCCTCCTCTGCACAAATACACAGGAACGTCTTTCACCACTTAAAGGCCCTCTGAGATAATTGTGAATAGGGGCAGAAATGCATAATTATTCCTCCAGCACAGATCCCTATTTCATATTATGTTTGCTCTTTACCATCTTTGCAAAAACAGAACGCTGCCACTCAGATAGTTGATCTGTGGGTGATTGCATCCTGTTTTGTCTACACTGCTGCAAAGCTTTACAGCACCCCTGAATCAATTGTCTAATGGTAAAATTAAGGCAAAAAGAGAAAACATATTTCAGTTACCTCCTAATCCTATGCTTAAGGTTGATTATCTATGGTCATATGCATTCTTATTTTAAAATCACCCTGTAGAGCACATTAATCTTTTTAGATATGAACAGACTTGGTAAAAAAAAAACCCTCTGTCTAAAATTCTCCTTGTCTGTCTAGATAAGATGCTTTTCCACCTTTATATTGCCAACTAATCAACAAAAGAATTTAGAGATGAATTTCAAAAATAAGCAGCTTTTTATTAAAAAAAAATGGGTGAAGGGAGAAGGGGAAGCATCAACTTAAAGGTGATGGCCTATTAAAGTGCTATAAACTGATGATTTGTTTTCTTGGAAAATTTTTTTTGTTATTATTTTGGAAATCTTTATGATTAATTTTGGACTGTTTTCAAAATTCCTCAAAGAACCTTCTTGCTGAAATTGCGTTGTGAATAAAATTCTGTATTTTCAAAAAAATCCCTTCTTCATACGATTATATTTTTAAATTTTGCATGGTAATGAGTTATCACCCCCACTTTTTGCTTCATGCAAGGCCTCAAAATAAGCACAAAAAATGCAAACAACCTACATATGAAAAATACATTAGGCTTTTAATAGTTCTTTGGTTTTAGTTCTCTGTGGTGCTATTAGTGGCAGGTAAAAATCAGGCTAGTTAAGTGCAGCTGGTGCAAAGGGGTGTAAAATTACAACTTATCTGCCTAATTGTCTGTGCCCCTGGGAGGCATAAAACTGAAGAAGAGTGAGAGCAGTTATTGCTGCTCTATTTTATTAGCTTTTTCTATAGACTGGGAACATCTCAACTTTGATACCTCAAGATTTTCAATGAGCATCTTTGGAGGAGATTGACTCAACATGCTTCTCACTTGCGTTCTCTTCCTAGCCAGATTTATGCTCCCATCTGCTGAGATGTGCTATCCTGATTTCCCCTCCTGGGGAGCCTGAGAGTAGGAAGACATTACAAACTTTATTAGAGTTTGGTCGCATTTTTTTTCCACAAAACAAACCTCCTTTAGGTTACATTAAACAAAGTTTCTATGGGAACATACTGATACATTGTAATAGAGATTAAAATAATATTTTCATGATACCACCCAATGGATATATTAGATCATTTATAATAGAGGGGGTTTTAATTGTTAAACCAACCAGAGGAAAAAAAACCAAGCTCAAGCCATATGATTTTTTTTTATATATATTTTACACTATACCTCTTTATGTAAAAGGAGCACTTGACTAATGGAAAGAGAAAGGGGTCATGATTGCGAGCCCTTTGCCAGCTTACACTTGGAAACCATGTTAAGGGTAGATCATAAAAGAAGGTGATTGAGCAAACTATCTTCAGTGATCTCCACTGATGGTCTCTACTTGCCAGGGTGGATCAGTTTTATCTCTGAAGCAGAACAAGCATTTCCTTCTTTCCTGCCCCTGAATCACAGGAAGGGTGATCTCAAGGATTTTGTCTGTGGATTCTCAGACACAGGCAGACAATTCTTTAACATGTCAGAGAATGCTTGTTGCTATTGAGAAAAGAGTAATAAACTTTTCTGAATATATTAGAAGGCTTGGGAAACACATAGGAATGATCTCATTAAGCTATTTCTCTTGTGGTAGCACCTGCAGGTCCTTCAAAATGCTGGTTCTTCAGTGTATGAGGTACTTCATTCCACTCCAAATTCTATCTGAGCTGATGGCAGTAGATGATAGATGAACACACAGTCAACAGGGAGAACTAAGGGTAATTATCATACCAGGCACAGTTGTAAGATACAAGCTACTTAATTACTGACAAGGATTTTGGAGACAGGGAGGTACTTAATGTAGGAATTTGGAGGAGGAAAAATAAGTATTTTAGGTAAGCTCTCTTGCACAAGATAGAAGAAGCAAGAAGTTATATGACAGAAAAAGTTGGACCAATGCATGGTAGAAGTCTTGCTGAAGGTTTCCCCCAGCCAGATATTTTCAGGGAGATGTTTTTGCCTGGGAGAGGTGAAGAAACAACTTTTCAACAGACAATGGCCAAATGACAGCAGTGTTCAAATGACACATAGCTCTTGCTGTGTTGCCCCTACCACTTGGGCAGCCTGGAGTTGGTGATGTCCTAGCACTGGCTTCCTCCAGGACACTCCAGCTGCCAGAAGTGCCATCATCTGCCTTGTCCATCACTAACCTCCATTGCTGTTCCCAGTCCACTGTTCACCTCTCCTCAGAAGTGCACTAAACCCATTCCTGATATCCCTATAGGTAGGTTAATTAAATTCCAAGTGTGAAGGCTGGGCAGGGGGTAAACTAAAGCTCTGTAGAAAAGACAAAGATTTGATCCCCTAGGGCTTTATAAAATAAATTTCCATGGATCCATCTGCTCGGACCTAAGGAGAGCCGCATCTTTGCTCCTTCCTTTTTTCCTAGAAGAGGTCTTTTATAAGCTAGTCATTGAGCAATTCATGCATACCTAGGATTTTTTAAATCCCGAGCAAAGTACTCCATTGTGTTACTTTCTTTCAAGGGAGAAGGCAAGTACAAGAGATGAGGAATTAAGTTACCCATATACATATACCAGTTTTAAGTCTCATCACATAAGAAGACTGTGAATACAATACAGCTAGAGAATAAGAAGTATGAGACACTAAATTATTAATAGCTTGCCTCAGAGGAAGTCGGAGACAGGCTGTGATTGGGACATGACACACAGGGTCTTAAAAATAAGGACAAATCTACATGTTGCAGTTAATGAAAATACCTTCCTTGCACCAGTGCTTAAAATAGAAAAGAGGGTAGAAGATGACATTCTGACTATGTCAGAAAGGACTGATAGCACACATCTGGCCTGGTTTAGAAAGCGATTTGCATAGGTAGAGCGTAGGTTTGGAATGGCACTCGAACATTCCCTTGTCCTGGGACTAACGTTCAATTAGCGCCACGCGTTTCAGATGCCGGGGAGGCTCAGCAAGGCCCCCATCTCGTGTACACGATTCCCTGCCTTGCCTATAGCCGCCTTTTGGAAATTAAACTTTTGTTTTGCAAAGTTGCAGTACTTCTGTAAATCATCGCCTGCCTACCCCAGCCGCTTCACAGGAAGGCTGAGCAGGCCGGCGGGGACGGAAGCGAGGGCAGGAGCATCCCCTCGGCAGGTACCACCTCCTGCCCCGGCCCCGCTCCCCGCCCGGCGTCAGCGCGGCGGGGCCGGCCGGGGGC
>WBNO01020054.1:72889-95361 GCA_013400575.1 Peucedramus taeniatus
CCCGGCCCGGCCCGCGGGCTGCGAGCGCCGCTGCCCTCCCCGCCTGCGCCCTCCGCCGCAAGGGTTGGCCTTGGGGCGCTTCGGCTGCACCATCGCCCTCTCCTCTGTCGCCTTTTAATCCCACGTGCCTCGTCTCATGAGAAAGCGGCTTCGCAGCCAGCGCTGCCGTGCTCCGGCTCTGTTCCTCAGTGCCCTGCAGCCCCCGCCGTGTCTGCTTGACAGGTACCGCGCCAGGAGCAATCGCTCGGCGTTTATTGTGGCGGAGAATCAAGTGTTTTATTTGTAGTAGTAAACTCAGTCTCTGTTGCAACATTGAAATTGCTGCGGAGTTGATGTTTATGCAGATTCTGGCTTTTATGGAAACACCTGTTAGGAAAAGGGCCGAGACAATTGAGCAGCTGTCAAAAAAATAAGAGCCTCTCACTAGCAGTCTGCACAAGTGAGGCAGTGTGTGCCCCGCTCGCTTCAACGTGCTCCTTCGAGCAATTATCCTGCAGAATTTATCCCCGATGAGGGCTGCAGTTGGGCACAGGATGGGACTCTGTAGCATGTGAGTCACTCTTCTGCTGTGAGAATAGTCTGTGTGTGACAACTTTGGAGTGTTTGTGCCCAACACTGAATTCTTCTAATAGTTTGTATAATTCAATAACTAGGTATTACAGTTTTATTTAAGAAGCGCGAGATTTCTCTTTTTACTACCTTTGGCAGGTGTCTCAGTGGATTTCGCTGCGCTGAATGTTGTTTCGTTCACTATGTGAAGATACAAGCCATCTAAAAGCCTGTTTCACTTCAGTGCTTTATAACCCAGCCTCTATAAATTTTGGTACATGGGAAGAGAATCTGGAAACAATGGTGAATTGCTTCACTTGGCTATGACTTCTATTTATTGTTCCTCTTGAAAGAAGGATTTTATGAACTTTTATTTGAAGATAGACTAAAATTGGTGCTTTCAGCTTGAAGGTACATTGTTTTGCTTATTGTTCTGCTTTCTTGAGTGTGTGTCTTACCACTCTTCACGCCATACATACGCTTCATTTTATAAGTCTCTCCTTATTTCCTTTTGTTCATTTATTTTTGTAACATCCATTTTCAGTTCTTCACCTGAGCAAAACATTTCAGGTGTTTCTAAAACAGTTGTTCCTGCCTCTTTACCCTAAGCTGGTGATCTCTTCACTGTGGTGTCCAGGCCATGAAGTCAGCCGTGGCTAACAGCTAACTGATAACAGTTACCAACCCAGCAAATGCTGATTATCAAGTTAGTAGTGGGACTTCCTTTAAACACATGCCCTTTAAAATTGAATAGATTATGCTATTTAGTGGCTGGAGAAATACTCTGAAATACTCTCTCTGCCTAGATTAATTTCTCAGTAACAGCCGAATCCTATTAATTTAGAAACTTGGTTGTTGTGGACAAAAATGGGGAATTTAATTTATTACCAGTTAACTTTAATTACCAGTTGGCTGGTGATATCCAAAGAAGACCACTACTTAAACACAGACTTGGGGAAAACTCCCTTCTTCCCCTTTCCTCCTTGGTCCTTCAGGTTATGCTCTGGCCCTTGGGCGAGGCAGTGGTAGTGCAGGAGGTTGGGGTTGGGACATGGAGATTTCTTTCTGCTGCTCATTTCATCTGCTCCCGTGTGGGTCCTCTCCATGGGCCCCTCAAGGGTGTCCCTGTCCCAGCATGGGCACCTCCACAGGCCACAGTCCCTTCAGGGGTGTTCCTGCTCCAGTGTGGAGAGTTTCCTTCCAAGAGCACATCTCCAGCTGTATCTGCAGCAGTTGTCCCCTTCTCCATGCTTCCCTGGGCCTTTTTGAGCACTGTCACGTGTCTCCTCCTGCACTTTTTTTTTGCCTTTGCTGCCACTGGCAGCTTCTCCCTTTCTCAGATAAACTGGAGCGGGGGCACCGCGTGCTGGTCTGATGAGTTGGAGGATGGCAGGCAGTGGGTTTATGGAGCCAGCTGGAACTGGCCATGGCCCACACAGGACAGTTTATGGCCTCCTCCTGTGCAGCCCTGCTACCAAAACTTGCACTTTATCCCCAGTAAATAAATAAATAAATAAAGGAGTGAACTCCTATGCCAATTGATGCTGGAAGATGCTGGAAGAAAGGTCCTGTCCATGCCTAATTATAGGAACTCCAGTTTCCTTTTATACACTTAAAAGTAAAACCAAAGTTCTCTCCTGTAGCTTGCTAAATAGCAATAATGTGTAGTGTCACTAGGATGGTAATACTTTTGCAGCTGTATTTATTAACATGTCTGTCTGAGTCCGTATGTGATTGCATTCATATATGTTTTCATAATATTTTTTTCCATAAAACTTTCTCAAAGAGTTATTTTCCTCTTTTTTTCAGATCTGAAGGCAGTGGTTCTGCTGACACAAAGGTGGCAGCTCTGAGCCCTATTACACCAGCGTGAGTAGTCATGTTCTTCTCGGAGATTGTTTAATTTTCTTGTTGTTTTGTTTGTCTCACTGATTCAATGGTTTTGGTATCTCATTCCTCTTATCTTTTGGGCTGAATTGATGCCGCCTTGAATTCTGTGTAGCATTGTGTGTTTTGGAAGCACACAGAAAACAAAGACATGAGATTTCAGGTTTGCGGGAACTCAGCCGTTCTCTCTCAGTCTTTTCAAGATGGAATCTTGATAGGAAAGGGAATAACTGAGAGTAGTCATGTTTAAGAGAAGGCTTGTAAATAAACAGTTTCTTTGGCACTAAACTGCTGCTGACAGCAGAGCCTGTGTGTGCACAGGCCTGCAGGCAGCCATGGTGAGGGTGGGCAGGAGTGATGATGGTGGTAAATGGTCAGTGTAGTACTGAATCCTGCTCTGCTGTAGTCCAGCGTGCATGCTGCCCTCATAATATCTTCTTTCTTTCTCCCCAGGTACATACTGATTCCAGGTGTTCAAAATGTTTACTTGATGTTTAACTTCAATGCAGAAAGTTTATGGTTTTCCTGAAAAATTGCAGGGGGCAGAGTTCTTGGAGAGTGCTTATGTATTGATACTGCTCTTAGCAGACAGAAAATAAGCCTTTCTTCTTCTTCTTCAGGGCTTTCTATCCCACCCTGTGCCTTAAACATGGAAACTGTAGAAATGAATAGTGTATCCTTGAAACGTCCTCGCTCTGAGGATGATGTGGCCAATGCAGATGAAATTAAAAGACAGAAGATCTTGGAGAAGTCTAAGGCAGGGAACGACTCTGGGCAGAGTATTGAGAATGTAGCAGAACAACCCGAGGACACAAAAAGTGAAATCATCCCCAATGAGGAAAGTGAAGAGCAGGAAGAAGAAGAACTAGAGGATAGTGATGAAGATGGAGATCCAGAGAGCTTTGCAGACATGATGAAGCATGGACTGACAGAAAGCGATGTTGGCATAACTAAATTTGTTAGCTCTCACAAAGGGTTTTCTGGAATCTTAAAAGAGAGGTAACTCTTTGTCTTATTTAATATGTTAATTCCTTGTGTAACACAGCTGTAGTTTTCCATTTTCCTTTTTGGACTCACAGATTGCAGTTGGATTAAGTGAGGTTCATTACTTTTTTACTGCTAAAGAAAGGTTTAATTTAGGACTTCTCTAGATTGTAGGTTGGTTTTTTTTGTTGGTTTTTTGTTTGTTTGTTCAGGGTTTTGGGTTTGGTTTTTTTTTGTGTGTGTGTTTGGTTTTTTTGGTTTTTTTAAAATTTATTTTCCTGTCAAATGGAGCTCTGAAGAAGGAAGCTGTGTATGAGTAGAGATACATGATTACACTGACCACTGCTGTTTCCTTTGCTCTCTGGCAGCAGCAGAGACATAAAATCTTATGCAGTACACCCACCTTTTGTACCTCTCCTCTGATACAAGATGCACTGAAAAATGGCATTGAAACCATCTTTCTTTGGTTCTTTGCTTTGCTCTGACTTTTTTGTCCTAATGCCTGCAAAAAGTATAGTTAGGCTTTAAATTATTGTCTGCTCAGGCTTTAAATTATCATCTGCTCAGTAATGTCATTTACATAGAAGAGAGTTTTAAAATTCAGGATGTGGAATTTATTATATATACATTATATATTTAATAAGATGTTTGGTGTTTAGTAGCTTTTTAAAATTAAAGTTCAAGATTTTTAATATTAAAGAATAGCTTTGCATAAAACAGAATGCAAATACAAAAGCTCACTGAAGTGAGAATCACTGGTTCTCTGACTTAGCAAAGCAATTAAGGTTGCTTTGTTGACACACTGAAAAGTTCCTGTGTTTAAATTCTGGCTTCATACATAGATAATTTTACATAAAATGATATATACATATTATGTATGTATTTAATCTTTATGTGCAGCATTAAGCAGCTAGTGTAATCCTTCTCTGGGAAACATAGTCTGTGCTGAACCTTCTTCTGGGAAATCTGCCAAATTTGGTTGGCCAAAGGTAGCCATGTGGTAGAAGATTTGTGGGTTTGTGAGGTTTTTTTCTGGATCCTAGTTTTTAACACCTGTTATTAATTCATTCTTGGCATTTTTATGGTACCATCACTAGCATGTCTACACAGCTACAGATAATAGAGGAGAGGACACATAACACTCCTCAGGAAGGAATTCTATCAATATGATGTATAACTGCACAGAGGGATAACAAAAGGGTGCTTAGGTGAAGTACAGTAGTAGAAAGCTTTCCATGGTGAAGTTTTATTCATCTTTCAACATTCACAGAATAGGAATTTCTTTTTTTTTTTCACTTTGCTAGCAAATGCTGCTTAAAAATCATTTAGCAGTTGCAACACAAACTGACTGTGCTCTCTTGTAGTTGGGCTGTTTTTATTATTAGACATGAGTGACTGGATTGAAAATGTCAAAGTAAAATTCTTTTTTGCTCATAGAGTATGTAGAGTGACTTTATTTGAATAATGTTCTGTACAACTGAATATATGAACAAGGCTTAATTTGTCCTGCCTTCTGTAGAGTGGCTAAAGTGCACTTTATTTTGCAGGTTATTTGAAGTGACAGAGATAATGCAGTAGTTAATGCATTGCACGTTGTGGCGATGCAGTAGAGTCATAATTGCCAGTAATGACTGGGTTTGAGGATAAGCATTACTGATCTCTTCAAACTAGTGAGACAATGACTTGGAATAACTACAGCACTGTTTGGTGATCTGCAGAGAAGCCTGCTGTATTTGAATATGTGTTCCTGTGGTATCCTTCTGGGGGGTGGGAATAGGTACAGCTTTTTCATGGTTAAGTTTGTTTTACATGAATTGAATTACATGAATTCAGAATTCTTCAGTGAATTCTGCTAGCAAACAGCTTTTTAGGAAAGGACTTTATGTGATGTGGGATTTTTTTTACAAATGTAATGCCTGTTTCTTTCTATCAGATACTCAGACTTTGTTGTCCATGAAATAGGCAAAGATGGACGTGTGAGCCATTTAGATGACTTTTCTGTTCCAGTGGATGATGAGGTAAATTTTGAGGTAGATTTGGTAATGGCAATGCTTCTTAATGCTCCTTGAGCAAGAACATTGAAAGACTGGAAGTTACTCCATGAGGGTTATTGGATGTTTGTTTTTTCTCCCCAAATATGTATTAGGACCCATCAGAAGAAACATTTACAGTTTTGTCAGATGAAGACAAGCAGCGTTTAGAGGAGCTCCAGCTTTTTAAGAATAAGGAAACTAGTGTTGCCATAGAGGTAAAATTATTAAATGATACGAAGTTTGGGATGGGGGCAGAGAGAGGCTGAGGGAGGGAGGGAAGGAGTAGAAGGTACACGCTTTCTAAAGCCTGTAAAGTATAAGGGCAATTTGAACGTGATGTGACAGATAACACCAAGCTGTGTCCAGTTTAGGGTTTAATTCTGTAAAGTCTTACAGATGTACTCAAATTCATGCATATATGAGTCATTACTTTGATTTTGGTGAGACTGTACACAGGAACTTAAATATAGGTTTTCATTCCTAGGGTATTTTGGTTTCCTGTCTAGTATTGTTTTAAAGAATAAGGAGGTTTACATAAAACATCTATCCTGATGGAACACTACTTTCAAGGTCAATGTTTAGTGATTTAATAGAAGATAAATATATGGTCTTCTGTAACAAGAAAGATAAGAAAATGACATTAAAACACTGATATTTTTAAACATTCAAATATTCCACATAATAATCAAAGAATAACTATTGAGCTAAATTTGGGACACAGAGATGAGTAGGATTATACCCAGTACTTTCAAATAAGCACACAAAATAATCTTATCTAGCTTATTTTTTTTTTCCTTTAAGGCACCCTCCCCTTTTGTATTAATTTATTTGGTTGCTGCATGTATGTGTATTAACACAGGTAATTGAAGACACCAAAGAAAAAAGAACCATCATCCATCAGGCTGTGAAGTCCTTGTTTCCAGGACTGGAGACTAAAACAGAAGATCGAGATGGAAAGAAATACATTATTGCTTATCATGCTGCTGGGAAAAAAGCATTGGCAAGTGAGTTTCAGTATCACAGCAGATGGGTAAAGTAAATGCTAAAATTATCCCCAAAGTAAGAATTGTTAGTGAGTGAGAATTCAAGCGAGTGTGCTTCCTAATGTAGTCTTGCTTCATTTTCCCCTTGTTTCAGCTGATGCTGTGCATCTAAAATGATTAGAACCACAAAAAATGCTTTAAATTTAAATTTCTACTTGTTTTTCTTTCCAAGTAATTCATCCACTAATATCAACCATATTAGAAGAGAGAACATAATCTTCTACTTCAGTGGGAATAGGCAAAAAAGAGGCTTTGATGGTCTTAACTGTGCAAGTGTGCATTGTGGATGTAAGAGGTTGTAGTTAGATAATGTACATTAGATTGATGGTGTAATCTTGATTGAATATTCATGACAAAATTCTCAATGACTTGAGACAAGCATCTTTTGTTTTCTCAGAGTTATAGTTTCATATAAACATAGTTTACCATGATCATTACTTCTTCTTCCAAGGCTAATTGTATTTGCAGAAAATGATCTTTATTCATTATAGATCACAGTTAATCTTTTGAAATAGTCAAAGTCATGAAGGATTTTCGAAATGAAGTGTTATCCACTTTAATCTTGCAAAATTCTGTTTTGGATACTCGTAATAAATTAATATGTTTTACGTCTTTTAATGTTACTAATAATTTGTTGCTACTGTAAGTTTAGAGGATTATCTACCTGCAGAATGATGCACTAAATTTAACTAAAGATACTAAGGTTTGGTTTAAATTGGTTGCATTCCTCTGTCATTTCAACCACCATGACAAATGATGGTATATAAACCTAACCCTTTCATTTTAAAGACAAAGGAGATGGAAGAACGATACAGAAATAGAGTTATTAAAATTGGGAAATAATTTCCCCTTTGATGTAGTTGTTTGTTTAAGGCTTGTTACAAGCAAATACGGGAATGTTGTATTTTTATTGGTGCAATTATAATGTGTTTGTGTCTTATGTAGTCATGTTTAGAAAATGTGTATGTTTGCATGCTTTATGCATGGAGTATGTATACTTACCAGCACAGAATTCTCCTCAGCCAGTTTTGTTCTGTTGGTTTGTAATGGTTCTTCCTCCACCTTTTCCTTCTGCTGCCTCTATTCTTTAACCACTGTTACAGTCAAGTGGGTGTTGTTAAGCTGATTTAAGGGATAATGTATAAAAGAATTTAAGTATGTGAAATATGCTGAAAAGAATTTAGTGGTTTGTCTCTATGATTAAAACATTATGTGGAGCACCATCTTGTGATGCAGAGAAGCATCATCTATTTAAACTTGGATTCCCCAGCTGTGATGCTGCAGGCACCTGTGCATTTGTTAGTGGAGATGTGTCAGTTTCTGTGAGTGTGTGCAAATGCTTATGGATGTAAGATTGTAGTTCTTTTTAGTCAGGATTATATTTATCTTTCTTGTTTATATAGCCACAAACATGTCTTAGTCGTGAACGGGCTCCCCAGGCAAGAAACATTTCAGAAGTGTCGAACATTGGATTATTGGCTGAGATACCTTATTACTTTTGTTGATAACATACATTACCAAACATGCTTCTTAAAATTTAATATCAGAAGCTGCTATGTTTCTATAGTCAGTTTACCCTCCAAATACTTAAAATACTGTCTTATTAAATTGTCAGTAAACTGTTGTTTCATCACTGTCCACAAATTAAGTTTGTTGCATCTCTGATTGAAGCTTTCCATATGTTCACTGTTTACCTCTGCACGATTCCATTCCATAATTGTCTAAATTGCTGTCATCCACCACCTAGCTGTTGGATGCTCCCTGAAGCATAAACAATCCCATAACCATAAAACCTGCATGTTCACCTCTAAAAACCCTTTGACAGTCTAAAAATTAAATGCTACTCTTTTGTACTCTTTATGCTCTGCATTGGGACAGAGGTCAGAACTGCAACAGGTAAGAGACGTTGACATTTCATACTAACAAAAATGAAATGCCAACCATTACGACTTCCTAAATAGCAACAGGACTGGCCAAACTTGTAACAATTTCTTAAAAATCCCTACACATAAGTATTACTTAAAATGCCCTGAAACAGCCCAGAATTAGGCTTGTTCTACCTCTTTTTCGTAGTGCAGTATAGGCAGTATTCATTTGGTGCAGAGAATAGTAATAAGTGATATTAATTATGAATTTTGACAGTACATGTTGATGACTATGGTAAATTTTCCATGGATTTCAGTCAGCCAAGATTTTGCCCTTCAGCCCCTATTTCAGACACTACTATCAGTCTTTGTACAAATTTAAAAGTGTTTATCACACACCCTGCTATCAAAGAAGAGCTTCCAAGCCTCGAATTTCAGCAATAGGCTTGGAAAAAGGGCTTGGAAATACAATTTCATTGTCAAAGATGTAACATGACTGAAACACAGCAATAAGGGCTGCACATTGTCCCACTGCTCCATCTACCCAGTTGAATGCTTTGAAGTGTTGGGTGAGGAATGGTTGAGTATCAGGACTGTGGCTGCAGCCCCCTTTGGATAGGGTCATGGCTGTGATGTCCAAAGCATGAGGAGCCCATTGGTCTGTATAGTACCTACAGAATCCTTTTAGTGTAGATCACAATAGGGCTCACTTCTTGAAGTGTGTTGAAATGACCATCTGCAAGATGTATTAGTTAAATATAAAGAATGGTTCCAGCTGGAGAGGGTTCTCCTGTGTGAATTGAGCTCTCTCTCGCTTTCTTACTCTTCTAATTGCTGAAATGTTCGTGAAGAACCTTCCTCTTCCAGCTGAGTGCAGTGTTTCATGCAGAGTTTTCAGTAGTGGTGGCTCAGAAGGGGAGATCAGCAGGAGCATGAGGTCTCCAGTTCAGGTCCAGTGAAACTCTGTGGGAGGGGGGCTGTGCTTAGAAACTGATGGTGCAAGGCAAGTGATGCAATAATTCTAAGTGACTAAAACCTGTGTTAGTTACAGTGTTTTATACTGTAGCATCCAAAATTGTCTTTGCAGAAGTGTGTGCATGAATGGCAGCTTCTCAAAAACAAGCAAGAATTAAACATACTTATTATATGTGTGGGATATCTGGACTTTGTAAAACCAGTGTGAAAAAAAGAGCAGTATTTCCCAATAACTTCCTTCCTGCATTGGTGTTTGTATATTGAAATAAGCCTGGCTTTTTCAGTTAGTTTTTCCTGTTATGAAAGATGCTTATGTCTTTTTTTTTTTACAAAACCAGGTATGTCTGCTTAGTGGCTAGCAAGAGATAAGGGACTTCTTATTTAAAACAAAATAAATTCTTAGTTTTGTTCTTAAATAACATGGAATTGATAAACCTCAGAATTGAAAGAACCTCACAGTTGGTTGCTAAACCTCTGTAGAATCAGTCTCCTTTCCCATTAATGTCATTGACAGTGGATTATTGGAAACTGAAAGTTTTATCTCAGGTGGTTTTTATGTGCAAAAAAAAGCTTAACAAATCATTGACAGTTTCCTTCCTTTTCCAGAAAATGTCGAATAGTAGCACAGAATTGTAAATCAGTTATTAGTCTGTGGGATCTGAAGTTATCTCAACCACTGGCCTTCTCTAAGCATGGCACCATACCTGCCATGGATTGTTTGTTAATGTCTCTCTTGTACCAGATTTCTTGTTCCCATTGGATTTTAAAAAATAACCATCTTAAAACAATTTTTTGAGCATGATTTTTTAGGGTTTTGTAGTGATACGATTCATTCTTTTGCATGGCACACAGAAAAAACACTACAGAAATAAAGAATATGTCTGTACTATAAATAATAATGGTAGTCTTCCCACAAACAGAGCTCCAGTGGTCCTCAACTATTAATTATAGAAGGAGCTAGAAGAAATGTGGTGTAGCTTCTATTGCTGACAGTCAGTACAATGATAATGTTTTTGAGAAATTTAATCAGGTGATACAGCAATTAAATGACTAGGCTATATTTTCAGATAATTTCATGACAAAGGAACTGTCACTATTGCATTCAGGATTTTCTAGATGACAGAACTGATTAAAGACAAGTTTACAGTCCAGTGGAAGTGGGGGTCTTTCTCAATGTGCTTTACAGCTTTTGCTGTCAGTAATTAACTCTTTCCTTTTCATGTTTTAAAGCAGATGGAAATGAGCATAAATTGAATCTTGCATATTTACAATAAGTGTAGCTGCAATGGCAAATATATTATTTTTTTTAAAAAGTGACACTTTAACATTTTTGCTTTTAAAGATCCAAGAAAGCACTCTTGGCCAAAATCTAGGGGAAGCTACTGCCATTTTGTACTGTACAAGGAGAACAAGGACACCATGGATGCCATTAATGTCCTATCCAAATTTTTGAGGTAAGGCTGTTGTTTCTGCCATCCTTGCAGCCCTCTCCCTCTATGTTTCTTGTTGCTGTAAACGTTATGCTTCATAATTATGTAAGAGCAACACAAGTGATTGCTATTCTCTAATTTGTAGACAGCTTAAAATGAAAAGTTACTTTAGAATATCAAATTTAAAATATCGAAGTTTTGTGAGGAGGTGAGAATGGAACAAAATGAGCCTATGACATTTTAAAGACTACTCTACTGCTTCAATGGAAAAAGTCCACAATTTACATTGGCTGATCTGAGAAAGGCTTGGCAGCTGAAAGCCTCAATGTACGTAACCTGAATTAAAAGCCATTTTTCCCCAGTGTGTGAATATATGCAAGTATGTTATGAACCTGTCAGATATTGTTGTGATAATATGCTGATCAGTTCCTAAGCAGTTACAGTTGATAAACTGTTGTTCCATGTATTAATTTCTCCATGGCAACACAGGCTTAGTTCCTTTCACCCCATCAAGTGCAGAAACAAAAAGGTTTGCCAAAGCGTGACATGAGCACAGTGAATTGCAGAGGAAGAGCAGTTCTAAAATTGGGTCAGTTCAGTGATCTACTCATAGGAAAACTTCCCCACTTCTCCCTTTCTTTTCCCTTTGCCCTTCTTGTCCAAAAAAAATATTTGTAATCTAGACCTTAACCTAGTGAACTACTTAGTATTGGTATTGAGAACAGCATGGCAAGAGCATAGTTAGGTGGAAGACTGTATATAATGGCAATCCTGCTACCCCCTGGAGCCCTTAACTGGAGTAACTGGAAATACTTTGTCTAACAGAGGCTGTACAGTACAAAGTGAAAAGGAAAAGAAATTTTCCTCTCAGGGAAAGGAGTGGATCAAATTTTAAAGTAACTTCTCATATTCTCTCATAATGTGCAGGCATGGTATTCAAACAGACAGGTTTGAAGTTTAAGGAAGAAGTGGACATGACTTTTTTTAGTGAAGTTGGTGGTGGCTTTCATTTGTGTATTGAGGGAATGCATATAAAGAAGTACTTCCAAGTTCGTATTTTGCAAGCACTGTTATGTTAAAAGTGAATTGTCTACACATAATTAAAACAGAAGTTTCCTTGTGTTTTATGTACTCATGGATGAGATCAGAAAATGTCACACATGTCAAATTGTAACCCAGTTCTGAGGAATGTAGATATATTTTACTATTTTTAATTTATAAGATTAATAATTCTAGGCAATTATGCTTAAAATTATGTTTGATCTCTTGCTATTTTAATATATATAATATCTGTTACTGTTGCTTTTAAGAGTGAAGCCAAACATATTTTCCTACATGGGAACTAAAGATAAAAGGGCTATAACAGTTCAAGAGATCGCTGTTCTCAGGTGAGTAAAGTACAGTCTGGAGTATTTGCACTTCTGCCCTGGTAGCTTGGATCTCACTAAATACCTAAAAGACTCAGTCACAAAAATGGCAGGTCCAGGTCCTGACCTTGTAAAGCACAGGTGTTAATGAAGATGCCACAGTCCTTTTGTATTCTGTGATTACTGCTGATATTTTCAGTCAGTGGTGCTCTGAGTCACAGGCTGGTTACGTGTACTTGGCCCAGGCAGTGGGACAGATTGCCTGCCTGCTCTTAGGCTGCTTGGATCTCATGCAACAGCAGAAAAACAGAATGACATGGTGAAAATAATGTCCCACTTCCTTCCTGGTTTTTGTTTCCTCCTTTCTACAGCTAGAATCCTATTTTCTTTCTCACTGAAAGAAAATTTTCTCTACTCTCTGAACAGTGCCAGAGAAGACTAACACTGCCCTTGCTCATCTGTGAGTAGCCAGAAGGGGCAAAAAAATGATGAGGAGTTTTTCCTGCCTTAACCTACTCCCTTAAGTCACCTTCTAAGAGAAAATAAAATTCACTTTGTCATATTCTAAGATAATTATATGGTTTCTGGGCACTTTAAGTTAGTGTTAGATCCATAACTGAGAATGACAGACATCTCCCAGGCATGTAATGCAATATCATTTTAGCTGGCTGGAATATCCCACCTGCACTACTTTTTACAACTTTTTGAAAACCACACTCTTTCAGTGAGGAATTCACAGCTTGAAAGCCAGAGGTTTGATCAAATCCTTGTTAAAAGGAGGGCATTCACTTCTGAACTGTTCATATATTTTCTCCCAGTGTTCTGTATGTGTGTGTGTTAGCACATATAAAAGGAAAAACTGATTTGTGAATTGAGAGAGGCCCCAGATTCGAGTTGCTCTAAGGCAGCTTTGCAAAGTGGTAACAATTAACCAGATGTGTGGTGTAGCCATCTCAGGTGCTGTTCCATTTACTTTTTAATGTTATTGTTAGTGTTCAGAGCACACAGTCACTGAATGATTATATGCAGCTGCTTTTATTGAAGAGCTCTGCGTGTCAGGGGTATAGACCCAAATCTGACTCTGACATGGGTTCAGGATGAACATGTTTTTATACCCTTATCATTATGGAACTACATATTAATTATTAAACTTATATTGTTCTGTTGTAGACATTGATTTCATCCAAGCATGGATTCTTGTAATTTCCATCAAACCCCCCAAACATGATTTCTTGTGATTCTTGTTATGATTAAACAGTAATTATATCAAATTACCAAACTATTATCACATTTAACAATAGTAAAGCCTAACATTTTCTCAGGGCCTACCCTAATATTTTCCCAGGGCCTACCAGGCACAACTCCTCTTTCTAACTCCCCTGAATATCCCATGATTTTAGAAATATATTATCCCTATGCTATCATTATCACATTCAGTGTTGTGTCCAAGAGCTCCAGAGTGCTGTAAGTATTGTGTGGTGTCTGCTCAATGGTGCCACAGCCCTCGACTCTCCTGTGCAGGAGAGGGGACATTGCCTCTTGCCAGCCTGCTCTAAGCTGAGTATGCTGGCCATGCTGGTTCATAAACTTCACTATCCTGGTAAAAATTTAGCAGAAGTGTTCAAGAGCAGCTTGGTGATGCAAAGGACAGGGTATGCTTCCAAAAATACTAGCAACAAAAATGGCAGGTATCAGTGACACACTGGATTCCACGTTCCTTCATCTGTGCTAGGCATACACAGTAACTAATTTTACTTAACTCTGTATTTATGACTGTGCTAACTGGGGTGTATGTATTCATGAAGTAGTTACTCAAATAATGCAGAGTTCACCTTGTGGGGTACAGTATGCATCAATACTGCAATATGCTTTTTTTGGAGTACATGTTTTAATATAGATATGAAAAGACAGTGCTAACAGTCTGTCACAGTAGACATTTTCTTTTGTATGAATACCCTTAAGAATTATGTATTATCTTCTTTAACATATTTTGAAAAGGCAACAGTAAAAAATGGGGGAAATGGACTCACTGTTTTTCATTTTGTAAAGGTGGCATTTCTGTATTTATCTGCTTTTCTAAGCATAGGTTGGTGGTCACTGATGTCTGTTTCTTTATAGAATCACTGCACAAAGACTTGCTCATTTGAATAAATGTTTGATGAACTTCAAATTAGGAAATTTCAGTTACAAGAACCATCCACTGAAATTGGGAGAACTACAAGGGAACCATTTCACTGTTGTTCTCAGGTAGTATGTTAGTAGATATTTAGATGGTTCTGTTAGATTTTTTTTTTCTTTAAATAGATAAGCAATATCAGTGCAACTTATGTTATAAAAAATAAGTCCTGTTGGCAGGAGACTGTTGAATTTGATGCATGCTTTATAATATTGATGTTGAGCTTTAATATAATGGGCATCTCAAAATAGCATAAACCCTTAATCTGTCTTTAATTTTTTTTTTTTTTTTAACGCTAGAAACATAACAGGAACTGATGACCAGATAGAGCAAGCAATGCATTCACTCAGGGAAATTGGATTCATTAATTACTATGGAATGCAAAGATTTGGAACCACAGCTGTTCCTACTTATCAAATTGGCAGGTATGTGTTGTTTTCATCCTCCCCCCCCCCCCCCCCCCCCCCTTTTTTTTTTTTTTTTTAATTTTACTCTTATCACCATGTAACTTAATGTATTTTTGGGAACATTTTTCTAACATATTGCCTGTACCAGTTTTAAATTTAGATTCAAGAAAGATCTTGTTTCTGAACTTGCTTCAGCAGTTATCTTGCATAATAGCACTACTTTTAATATTGCATAAGTCTAAACACTAATACATATTTTTTTGGTAAATTGGTTAAATCCCTTTAAAATAGATTTAGTCAGCTCTTAATACACTTTCCTATTTGAATCCTAGAGCTATTCTACAGAACAACTGGAATGAAGTAATGGATTTGATATTAAAACCACGACCAGGAGGTGAGAACTGAAAAATGATACATCATGTGTTTCTGCCTCTTCTCCAATAAGCCTATGTTTAGGAAAAGCTAAAGCCAGTTTAGCAGTGGAAAAGCAATCTTCAGACTCACCCTTTCGGCTTCACTTTCCTTGCTGTGCAGTTTCTTGCAGTGGGGCTAAAAAGAGACCTAAATACTTACAGTGTCTGCTCAAGCTCCATGTGAAGCCTTCCAGCCTCAAGTGTTCTGTGATTCTGTTCATCTCTAATTACCATGACTGAAACTTTAATTTTCCAACTGTTCTAACGAAAGGTGAGATGGATGCTTTTTTGGTGTATAGTTAAAATGTTTTTATTTTACATCCTTGTTCTAGCTGAAAAGGGATACTTGGTCAAATGCAGAGAAGAATGGGCAAAGACTAAAGATCCAGCAGCAGCCCTCAAGAAACTACCTGTAAAAAGGTGCGTGGAAGGACAGCTTCTACGTGGACTCTTAAAGTATGGAATGAAGAACATAATCTCTGCATTTGGCATAGTGAGTGTAAAAGTTGGGTGGTATTTACTTGAATAAACATTCTTTTGATGGTATCAGGATGAATTTAAAATAGACTCATTGATGCTTGATGAGTAGAAGGTTAAGTTTAAAAATCTTTACATTTATCCTGCCTTTTAGTAGTAACTGATGACCTCTCTAATTAATGTATGCATAATGAGCCTTCCAATTTATAGAACAGTTTCTATGGTATGTGGGAAGCAATACAATTATACTTAGTAGCTATGTATAATAGAGATCTGAGAATTGTGCAAATGTTCACTTTCAGTGTTTTCCTGTTGCTTTAAAAGTATAAATCAAACTGATGGTGGGCTAATGAATCAGCCTGATAACAGAGGTGATGGATCCACTTGTCATTTTGAAGTGCTGTAATCAAGATCAAGTCTTTGGAAAAAATACCTCATCACTAGCAAACTACTGGGCCTATTGTAGGAGATGGAGGATAATTTCTTGTTTATAAAGAAGATAATTAGAGTAACACAGTACTTTCACAGCTGCAAAGTTTACTTAAGATTTCAGGAGGTTGAATATGAATTCAGTGTTTTATAATAGACCTGTATGTTTGACCTGTAGAATTAAAAGTGTTGTGGTTTTTTTTGTAAATTTAAGCACAGTTTTTTTTTTTGTGCAGATTTCAAATGCACGAAAACATTATTTCTTCACATATCCTTTCTCAAACAAAAAACAAAAATTAAATATGTCTACCAAGAAATTGTGTATGTCTTTTTGCTGGATAAGGTAACGTTTCAAATACGCACCTCTTTGATTATGATTGTCAGAAAAACCAAAAAATATATCTATATAGTGTTTAATTTTTTCTTCTTTACCTCTAGATACCAAGAAATAATCGCTTAATGTATATTCATAGCTACCAGAGTTATGTGTGGAATAATATGGTGAGCAAGAGAATAGAAGAATACGGCCTTCGAGCTGTACCAGGAGATCTCATACTTAAAGGAGGTAAAATCAGCCAAAGCCAGTGATGCTGTGTAGTTCAGATTCCTAGGAAAACAAGCCATTAAGCTGTTCGTCTGATACTAGTTACATAGTTTCTTTTTTCTCACCAGTTTCGGCCCAGTGATATCTGGATCCATTGGCCTGTTGTAGACAGATTGTGCAAGGAATTGGAAGTTAGGTATTACACTTCCATGAGCTGTTTATTAGCCTGTTTTTTCAAATAACTGGATAGGGAAGAGAGACTGTGGAGGACTGATTATTCTCAAACCTAGCTGAGCTGTGAAGGACTGTGGAAGGACATTATGAAGTTTTAACCATCTAAATTTTTGATTGCATTAGTATCTTGTAAAGCAGAAGCTCCATTCAGCTAAAACTTTCTTTGCTTGTATTTGCTCTGGCATTTCCTACAGTATTTCTCCTTTATGTATGCCTGGTGCATGGAAGGGGGCTGTTCTCTAGCAGTCCTTACTTCACGTAGGTTTAAGTCACTGGAAGCCAGGCTGTGATTCTGCCAGTAACTGTGACACCCTTGGAGGCTGTTACTTCTTTTCTTAGAAATGTTGTCTGTTAAGTGGAGATAAAACATGGTAGTTACCTTCCTCAGAGTAAGCTTATTTCAATCAAAGGCTTCATTTTAAATTTAGCTGAAGTTAACTGTCACAGGCATCCATACTGGTAACTTCATTTTTCTGTCCTGACTCTAGCCACAGCTGTTCACATTGAAGAAGGAGATGTTGATAACTACACTATCCATGATGTAGTGATGCCATTGCCTGGATTTGATGTTATTTATCCAAAGCATAAAAGTAAGTCTGACTGCTAACTGAAATACTTACTATGAAAACATAAGTCTGATTTAAGATTGTTCTTAAAAGGAAGATTGGATCTACTCAACCCTGGTGAATTTTAAAGCAATACATTGCTTCAGATCTCTAAAACATTAATGTCAGCCTTTTGTTGCTGCCAGGGTGCTCTGCTCAGTCTCCTTCCCACTGGGAATCCCAGATGACAGCAGAGCAGAGTTTCTCACTAACCTGTACCACTGCAAGGATTTAATCAGGTACAGGATTTTGTCCTTGAAGAATTTCATAAGGTTCCTCTTGGCCCATTCCTCTAGTGTGACTCAGTCCCTCTGAATGGCAGTCCTCTCCTTGCATGTATTGAATGCCACCCCAGCTTGGTTTAGCCCACAGATTGGTTGGGGTAAATTCCAGCTCTTCTTCACTATTTCACAGGATACATCTCAGTTCCTTCAGGAACTTTGCTTCTAGGTAGAGCTGCAACCAGTAGTGACTATAGATTCAGATGCTGAGCCAGACAGCTGTTACCCACTTACCAGTCCAAGCACTGTAGTGTTCTAACCTGGGACACAAGGATGCTGTGGGAATACATTGACAGCCTTGGTAAAGGCAATGCAGGCAACAGTCACTGCTCTTCCCTCATCCATAGGTGTAATAATTTTATCATAGAAGACAGTAATGTTGGTGGGGTTTTTGCTTTTTCTCTTCCTTTTTCTCCCCCATATTAAAAGCACAGTCATTGTGTGCCCAAAGAGGATGAACTCCATTATTTTTCCCAGGGACCAGAGGGAGCCTGACTGGTCTGTAATTCCCTAATTATCTTTCCTGCTCTTTCTGAAGTCGGGTGCAGCACTTGTTTTCCAAGTTGTCTGGGACATCCCTAGATCTGCACAAACTCTTAGATGATAGAGAAAAACTTCACCATGACATGAGCCAACTCTCTCAGCCTGTATCTTCTCCCACTACTGGTAGTCCCTCTTTCTTAACCTTACCTCTAAGAAGAGAGGCCTGGGGCATTTTGCTGGTCAAGGCTAAGGCAGAAGAGGCACTGAAACCATCAGCCTTCCATCTGTCACTAGACCAGCTGCCCTGTTTAGCACCAGGCCATCGCTTTCCTTGTAGTCTTTGATTCCTTATGTTGCAGCTGGACTCTTGCTGGTCTTGATGTCATTTGCTGCTTTCAACTGTAGCTGAGCTTTGGCTTTCCTAACACCATTTCTGTGTGCCTGGACAATGCTGGTATAGTCCCTCTTTGTAGCTGGCCCTAGGTTTCACCTGTTCTATGTGTTCTTATAGATGAGGTTAGTCATGAGTTCCCTGCATGTTTTTCTCAAAATTGGATTGAACTGTTCTTGTACTGTCAAATTGTCAACTGATTTCTCTCTACTGCTTTTTAATGAGAGTAATGGGTAGTCTTGCCCCTTTTTTTTTTTTCCTCCATATACCTGAGATTAGTCCTGTGAAATCTAGAAAATTGGAATGCATACATGAAATGGCATTTAAATGTCAATAAAGTATTTTGTAAATTGCTTTCAGCTGAAATTTGATTTGATGCATTCTTTGTTACTGCCTCTACTAATCAGGGTGTAGAAGTAAACAGGTAATAAGATTTGCAGTCATTTTAAACTTCTGTGTAGCATTTATCCCATATATGCTGAAAACTACTAAATGTAAGGGAAGGAACAATCCATGAAAACAGGCTGTTTAAATTGGCCACACTATATTCTCTCCTATTAAAAACTTTCCTCTCTTGCAGTTGGTGAGGCCTACAAGGAGATGCTGGTAGCTGACAACCTTGATATCAACAACATGAGGCATAAAATCAGAGATTACTCACTTTCTGGAGCATACAGAAAGATTATCATTCGGCCTCAGAATGTCAATTGGTGAGTGGGAGCATGAAGGAAATGACACTTGAATTGACAGCATAGAGTTTACTTAAGTACAAAACAACATAAGACTGATCTATGGGACATCCACACAGACTGAAACATAGGTAGAGAGGAATCTCTCTGCACTTCTCTCATGTTTTTAATGCAGCTGAAGTGGAACTATACCCTTATTTCTTCCTTGGTTCTGTGGTGGAGGAGTAACAAGACATCTTACCTAGTTGTTCACTCCTTGTAAGGGCTTGCCTGAGCACTTCATAGATGATTACTTCTGTTGAAACAATGATAGATCATATTCAAAACAGGGGTTTTTTTGTAGTCTTGCTATGAGAAAGTTGGTCTCCAATTACCTGTCATTAGGAAAAATTTGTATGACTTAAACCTACTAAATCACTGTTGTTAGAGCCTAGTTTTCATATGGCAACTGAATAAATACCTTTTCAATAGTGAACTGTACAAAAGTGCAGAAAGACATGATTGTCACTCCCGTCCTGGGGGGCGACACAAGAACGACACAGCAGCTCTGGTGGTAGCAAACTGAAAAAACTCTTTATTAAAACATCTGACTCCATATATATCTCTTTTTAAAATCCCAGTGTCATTGGAGGGTTACAGTGCCACCTCCTCAATGTCACTGGGCAACCCTACTGTCCGTCAGGTGGTTTGTCCTCCATAAAGGGGATGCAAAACAATAAGTTATTTACCTAAAGTGCATGAGAAAGTTTGTGCAAAGAATGCAAACATCAGAAGGCTCAGTAAAACTTGAGAAAATCAGGGCGACACACGATCACTGCATAGAATGCATAGATGCATAGAATTAAATATAGAGGAGATAGGAGGGAGCACAGAAATACAAATATTTATATACTTGAAACATCAGCACTAATTAATATTAAGCTTGTCTACTTCCCAGTTAGTTTTTCAGCCTCATTATGGGATTACATACGGGATTTCTGTTAAATGAACAGTAGAAACCAGAGAATGTGTTTAAGCCCTTTCAAAGTTTGGAGGATTATTGAAAGGCTTCACTCCTGTTAGGTACTCTTAGAGTTGACACCATTCTTCCCTTAGCTTAAGGAACTATATTTACTGTATAGTTGGAAATTCTGATAGCACACAAGGGCAAACAGATGAGTTATGCAAATAAACTTCTCACTAACTTACAATTGTTTTTTAATAATCTTCATAAAGCCAAGGCAAGTCTTCTACATAGAACTTTACCCATTATTTTGCCTAATTCAATTCCAGTTGTAAATGCCAAATTGCAATAATAATAATAATAGTATTATAATAAATACACATTTCTATAAAATGTGTTAACCTAAATAATTTAAAATAATAATAAATTTTATGTATATTATAAAGGGAAGTTGTTGCATACGATGATCCTAAAATCCCATTATTTACTACGGATTTGGATAAACTGGAAGGAAAACCATTACCAGTTCTCCCTACAGGTAAGTTGATTTTTCTGCTGGTTTGCTAAATGGAAGTTTGATCTGGTTGTTGCTTTCAACTGCTACATATTCAAAGCTCCTTTAAGGAAGAGCTTTCATTTAACTGTTGACTGTTAAGCAGTGGTAACAACGACCTCTATGGCCAGGCATCTAAATAAAGACCCTAATTTCTCAAGGGTGCAAGCCATTCCTCCAGCATCTGTATTGACTGTTACATTTTCTTACAGGCATCTGTAAAATCAAGTAAATGGTTAGCAGTAAATGTCTGCAACTGACAAAGGTGGAATTAAGTGACAAATTGTCTATATACCAAGCTTGTATTAGCTGAACACAGATGACTGAAATACTTAACTCTGGCCACAAGGTGTTTTGACACTGCTTTCCTGAAATGTGAAGACTAGGAATTGAGTCTGAAAGAATGAACGTTTGCTCTTAAAAGAAGAAAACTCTGAAACCACCACTTTGCCCTGAGAGAAAATGTTAAAAAATTGTTTCATTTAATTTTTCACAGTGGATTATAAACAGGAGTGTGATGGTGGTGGTTGTTTTGCTTTATGGGCTGGGGAAGTTGGTTGTGGAATCTGTTAGTCCTGTTTAGATGACATCCAGAGTAAGCATTAGATATGCCCTTAACCACTTGTTCTTGCTTTTTCTCTCATCCCTTCTGATAGATGGCAAATTCAGGGCACTAAAGATGGAGTTCTCCCTTCCCCCATCCACTTACGCTACCATGGCGATTCGAGAAGTTCTGAAAATGGACACAAGCATAAAAAACCAAACACAACTGAATACTACCTGGTTGCGCTGAATGAACTGCAAAATTACTTAATTTTAACAAAGTGATTTCTTATTTACATGTTCTGTACAAATCTTTAAAGAGTCACAGTAAGAGATTTGTATTTTTTTAAGTTTTTTTAGTGCTGGCATTTAACTTCAGTAGTCCTTTGCAAGATGGTGACTGTAATATAATACAGATTTTAGTGACTGGTGCTTTTTACTGAATGAGTAAGTTACTTGAGCTGTAACATGGGTGCGTCTTTAGAATTGAGCTTATAATGGCATCAGACCTGGAAGAATGTTGAGCTTGCTTTCTTTGGGCAAGCACTGAATGTTTTCATGGGTTCAGCTGCCCTTGAAGTCTTTTCAAGTACAATGAATTACATGGGAAAAGATGAATTAATAAAAAATTAAGATACTGATAAACATATGTATTGCTGGAGTTTGCTGGTAGCATTTGCACTGATGCAGTAGCAGATTCTGTTAGCAAGGCTTTTGTGTGCTGTAAAGCTGTACAGCTCTTTTAAATAGTTTGACTTTTCATTGAGAAATTACTTGTATTTTCCAGCTAATACCTGTACCAAAGAACAGGTACTGAAAATAAACTAACCTGAAACTCTGAGCGTGTATCCATCCGTAAGTGCTTCCTTTGCGCCTGTCCCTTGCCCATTGTTGGCGGGGAATGAGCCGGCCTTCGTGTTGGGGAAAAAAAAATAGTATGGAGCTGTTCTAAAGAGACGTGGCCTTTTCAGCCGAGTGCAAAGCCTGTGTGGCTGATGGTGTCGCCGGCCACGGCGGCTGCGTGCGGAGGGGGCGGGGAGGCCGTGAGGTGCAAGGCCGTGTCCCTGGGAGCATGGGGCGGGACAGCCCCCGGAGTCGGCGGGACGCGGCTCTAGCCGGGCCGTGTCCCTTGGGAGCACGGGGCGGGACAGCCTCTGAGCCGCTGGAACAG
>WBNO01020054.1:95468-132000 GCA_013400575.1 Peucedramus taeniatus
CCCGGGCCGCGGTCGGCGGCGCTTCGCTCGCAGCCTCCCGGAGCCCGCAGAGCCTTCAGCCGGCCCTTGGAAGGGCCCGGGACTCTGCCCAAGGTGGGTGCTGAGCTGCGGGGCTGTGCAGGCAGGGAGGGATGCGCCCAGAGTCCCGTTCCTGTCTCGTGTAACCCGATCCTTTCCGCTAAGTATGAAAAGAGCACCGTTTGGTTAGTTTTTTCCTACCGTATAATGTTTACATTGCTGCAAATAGGAATTTTACTGCTCTGCTTTCCTTTTTCGATTATTCCTCTGTAGCACCCTTGGTCACCCAGTTTGTTCTTCCTAGTGGTCTCTGTTGCCTCTGCAACTCTGGCTCATCAGCTGCGCCACTTTCTCGCTCCTGTTGTCAGTTTAATAGGGGTTTTAACTTAATTAAAGCTTGTTGCAGATGAAGTGCAAGTGTATCGGTTTTTGTTTTTAAATACTCGTTTGAAAGTGACACGAAGAAATTGAGGATTGAACTAGCCAAACAGTTGTCATTGCTGCCTTTTTTGTTTGACAGTGAACATCCTCTCAGTGTCAGGTTTCTCTGGATGCTGCCAAGTCTGTGGAGCAGCAAGTGTCTTTTCTGTTATACTGTGTGGTGGTTTTTTGCTAAATATTTCAGTGATGTATTTACTGTCCAAATTATTGTAAGTCCTACATAGATACTTTGCAAGTAACACAGTAGTCATGAGTTGGTATCTCTGAAATCTCCTAAACTTGTGAAAAGGGAAAGTGGAACATTACCTTCCTTGGCATTTTACAATTTTTTTCAAATAAAGTTTTCTGTCTTATATATATATATGAACTACATATTTCTTGAACTATTTTTAATAGAATTCATGCTTTTGGGGAAGGAAGAAATTAACAGATGTATTTCTCTTTGGTAGTTAATTTATAATAAATCGCCAGTTGGATATGTAAGCATATCAGACTTAAGCCAGCAAATTGTCTCACTTAAAGCAGTATAATTCATGAATATGGTATTTCAATCTCAGTTTAAATTGAACTACCCAGCTTTTCATGGAGTTTTGTTCCTCAGTAGATAATATTTTTTGTGGTGTCTTAGTGTCAGCTAATTAGAAATCGTATACTCAGTATTGCAGAGAAAGAAACCATGGCAAGCACTGCTGTTAGAGAGAAAGAAGTCACTAGAGATCTAGACAACTGTGATATCCCATATTATGTTTCTGAATTTGTGGAAAGAGAACTTGGAAATGACTATGATTCCCTGGGGAAGCTAGACAGCCTGATTGAAAAGCTATCTGAAAACAAAAAGCACTTAGAAGAACAGGTAAGCATCTTTCTGTTTAATTTTTTTTCTTCTTCTGAAAATGCTGTATGACTGATTAAGAGTATGAAACTAAATGAAATGTATCAGTACCTCAAACGGTACTGCTCTACACAGTGCAGTGGTTTTCTGTCTGCCTTAATACTTCTCTATCAATGCAGGTACTTACAGTTTCGTCAGAAGTCCCTAAAAAAATTCAGAATGCCTTAAAGAATGCAGAAGATTCCAAAAAGTCTCTGGATCAGCTTCTGGAGGAGGAAACTGTTCTGTCTGAGTCCATCAATAGTCACTTGCTGAAAGCTCAGCCATGGATGGAGGATCTGGATGTGCTGATAGGTCAGGTAGAGGAGATCGAGCGACACCTGGCCTACCTCAAGTGGATTTCTCGCATAGAAGAGCTGAGGTACTTCCTGAGTACTGGATGTATGTTCTGAGACTGGTGACCTGGTTTATCCATTATTAAAGTATTTTAAATTCAAGAAAGTTTTGTCTTTACTTTTCAACATACAAATGATTCTTTTCTGTTATCATTAATGAATATTTGGCCTTGTCTTTTTTGCGTATTTTAGTGATAGCATTCAGCAATATCTGATGACCAACAATGTTCCAGAGGCAGCCAGTACTCTAGCATTCATGGCAGAACTGGATATTAAACTTCAGGAGTCATCGTGTTCTCATCTTCTTGCTTTCGTGAGATCCACTGTTAAATTCTGGCATAAAATCCTTAAGGACAAATTGACAAGGTAAGAGAGATGCTGTGACTCCCTCATCTTTACGTTGTCCTGTCAGTTGATGTCCAAGTGCTTATTTTGTGTTGCAGTGACTTTGAGGAGGTGCTGACGCAGCTCCGCTGGCCCTTTGTGGGGCCACCTCAGTCCCAGGCATTTGGCCTTGCTGCACCAGCCAACGCTCCTGAGGTGTACAACAACTTGGAGATGCTGTTCTGTCAGCTTCTGAAACTGCAAACCTCGTATCCTTTTAAATTCTTGCAGTGTACTTGAGCAAGAATAAAAACTGTTAGAGATGCACATTCTCAAGGAGAATTATTTAAAATTTTATTCTCCCTAAAGACAAGATAATTTATGTTACTTTGAATTAACACTAGAATGTTGTGGGGATTTGGGGGCTTTTTTTTTGTTTGGGTTTTTTTTTTTTTGGCATTTAGAAAACCAGTAGCAACAGTACTTTTTGTCAGTAGCAACATTTTAACTCCAAGTCATCAGATCCAGTGCTCTCATGGTAGCTGACAGTTTAGGTTGCATGAGGATCTGGCCTTACACTGTTTGGAACCATTACCCATGCATGTTAATGAAAATATGATGATGTGGGCTTTATTAGACACAGTTAATGCTTTTCCTTTTATAGCCTTATGTGAAATAAGCTTTAATCACTTTAATATGTCCTGCCCCAGAAGTAAAAAAAATGGAAAACTAAACATACATGTCTTGGAAGGAGACTTTACAAAAAGGGAAGACTGCAGGAGGATTTCTGTTGTGCAGCAATTGTAGTCTGCCTTTGAGGTTGCTCAGAGGGCACTGCTGCTCATTCTGTCCCTGATTTTTATAAATTAAATAATTCACAAAAAATCAACTGAGCCTTTGTGGTGTCTGTGTGTGTGTGTCTGTGTTACTGTGGCTGCTTTTTTTGTGTATGTGTTACTGTGGCTGCTTTTTTTTTTTTTTTTTAATCACGTAGTGGAAAGATGCAAGGCCATTTTACACAATCCTGAGTTGGTAACAATTATGGTTTGGCAGAGTGGCTCAATTAAATCCATTACATGAAAATGGGGAATCATGTGTTGCATTTATTAGTCCCAGGAGTCTTTATCCTCCTTTAACAAATATGAATAAGTGTGTCTCTTGGACAGCCACTGTGTTTGTTTCTGACAATGGTGCTTTGCTGGGTTCTTACAAGTTTCCTAAATCAAGCAGACTTAAGGGACATGTATTGTCATTGAATAAATGATCCCTAAAGGCCTGAGTTATATTTAATATTATATAAAGTGGAATATTTTGAGTATCTTTTATAAGGAATTGTATTGTTTTCATAAGACTGCCTTCAGTCAATGGTGTAGAACTAAGCAGTGTTCATTTTTATAAACCCATTCTAATGACATTATGATGCTGGGGTAATTCAACACTTATGTCCATCCTTGACTGTCAAAATTAGAGATGAGCTGTTAACCAAACCTAAACAATTGCCAGAAAAGTACCCTTTACCCCCTTCACCACCCATCATCCTTCCAATACAGATCATGCTGAATCCTCTTCAGAAAAGATTCAAGTATCATTTCACTGGAAATAAACAAACCAATGTTCTTAACAAGGTATGGGAGAAAGTGGTTTGACATTTCTAAATTGCTTTGTAAGCAACCTCTAGATTGCTGTGTTTAAATTGTATAGATTTCACATTTTCCAAAATTAGGATTCTTCAAAACTGCAGTTCTTGTGCCTACCTAATCTTGGACAGACATTGAGATAGCACTTGGAAACCTTTCAGAGACACAGGCATTTTCTCTGGGTGAGGCAATATTTTTCCTTTGCCCAGATCCTTCATAAAGCGTCATTACAATCTTAGACTGACTCCCATCTGTTCACAGGTTTTGATTAATTTCCTCTGTCTTGTTGCAAATGGTTTTGCACTGTTCTGTATTTCTCGAGCTCAAAGGCCTTGACTTTGATTTTTGACACTGTGTTTTGCTACCTTCATGAAAATGTTGGATATGAAATGTGATTAGTCTAAAGGTACTGTTAAATTATACTTTTTTTTTTAATGGGTTGAATTTTTTAATTGACCTAAAACAAGAGATGCTGAGTTTACCAGTTGGAAACTGACTCACTTTTTGTGTGAATTGTCTTCAAAGACTGAGGACTTTTCTGAGAATTACCACTGGAATGGGTTTCATTGCAGTAATGCCACTGCAACATCTGGAGCAGAGTTTGAGAGCTGTTTTGTAACAGTCCTGTTGCACAAATCTGCTTATGATCACCATCTTGTGTAAATCTAAACACATTTGCAATCTTGACAGATGCTATACAGAGCTTTTTAAAATACTGTTGTGTGTGTTAGTGGGAAAGAGGTGTTTTAGATATGAACAAAATTATTTTAAAACCAAATGGAAAATTTAAGTTCAAGACATTGAATTTGCAAACAATAGGTGAACAACTATTTAAAAAAGAAGAACTTGTTAACAAAAGTTTACAGGGAATCTAGTGTCAGGTCAGAAAGATATTTCAACAGGGCATTGCTGAAATTTGGGTTGGGTTTTTGGATTGGGTTTGGGGGTCTTTTTGGTTAGTAATTAATTGGATAATGCAGTAAAGAAAATATCAATGTAAAATATTTAAAAGGCAACAACCTGGACAAGATTAACAGTATTTCAGAGGAGAGGCTCAGAGTTCACAATGACCTTGCCCAGCTGGGGAAGGACTGTCAAAAAAACCCAACAACCCAAGCATGATAAAATTAATGAGACAAGTGAAAACGAATGCAGAGGTGAGAAACAGACACACAAAATGTGAGTGCACCTCAGCAGAAGGTTCTTTAGCCATCAGGAGTGAGGAAATGGGAACTGCTTCCAGTTGCACTAACACTGAAAAAAGTGTTCATCAAAACCTGCAGCCCATATTTTTAGGTGTGGAAACTTGAAAAAGCTAAAAGGCATTAAAATGTGAAATTTTGGGTGATAGATTCCCCACTTGTAGGGAGAAGGTGAGGCTGAGGTTAGCTACAAAAACAAGAAGAGCAGAGCTTTTCTCAGGAGCACATCCTTTTTTTGTACCAAGAAATAAGGAGTACACAGGGGAACAGGAAGAAGTATATGAAGCAGAAACAAGGCTCTCATGAGTGAGAAAGCAGTAGAGAAAGGGGAAATAAAAATGGAACTTTTGCTTGAGAAACACAATATTTGGTGCCTTTAAGACAATGAAAATCCAGAAGTATTTTTCTGACAATGCTTTTATATAAATGAAAGTTAAGTAAAACAGAGTGAAAGACTTGTGTGACCTGAGATCAATAGAAGGCAGGGAAAGAGATTTGTATTTTTAGAAATTTGTCCTAAAATACTAGTAGCACTTGAAGAAATGTTTGGATGCATTTAATATTTTTTTTTCTTTTTTAAATAAGCCTGAGTGGTATTTAACACAAGTACTTATGTGGATTGGAAATCATTCAAAGTTCCTTGATGACAAAATCCAGCCAATACTGGACAAGGCAGGATCTTCAGTGAATGCTGGGGTAAGCAATGAAATGCTTTGTAAATGTGAGTATACATATCTAAGTCAGTTTCTGATAGATATTTGGCCCATTTCCACTGAAATGTGTATGTGGTAAGGCTTAGTCTAGTAGCAGTTTCTTGTGTACATGTTTGCACATGTCAGTACTTCCTGTCTCTGACATTCACTTCTTTCCTTTCCAAAGCTTGAATTCTCTCGTGCTCTAGTAATGCTGATTTTGGAGAAGTTGGCTGCTGATATTCCCTGCCTGTTGTATGATGATACACTCTTTTGTCACCTCGTGGATGAGGTACTTCTATTTGAGAGAGAGTTATACAGCGTTCATGGTTATCTCAGCAGCTTTCCCAGTTGCATGCATATTCTGTCAGAAGAATCCTGCTTCCAAAGGTGGCTAACAGTGGAAAAAAAATGTAAGACTTCCAGTGCATTTTGTTGGCCTTTATATTGCACAGTCAGAAATTATGTGTCTACTTACACAGCTATCCTTCTTAAATAGGATAAGTCACTTGGACAGGGCTACTACCAAAAACATATGTTTCTTTCTGCTCTGCAATTATTCCGAATAAAAATTGGTTAGGCTTCAACAGTGCCTCTGTATTTTGTGGGACTCTTTCCCCTAAGCTGTATACAGTCAAGTAGGCTTATTTTTAGACAAATGTTATGTGTGTGCAGACAGAGATGGACTTTAAGTTGAAATAAGGGCAAGGTATTAGTTTTTGATAAATGAAGAAGAAATATGTTGGAAAAGAGCAAGCCAACTATTAAAAAACAAAACCAACCCCCCAATCAATTCTGACATTTAACTCTGTTAACAGCATTGCAAATGCAGATACATTGAAGCTGGTTTTGCATGAAACAAGTTGTCAGTAGTTTTTATAAGCTGAAAATGCAAATTTAACTTACTAGAGATAAGGCTTTTATGTTAGTATAATTTAGAGGGGCTTTTGTTAGATTTTTTTTTAAATTAAAAACTTAACTTACAAGTTTTTTGCATCTCAGTTGCTCTTCAGAAAATGGACTCTATGCTTTCATCAGAGGCTGCATGGATATCACAGTACAAAGATATCACTGATGTAGATGAAATGAAAGTTCCAGACTGTGCTGAAACTTTTATGACTCTCTTGTTAGTTATAACAGGTAATTATACCTATGGGCATTGCTCTTGTTTGTAATGAACAGTAAAAAACCTTCAGCTAACAAATTTCTTTACTAAATATTCATTGTCAGCAGCAGTCACCAAATAATCTTGCAAAGTTGTGATGTTTGCAGTTTTAATAAAAACTTGCTGTTCATTTTGTATTTTGGATGCTAACTCATGCATGAATAATCTTGACCTAGTGACATGTTTGCAAAATAGAAATTAAAAATATACGTCTGATATTTACCATATTCTCTCATAGTTGGCAGAATATAATTTGTTGCAATTCAGTAATAAATCCTAATAGTCCTTTTGAATCTGTGACAATTCAGAAGCTAGTAAGTAACTTCTCTTTTTTTTGCAACAGTACATAAGAGCAATATGTTTTCAGGAGACAATTACATCTTGAATGGCTTTGTCCTTCTCTGTGTGAGGACCCTTTAGGGGCCACACTGGAGGGTATTACCATACATTGCTTCAAGTGTTAGAATACAAACTGCTCATGGAATCAGGAGGGGGAAGAAAGTCGTTGCATGTTTAGCTTTTGCATGGGCAGTTTCCCTGAAAACATTGAAATATCAGCTGTTTTAAATACTGACTATATGATGTTCTCATAGGCATGAGGTGGTGCATGTATGTACCTGATGCCTATGATGTTTCTTTTTGAAAAGCTTTTATTTAGTGTTGGAAACTACTGTGTAAACTATTTAATGTTAAGAAACTAAAAAAGTTTTCTTAATGTCTTTCCAGACAGGTATAAGAATCTTCCAACAGCTTCCAGAAAACTCCAGTTCCTGGGCCTACAGAAGGAGTTAGTTGATGATTTCAGGATACGATTAACTCAAGTGATGAAGGAAGAGACAAGAGCTTCCTTAGGATTCCGATACTGTGCAATCCTTAATGCTGTTAACTACATAGCAACAGTGTTGGCAGACTGGGCTGACAATGTAGTAAGTAAATATTCTTCTTTAGGAAAAAATATTTTAAAATAGACTTGGGATGTTTGTTTCATAGCAAACATTTTATTTTCAGCACTTTTTAGGTGTATTCAGGAGAATTAATTATTGAAAAAGTAGAATGAGATATAGATTTGGATTTAGTAAAACACGTATAAATAAGGATAGGTATTGTTTGAGGCCTAAGCTGCCAATTATAAACCTTTTAGGGAAATGCAGAGAGAGTCTGGAAATGGAGTAATCTGAAGAGATCAAAAAACTAGTCTCTTTTACATGCTTTTTATTGTAAAAAAAAAAGTTAATTGATGTTGGAGATCTCTGAACCAGAGCAGCAGCCTTTGCCTGATGCTTGAACTCCTCCCATGGCAGGAGAGCTTAGACAGATCCCATGTGTGTATCTGTGTTGGAGCACAGTTCAGGTGTGGCCCAGGAAGGCCACTCACTGATAACTGGGAATTAGTGACTGCTGTACAGCAGCCTGGTGGCAGCACGACCTAGTGCAGAATTTCAGCTTTTCTGCAGCTATTGGGGCTGAAGGTCAAAAAACCCGTTACACACAGAGTGTGCAGAATAAGGCATTGTGTGTGCTGTGAGCAGCCTCCAAATTCTTACTGTCTTCACAGGAAGCTGTGGCTCTAGCAGGGGATAATCTTGACTTGATAGGACAGCAGCCTTCGTGTTGTAAAACTGCATCTACTACAGTGTCTTGATCTGCTTAAAAGCAAAACCTACAAGCTGTTACCACAATGTCATATTGATCTCAATAAACTAAATTAATTTTCTTGCTGTTGTCAGCAAATTTATGATTCAATGAATAATCATTGCTAAAAAAATTACAATTCAAGTTTACTTTTGCAAATCTTAAAGAGGCCATGGTAGGGTTTTTTAAAGGTTGTCAATCTTAAAACATCTTTTCAGTATTTTTTAGATCTGTTCCCTTTACCTATCTGCTGTTTTATCTGAAATCTGTATCAGTTCCATCACTAGGATTAAACCACCATGTTTTGTTTTTCAGTAAATCGGGACCACAGGGAAGGATAAGAAAGTGCTTTTAAAATCTTAAATTTTTAACTTTATATATGTGCCAGAGGAGATTGTTTTCTAGAACTGTATCTAACAATACAGTTACAATACAATCTAACAATACAATCTAACAGTAAAAAGTTCAAGGGGTAAGATTATTTTCTGTGCTGTTCCTCCCTGGTTTTGTTTGCCTAGTTCTTCTTGCAGCTGCAGCAGGCCGAGCTAGAGGTCCGTGCAGAAAGTGACACCATGAGCCAGCTCCAGCTGGGACAGCTGGCATCCATGGAGAGCTCAGTCTTTGATGACATGATCAACCTCCTGGAGCGCCTGAAGCATGACATGCTGACACGACAAGTAGATCATGTCTTCAGAGAGGTCAAAGATGCTGCAAAGCTGTACAAAAAAGAGAGGTGATTCTGTTTATTTAATCTCTTCACATATTACAGTATTATTTCCTCTTAAAATACTGAGGTAAGTAAAGGCAGGAATAGATAAGAGGCAGTATTTTTTTTCTGGAGTAGGAAAGCTGCAGGGTAATAAGTTCTGGAAAAATTCTCTTTATTCTTACCTGGGGACAATTGTCATGCTATGTTTGCTAAGGTAGTTCCACAGTTAGTGGATGTATTAGTTAAAAACCCTAAGAAAGATTCTGGATCATTCTAGTTTTCTATTTTGAGCAGAAATTATTTTCTTCATAGTAGTATTGAAGATTTTATGTAAAATGGCCTGTCATGACTGTTCTGACTTCACAGACTCCTAGGGCTTCTTGAATATTTTCTCCTGAGTAGAATTTCTCAAGTACTTCATAAAAGGAATAGAACTCAATGATTTTCAGATTAGATGGGGGTCCCTAGAATGACATGTTCAGAGATTTATAACTAAAGCATGAGTTTAATATTAAATGAAATTCAAACACAGCATTAGACTGATAACTTTTAGATTAGAAATGGGAAAGGATTGTCTCTGAAATATTGTAAATGGGTAAGATTTTTTTTAAAGGGTAATTTTAACTTCAGTTGTTGTAATATGAATAATTTCATTCTAATGACTGCAGTGCAATGGTTTCTCTTAGGTGGTTGTCTTTACCCTCTCAAGCAGAGCAAGCAGTGATGTCTTTGTCGAGCACGGCGTGCCCAATGCTGCAGACACTGCGAGATCGTTTGCTGCAACTGGAGCAGCAACTCTGCTACTCACTGTTCAAAATTTTCTGGCAAATGCTTGCAGAGAAAGTGGATCTGTACATCTATCAGGAAGTGGGTATCAGTGGGACCTGTGCAATGCCATGTAGGTGTCAGTGACTGGCTTAAACAGCAGATGCACCTGTTTGTGTTTGTAGATCATTATGGCAAATCATTTCAATGAAGGAGGAGCAGCACAACTCCAGTTCGACATGAGTCGGAATTTGTTCCCCCTATTTTCACACTACTGCAAGAGGCCAGAAAACTACTTCAAGCAGTAAGTAGGCACACTTCTGATCTACTGGTATTTCAAAAGTGAGTGTCCAGAGAAATACAAGTGTTCTACTTAAAACCAAGATTTTTTTCACAGTTAGTTTTGATCCACACTTTAAATATGTGGATCATTTATGTGTCTGATGTTTTCGACTAGGAAAATTGATTCTGCAGCATGTACTCAGACAGCAACAGACTGTGGCATGTGTCTTGGAGTATTTTGTGCAGTCAGGATGTCTAGATAAAATTATGGAAGGAATACTAAGTAGCACAAACCTGTGAAACTGGGGCTAAAGAAACTAGTCAAAGATACAGTTACAACACAACAAACTTTATTGTTAGAAGGACTACTTTAAACTACTTTTCTCTTGTGGGGCAGTCTAGTTGCTGTCAGGGATGAGAAGCTGCTACTTGATTTCTGGTTAGTCTATTTCACTAGCCCATAGTCTCCTAAATAGTCCCGCATTGAAATCCTCAGCTAACTGGGGCTGAAATCTGAATATTTTTAAACCAACATGAAGCATGGAAGGGTTTTGTGTTACACTTAAATTTGTGTTGCTTACATTAATCCATGTAACTTTTCCTCTAGCATAAAAGAAGCCTGCATTATCCTGAACCTGAATATTGGCTCTGCCTTGCTTCTGAAGGATGTCCTACAATCAGCTTCAGAAAATGAACCATTAAAGCCAAGCCAGCCATCTGCAACAGCAGCACTAAATGAACTTGGAGTTTATAAACTGGCTCAAAGGGATGTTGAGATTCTTCTCAGTTTGAGAGCTACTTGGCCAAATACAGGAAAATAAAAGACTTCTTCAGAAATGGTTAATAACTTGGTCTAGATTACTTATTCCAAGCAAAAGTGAAATGAATATCTTATAATATATTTATTTCTTTCACTTCTGTATGCTGAGACATTGTTTTAATCTAATCTTATGCCTTATTCTATACAGTTCAAAGAAAAAATTTAAAATATTACTGACTTGGTGTTGAACTGTGCAGATCTTATTTTCCATGGCCACCTTGCCATTGCATTTGGAAACTAAAACTGTTCATCTCTAATGAACCGTCTGCCTTGTCTGCATCATTCTAAGGAACACAGAGTATTTACAGTGTAAATGCATTTTTGTACAACTTGGGCTGATGTTCCCTATTAACTGGTCAGTCTTTAGTTAAGCACAGATATTTTAGATCTCCAAATTCCAGGTAATGGATGTTCTGTATTAAAATGTATATAATCAATGCAGAAGGAAGGAATATGTCACTGTTTTTTCTTACAAATTAAGATAGTCTTTTACAGAAAAAACAATCTCCTAATTTTTAACAAAAAGTTTCTCTTTATAAATTGCATATTGTGTGCAAAGTTTGAAAACATCACTTGGAAGTGATAGCTGCATTTACCTGTGGACATTTGTCATAATTTGTTGTTTTTTTGATAAAAATGCCCAAAAACCAAAATGCAGCACAAGCCCAAAAACCAACTTCATTTTATTCAGTGCTAATGAGCCAACAGGAAACAATCCTTTACTGTAAATTATAACCTGAAGGAGGAAACTCCAGTATACTATTTCAGTTGCAAAAGAAATCTCTACTTTTTTTTTTAACCATCTAATTATATTAAGAACAGCAATTCTTAATGATACTCCCTCCAGTGCCTGCTGGACATGGACACATTCTTGTCACTTGTCCTTTTCAGCTGATTGCTCCACTGAAGGGCAGGGAAGATGAGGAAAAGAGAAAAGACAGTATTGCTTAAAATCGACTCTTCACAGCTGACAAACCAGAAGAAAAACTGGGGAAGATGCCTGTTTTTAATAAATATAGCAGACCACTGCTCAAACTAATACACAGACCAGCTCTCCAGCATCTTTTTCTTCCTAAGACAGAAAAAGAAAATCTCCAGTTAGATAATGAGGATAATTAGTTCATTACCTTTCAGCGATTGCAACAGTTACTAAAAAATTGCTCCTAGAACCATACTTTGACTATGAGGAATTATCTGAACTCTGAACCTATTTTATCTCCAGCTGTGGTACCACCCCTGACAAAGAAGACAACAGGGTCTCACTGTTCCACATTTCTAGATCAGTATTTTAACCCCTGGGCTGCCTGATGACCTTTGCTCTGACCTGAGGGCAGGTACCGTGAGAGGATCCTGAAACTGAGGTGGTGGAGGGCACGGAGTTTGGTTCACCTTACAGCAAGGCAAGAAGGTCAGGCAGTGACTGACCTTTTTTTTTTTAATCTTGCAATGCAAAGTGACACAGTCAAGCTTAAACTAGCAGTTAAACTACCTGTTAATTATGTAGCTTTGTAAATAAATAAATCTCAGAAAAATATCTCCTATGCATGTGTCCCCCCCGACAAAAAAACCAACCAACCAAAAAAAAAAAAAAACCCAAAAAAACAACAAACAAACAAACAAAAAAAAACCAAACAAACAAAAAACAAACAAACCAAACAAACAAAAAAAAAAAACCCACCAAACACCACTACAATTTCTATTAAACTTACATTCCTTCCTTGAATACATCCAATGTGATCTCTGCATCATCTTCTAGCTCCAAATCCTCAGTGCTCAGTCCCAAAGTTTTAAGGGCTAAAGTTAACAAAAGAGAATTTCTTATGCGAGTCTTTGGAAAGACAAATTTAAATTTAAAGGTGTATAGATCTAACAGAAGGTAAATATGTGTAACATAACAACATGTAACTTAAATGTAGGAAACTTAAGCACATGTAACTTTTTTCAACTTTCCAAGTTCCAGGTCGTGTGGGCAGCTGTGTGATAATTTTAAAGTATAGAGATGGGTAACTTTGAAACTGTTTTAATAGCTCTGTGCAAGCGAGCAGTTGGGTGTGGCCCGGGGCGCAGGCGGACGCACCTTCCCTGTACTGCGCTGGCCTAATGTGGCCCTGGCCTAGGACATCCAGCAGGCTGAACATGGCGTCCACGTTGTCCTCGTCCATGAGGAACGGGTACTCGCCCTCGGCTCGTCTCCCAGCCTTTACCCGCTCCAGCACCTGGATCAGGAACTCGCGTGGCCGTTCTGCAACGAGGTCAGAGCGCCCGCGGGCACCGGGCCCTCAGCCGGGGAGCAGAGACCGCCCGGNGAGGCGGTGCAGCAGCTCGGGCAGCCGGTGCCGCCGCAGGTACTCGCGGCTCTCCTCCTCGCCCGCCGCCATCCCGCGGTGCCGGGGCAGCGTGAGGCGGCAGCGTGAGGCGGCAGCGGGGCGGGAGGAGGGCGAGCAGAGGAGCCCTCAGCGGCTCCTGCCGCGAGACGCTCCGCTGGGGCGAGCGGGAAGGGGGAAGGAAAAACGGACTTTCCTGGAAGTCGTCACGTTAGCACCGGAACAGACACGCCTCGCTCCCCGCTGGGTGCCAGTTCTGCCTTGGTCCGTGGGGAAAGCAAATGACACGCGGTGCTGTATGCGGGTGTTGAGGGCCTGTTAGTCTGAGAAGATCAACGATATCCCCTCTCAATGCTTGTAAATATCTCACAGACTGGTGCCAAGAGGATGTGTCAGACTCTTTTCAGTGGTGCCAGCGACAGGACGAGTAGCATTGGCCATAAAACAAAACACAAGAAATTCCACCTCACCATGAGGAAGAACTTTACGTTGAGGGTGGCAGAGCACTGGAACAGGCTGCCCAGGGCGATCGTGGAGTCTCCCTCTCTGGAGACATTCCAAACCCGCCTGGAAGTGCTCCGGTGTCACCTGCTGCAGGTGACCCTGCCCAGGCAGCGAGGTTGGACGGGATCATCTCCAGGGGTCCCTCCCACCCCTAAGGGTTCTGTGATTCTGTGTTCTCACCTCCAGCCACATCTCCTTCCCCTGGCGGTACCACCTTCTTCACCTCGCACCGTTCCCCAGGCACAGCCCTGGTTCATCCCTGCGGTGTGAGCGGCTGCCAGGATGTTCCCAGTGTTCCACACCCATACGAGGTGCAAAACCTGTGGCCAGCAACCGAGAGTAAAAGAGCTTATATTTTAAAACCATTATTAAGTCTTGCAACATAGCTAGTGCAAATAGAGAAGAGACATCAAAGAAGCTTTTGACTGTACTACCCGCTGCTAATAACCATAATCAAGTAAAGCACCCCACTAAAAAAAAAGTTAAGGAAATCTACAACGATATAACTATCTGCCATCAAATAGAATCAGACAATGATAAATGAGCATATAGTAAAGCAGAATAGTATTCCTGTGAAAAGTCTAGCACTAAATATATTTAGCCAGCTATATATATGGATCCTAAAAGTGTGATAGTTCAGGATAATTTGTAAGGAGCTCACACGGGCTATTGTAAGGGAAATTGAACTTCTGGTGGCTGAGAAAAACAGGACTTGACAAACATCTGAAAATATTCTGGTTCCATTATAGAGATGCTGCTAGATGAATTTTAATAAAGAACTAAAGGACCAAATTATTTTCATCTGTTTAAGGTGTCCTGGTTATATAAATTCGATTTATTTAAAAGGCTTAATACCTGTTGTGATAGAAACTGAGCCTTCTACAGAATATCACTAGTAATTTAAGCCTTTTATCTAATTTAATAGGGCTAAATAGACTACAACGAGCCTTTAAGAGTTGTAATGAAGAGAAACAGGGACTGCAGGTCAGATATGCAGCTGGTTCCAGAACAACCATTTGTCTTGCAGGGGAAAACAGGCAGATGGACGTGTTCTTTCAAATGGGAGTGTCAGAAGACTGAAGTCTAGGGCTATGGGAAAAGACAGGAGCAATATGGGCTGGGAAAGATCCCTGGATGTGCCACAGGCTTCCTGTGCACACAGCTGCTGAGAGCAGCTCCTTGAAGGCTTTACTTACCTCTGCTGCTCCTCAGCAGGAGCACTGGGAAGCACTCTGCTAGGGAACAAAGGGTGAGCTGTAGGGATTGGTGCTGCCATTGCTGTAGCTGCTTTGGAAGAGCTCCACTGCAGCTTCCCTCTGTGTGTCCCCAGGGACTTCCAAGGTACAGGTGAGTTCCTCATCAGGGGATTTTATACCATACATATACAGAGGAAAGTGCTCAACTACAGAAATATTGAGCTTCTGATTATTAATTATCCCAACAACCAGAACCACTTTTTTTTTGTTGTTGTTGTTGTTTTTGTTTTTACTGTACAGAACAGCAGAATAATTAAGTGGAAATTGTCCTCTGGAGATCATGTGGTCAACTCCCTTTCCTCTTGAAACTGGGCTAATTTCAAAGACCAGCTCAGATTGTTCACAGCCTTGTCAAGCTTTTACTGTCTCCAGAATGGAGACTCCACAGCTTCATTTGTTCTGTGTTCCAGTGCTCAGCTGCACAGGAATGGTACCAGCCTGTATCTTTGAATCAAGCCCAGCTTTTCCCATAGGCTTCTAGAGATGCAGGATAAGCAGTCCTTCACTCAGACATCCTGGGGATAGCACCTCACTGCCCAAACTATGCCCAAAGCTCTGAGCACAGACCTCTTCAGCTAAAAACTGAAGCAAAGGTAGCAATGGCTGTACCTCCATCCCCTCCCTGTCCTCTGTCACTGGGTTACCTACCACATGTAGTGGGGCCCACTTTTCCTTCCTTGTTAATGTACTGGAAGTGTCCTTCACATCCCTTCCTAATTCCAACTCCAGCTGAGCTTTGGCTTTCCTGTTTCTGTTTCAGCATGCCTGGGCAGTGTTTATTCCTCTAGGGTAGTCCACCCTGCTTCCACAGTCTGTGTACTTGCCTTTTGCCTCCTGACTTAGTCAGGAGCTCTCCATTCAGCCATGCTGGCCTTCTCCCATGTCTGCTCAGCTTCCTGCAGATCAGAATGGACTGTTCCTGTGCTTCAGCTAGCTCTCCTGGGCCCTTTGGGTCAGTCTTCTCTGGGATTCTGCCAACAAAATGTTTGCAGGAGACAAAGTCTGCTCTCCTAAATTCCAGGATTACGATTCAACTATTTCTCTTCCTCACTTCCCTCAGAACTGCAAGCTTTGCTATACTGTAGTCACTGCTGCCAAGGCTGCCACCAGTGTCAGTGCTCCCAGCAGCCCTTCCTTATGTGTGAGCAGCATGTCTAGCATAGCCCCACTCAGCTTGTTGAGCCCTTCTGTCAAAAAACTGTCCTTGATGTAGCTGTACAGAAGTAGCTGGCTCACCACTTGTGCCATCCCAGTCCTCTCCACAAGAACAAGAGCCTATAGTCATCAGTCTAAGCTGTGAATGTTGGCTTTTTTTTTTTTTCCTTTCCCCCAGTCAGCTGCAAAATAAAGGCTAAACCTGCCATCAGAAATCACATACTGGGAAAAATAAATCAGGAATTACAAAAATACTTCTTGTTTCTGAGTCAAGGAGAAGAATAAGTCACAACATGCCTAGTTTGATATCAGAAGATGTTACTGTAACAGAACTGTCCACTTCTCAGTTGGCTGAAAAACCACGAAACTGATTTCCTGGAACTATGGTTGGACTCCTGCTGAAGGCAAAGGGGAAAAAGGAAGCTACTTGAGCAGGAACCTGCATTCTTTGAGATATACAGTATATTTTTCTGTTTAAGTATGGCTCTGAGCCCATAGCTCTTCAGAGCACAGATGCTTTTATTCCAGCAGTATCTGAAGAATGAGTTCACACTACACAGGGTGGGAGAAATCAGAGCTCCATCTCCACCTCCATTGCCTCAGTGTCTCTGACCCCCCATAGTTCAAATAGACATTTTGAGCAACAAAAAAGATGGGCATGCAGTTAGGAAGCAGAAGTAAATATGGATTGTGCATCTCCCAAGGTTCTTGTTTCTGAAGAGTAACCCCTGTCTTTTCCTGTACTTGATTGCAAATGCACACATCTACTTACTCTAACTGTACTCACATCACTCAGTACTTTGTAAAAGGAGAATTATCAGGAAGAGCCCTTGTTGGTGTTATAAACACAAATCCTAAAGAAAAGTAACATGGAAGGAGTAACTCAAGGCAAGATTATAAAAACAACAAAACCCCCAAATGTCCATGAAACCACACCACAAAACCCCCCAATTGATTATAGATCAAAATAAGGGAAAACTAAAGGAAAAGGATGGCAAATAATTGCAATTTAAGAGCAGAGCTGACCAGAGGGGAAGGTTTCTTGTGTAGGCTGTTGAGAACAGCTTAGAACTGAGGCAAGATATATATAGATAATTATATATAAATACATATATATATATGTTCTGCAGCTGTGGTGGCAAAGAGGTTGAGCCTGTGTAGTCATTTCCCAGTAGTGAGTTATCTCACTCACCTGTGCCACAGCACTCCAAATCAGCACTCAGGAAATTTCCCACTGGGAAGGGATGGTTTCTCTTCTGCAGTGCTGTCTCCTCCACTATCCTTTCATCTGCTGCCTCAGTAGGGCCAGGATGGAAATGAGCTGACACAGACACAGAGCTCCCAGGGCTGCACTTGTGTTCATCAGGCCATTCTCTGTACTTACATCAAAAGGCCTTCACACCTGTGGATTCTGCAAATGCACTTTGTCTATGATAGACAGCTTTTCTGAAAAAACTACCCTTGTGGTGCCACATCAACCATGTTAGCAACTGCTCCAAGTTAATCAAACCCAGACTGAATGTCAGAGCTTAATACGTCACATTTGGGAAAGCAGCAAAGGGCACGGCTGAAGGTGGTGCCCCATCTCAAATCCCTACTGGTGTCCTTAGCCTCAAATCAAATTCTTCTGGATCCTGATTATTCTCCTAAAGCTTCTCTTCTCCTTTCTGCAGGGACAACAGATCACAGACTAGAGCTAAATATTTTTGGGTCAGCCATAAACAACAAAACCCCCACACAAAAGAATTCAGCCTGTGTCATTTGTGGTGCATTACAAAATGAGAGCAAGAGCTCAGACAGCTTGCCATGGATCCTCCAGTCAAAGGGCAGGCTGGCAGCTGCTGCTCAACGATCAGCTTTAGCTTTCTTCTACTTAGGAAAGTATCTTTTCAAAGAGACCTGCATTTGCTTTGAATAGTTGCTTTCAGGAAGTATTCAAGGAGCAAATCAGCACAGAATGATTTGCATGAAATAAACATTCTTGTGTTCTGAAGTCTGAATGTGTTGTATGACTCTCCTCCAAATATTTCTGGAATCAGTATTTGGCATTTTTTCCAATTGTGAATCCTGACAGATTTGAAAGAATAAAACAGATCCTGGTTGCACACAGCAATGACTTCCTTCTAAAATAAATAGTTGCATGGTAAAAACAGAAGCATAAAAATGAGAGTGCAATGAATAAAGAAGTTACAGTGTGATGATCTCTTCCCTCTAAAATGGGTGGTGTTTAGAGCATGTTAGAGATTACGAGCAGGAGAGGAGTGCTACAAGCAAAACACTTGCACATAACCAAAAAAAGGAGGGGAAACCCATCTCCAAATATGAGAACAGCTTACAGATCATTCCAACAAACCCACAAGAGCTAAAAAACTACTGATTCATTTTTGGGAAGTCAGTGGCCTTCAACCTTTGCTGGCCATAGGCAATGATGGCAAGCAACTAATATATGAGCCATATTCTGTTTTCTTGGCTGTAGTTTTAATTTCTAATGGCTGCTAGAAATAGCAAAGCATCTTATGAACACAGTGTTACTCTTTAGCCATACATGGGGACCACTTTTATCAGATGAAACTTCAGCATTTACTACTACTTCATGGTATTAATTTTTTCTGTAGTGGAAAAGATAAAGATTAAAAAAAAAAGCTCTCAAAATACAAGTATCTCAGAGTATCTGAGATCAAGGCATTAATTGGACAGTAAAGAGGAAATTCAGGATTAGCTTTTGTGACAGGCATCAGAAAGTGCAAAACATCACACAAAAAGCTGTTTACCTAGAAGGTAAAATTTCTCTCCTTCAATTCCCTTTTCCTGCAAGGCAGCCCAGCTTCCTATCTCCTCTGCCAGTTCTGAGTGTGTGCATACAAAATGCAGTTTGCAATCCAAATTGCTTGCTTTAAAAAAAGGTACTGTAATTGTGAGCATCTTCCCTCCAGTATCTCCAAGACAGTTTCCAGATAGTTCATAAAAGGAGCATGAAAATGTACATCTTTCCCAGATTTGCAGAAGAGGGTGGCTGCGAGAGAAAAAACTGCAATCCTCTGCAGAGCTGTCGAGCCAATGAACAATTTAAGTCTCATTTGATCTGTAATTGGAACAGGCTTTGCACAGAACAAGAATCTTAACGCCTAGATAAGAGCTGTGGGTTAGTATTAACGATGATAAAAAGACTGGTTATAAATTTGTACTGTCCATTGAAGTGAGAATTCCTAAATCTAGCAGCTGTAACAAAGTTAATTCTTACACTGATAAGGAATGAGAAAATGCATTCAGCTAAAGCAAAGGAATTTAAAAACGGTTTATCAGTGCAAGAAACCTCAGTAGCTGATCGCTGCACGTGTCTTGACATGTAAATACAGAAATATTTTAGACATGAATGCCAAAATAATCCCAGGGCAATTCAGCCCTGTACAGAAAGCTGGGCAGATCTTTTGAACTACCGTGGAATTCTCAGTGCAGGGCATCTGCAAAGTGCATTTCAGCCTCTGGGAAGAGAAAGCAATACACACCATTTTTGCTTTGCAAAGAGAAATAATGACAAACCCCATCTGTTTCTTACAAACATATAAATTATTTTATTTACAAAGCCATGTTACAAAAAAAAATAATAATAAAGCAAAAAACAAAAAATACAATCGCTCACTAGAGAATATCTCCAGGCCCGGTGTTGAACCATGGCAGTATCAATCAGATACATGTTTGTTCTGGTTTTCCGTTTTTAAACTGTAAGCCATAGAATTTACTATTTACACCTACTTTAGACATTTATTCTGCTTACAATTATCACAAGCATGGAATGAATTCTATTTGATACTGCTAATACATAAAGGTGCAGGACAAAGAATGAAAATACTTAGTGTTACAAAATATGGATTGTAGAAAAGAAATTGGCTGTACAAGTATGGCATTTTTTTTTTCTTAGAATGATTGGACATGCTTTCTTCAAAAGTCTTCTGGAAAAGGTTCTAAAATCTGTAGTAGGAAAGCACAATATAGCAGGTGCAAATTCATTTCTGTGCAACAACAGTTATTTAATATATCCCATGACTGACCAGCTATGCAAAACCCACAGAGTTTTGTTAAAGTGCCATGGGTCAACAGCATAACAAAATATAAGGTGTAAATAGAAAAATTTCTTTTTTTCTTCTTTTTTTTTAAAACAATAGTTCACTGAGAATCAGCAATAATAGAATATGCTGTATAAACTATTCTCTACAAAGGTCGATCAGCACTATTTACAATTGTTACATCGATACAAAAGAAGGCATACAAGTTATCCAAGTCGCTTTTTATGGCTGACGGGCCTATGCATTGCGTATGTGTAACAACCAAAGCTTCTGAGCCTCTATTGCTGGAAACAAATCACAAGGTTTTCAGGCAAATGGGGAAGAAAAAGAACTACGAGTGAATGCTACACTAAGAATGCATTATAGGCTGGTCCAGTTTGTATCCACTTTTTTCCAAAAGTTTACTTCCATTTCATTTTGCAGGCTAAAATTTCCAATACATTTAATTAAATAATGATTCTTTGATGATGAAAGAACACCATGGGATTTTACTTCGTGCTTAACTTTCCTGAAATGCTGTCAGGTGTAAGCCAGTTGAAAATAAAATTTAAGCAGCATTCAAAGGACAGGCTCCATAATTCAGCTTTCCAATTAAAAGATGCATGGAAACAGCTAAAGCTTCCTAAAACTACAAAATTGCTCCTTCAGTCACTGATTAGCATTATTTCTCAGAAGCAACCACTGAATCTCACAACCACTGTTTTCCCTCAACAACTAGAAATAGCAGTTCATTGATTACAGAGGATGACTTTGTTACTGAGATTTTTAAAATCCTGCAGTTTTATAACTCAAAATAAATTAAAAAAAATCAACATAGTACTGCTCCTAAAACTGAACAAGACAAAAATTGTGCAAAAATAACAAAGATATGTACACATTTTTCAGTCTGAAGAAATGTACAATAAAAACATAATTCAAAGAACATTTTAAAAATATAAACATTGCTTAAACTTTCCTAAGTTTCATACTGTTTCTGAAACTATACTGGTCAGTTAGCTCTGAAGTATAGCAAAACATAAATTATTACAAAATTAACACTATAAAAATTTATTTTAAGAATATTTCTAAACTTTTTTTTCAAAGGGTCTAGCCTTGTTTATAATTGCTTAAACATTTTTAGTCTTAAAATTTGCCTTAACCCTTCTTTTTTTAAAAAAGAAAGTAGTAATAATCTCCCTATTTGCAGTCTCTCGCCTTTCCCCAAGATGTAAATAAACCAGCATATAAGTGCACTTTTAACACTGTAGAAATAAAAATTAACTCCTCTGTACTATTGTTCCAGTACCTAGTATTGGCTTCCTGATTATAAAATCTATATTTTATTAAAAAATTATTCAGTAATCCTATAAGAAACACTGTCAGTGCAATTCTATTAATGCAAGCCAATCTGCTCAACTCCTGTCCTTGCAAACCCAAACTGCTCACTGAAGTTATCAAGTGCTGTGTTCTTAAGGGTCTGGAAATCCCCCAAGATATGGGGATTTTACACATTGGGACCCTGATAACAGTAGTTACAGTTTGGTGCAAGATTCTGCTATGCATTGATTGAAGTATAGATTCCTTAAGAGCCTGATTCTGGAAGAGGCTGAACACTCAGAGTTCCCACTGAAATTATTAAATGCTGTAGGTACAGAGCACCAATCAGGATTAGTCCCTAAAGTTGCAGTGCCCCAGCTGTTTGCAAATTACTAAGAAATGCACTCAATTTTTATCCATAGGACAAGCTTAAATACAGAATTACTGTAATTTTTATTTAATGAAAAAATTTGGAGAGCCTTTAAATAAATTCAAATCATGATCTGGATTTTTTTTTTTGGAATGTCCATTGTGTTCTGGTTAGGAAACAAAGGGAGCATTGCAACGCTAACAGCTTTAAAAGGCATGAAACATAACCAAGCAGAACGCACAGATCAGTGGCAAATACAAGTGGAAAAACTAAACAAATCACTATTACAGTTTTCTGTAAATTTAATTCTCATTAAAACCACAAATTCATAAAAGATTAAATCCATCTGCAGGACATAGAAAAGAAAAACCCTGTGGAGTAGGGCTGCTGAGAGCTAGAGATTATAGGCTGGTTCCTTTTCCTTGTTATGGAAGAGTCCTTATTCTACCAGTCCGGTTTGATGTCTTCTAAAAGAGAAACCAGAGCCAGGTTCAAAATCACACAATGTCTTTTGGTATAAAACACTTCAATAATGTCTGTGGCTGACAGTACTCAGAGCAGGAATTTATTTCAAATCCCTGAACTAAATTTCCTCCCTGTTTACTGACTACATTAGACCTTTAAGAAAAGGAACTGCTTTGAATAAACGGCATATTTCCTTTTGGGACGGTCTGATTTTAGTAAGCTTTGGTGAATTTCATGTTCATTAACTTGGTTATCATTACAAATAAAGAGCAGCAATTAGACGACAACTCTGAAGAATCTTTTCCTCTACACAGCATGTTTTCATGCACAAGGAATCCTCACACAGCACACACGTTGTCACCTTCCCTTAATAAAATGATCTAGTTATTCAGTATTTAAAAACCACCGCATACTGAGGTCTTGAAGTGTTAACACTTTCAGGCACCTAAAAGCACTATGAAGACAAAAAGACTTGATTAGTTAAAAACCTAGAACAATAATAAAATCTGGAGAAAACAAACTTTTAATACATACAGGCACAAATCATTTGACTGTAAAACTACCATTCCATTAATTTTTGTTAAAGATCAAATAGTTTTTGTAGGGAAAAGTAATATTTCTTTTACTAAAGCAACAATAATAGTTGGAAAAACAGGCATGCTTTTATGTACACAATCCCTAGTTCAGGTCTCAAAGAGTGGCAGCAATATTCATATTAAACATTAATTGAGAAGAATTTGAGTTCAAATTCTTTGCTTGAGTTTAACCTGATGGAGTTTAATGCAATGGGAGAGAACTTACAGGCCCACAACAATTCTCATGATCCACCAGTCCCACGGGAGTACCCGAGTGAACTTCAACACACAGAGCAAATGATCAGAAGCAGCTACTCCTGTGACATCAAAACAACTACAGGCCACCTTCAGCTCAATAATGAGAAACACTCAGTTATGGGTGGCAGGTGACTTTCACAGCACTGCTGTGTCCTCTCACTCCGAGCGGCTGCTTTGGGAAGGCCAGCGGGAAGCTCTCCCAGCCGGACTGAGCCCGGGCGGTCACAGGTGCAAACAAGACTGGGGTGTGGGCTGGGTCACAGCCCAACACAATTTCCAAAAGCCACATTCTCACCCAGCCACTCAACCCTGTGATGAGTTGTGGACCCCTCTCCCTTCTCTTGAGAACAACAATCTTCTCCTCCCTTTGGCTCCCATTCTGCACCAGCAGACAGCTCCAGGTTGCCTGGCCAGGGAACACAGCGGAGGCAGTCCAGGGGAACTGCTCCATATGCACATTTAGCTCAGCAGCTGCAGCTCTGCTTCCAACTGCATTGTTAGAAGTCTGTTGTTGTGATGTATTCATGAAAACTTGCCAGATTTTTCCAACTATAAACCCTGGTGTATAGCAGAGATTGTCTCTGCCTACAGACCTTGCTTCACTTGGACTCTCTGATTATCACAGTCATAGTTACACTAACATTCAAAACAAGAGAGCTCAGCTTCTACAGTAATACCTTTACTGACACAGCATATACTTGTAGATCCACTTATTGTTACCTAATTATTAACACCTTTATAATGAAATATTACAGCATAGTTTAAGGCAGAAATTTTATTTAGAGACTATTCAATTGCTAGATTGGAGATAAAAGCTGCCAACAAAGTAGCTCAGATTTGATAGTGACAAGCATTTATTAAATAGGGAATTATTATTCATGATTCCAAATACTAAAATCCTGTGTAAGTTTAAAAAAAAAAGTTTAATAAAACTTAGTATCAACTTGATTTTTTTGTATTTATATTTTGAGCTCCACATTCAACTATCAAACTGACAGAAACATATTTTTAAAAATAAAGAATTTGTGGGGCTTAAAACAAGCAAACACTTCTATTTTTGATAAAGTTATGAAAACAGGCAGCTGAAAAGCTCTCCAATAATCTCAGTTTACACAGAGCTGACATAAAATTAATGTTTTGTACTCTGAGGTTTTCCCCATGGGATCTAGGCAACAGATCCCAACAAGTTCTGCTCCTCGGGTAGTGTGTATGTTATACTAACACAGGAGCAAGATGTTAAAACAAAAACAGTTTTGCACTTCAGAACAGTTTGTCACTGGCAGTTGGATGTCAGTGTCATACAGGAAAATGCCACTCCTTAGAAGTATGAAGAAACTTTCCATTTTTTTCCCTTCAGAGTAGTTCTTCCATACATATATTGCTTTGCATTCAGCAGTGAGAGAAAAAAAAAATACTGTTTAGCAGTTTATCTCAAAATATGAGTGATTCAGAGTATTTTGGATGGGCATACAGTGTGGGTGTGGGTTATCATTACTATTCTTTTCCTGTGTCTACACAGCAGAAACTAAGCAGCCACAACCATTTGGAATAACTATTCATACATAATTTAGCCAGAATACATAACAGAATTCTAAGACACTGGCTGTACAGAAAGACCCTCTAGATTACTTGTGACTATACCTTGCTAAGAGGGGAAATCTTTTCACAAAAAGGAACTTGGTATTAAATTCTTGATTAAGTACTCAGCGTGGCGAGTCAGACAGTAGGGGCCAAATTAAATTAAACTAGTGTAGCAGTCCTCCAGACAGATGAGGGCTGGATCAAAAAAGCTGAGTTACAGCATTTATTATAATTATCCAACTCAGAGCCTGTTTCAGAAGAACTCACATTACACATGGGTTAGTTATGCTTACAGATTAGTTCCTCTGAATAGTCAAGTGCCTCATCTTCTCTGTCCTGTTTCTGCTCTCCCTTTGCTGCTTCACTTCTGGCCTATTTTTAAATGCTGTCCCTCCTGTGCCAGTCTGGGGACACTGCTGTGCCATCTTGCTCAGCAGGAGAAGTTGGATAGAAAAAACAACAGAGATCTGCTGCTGCTGCTGAGCCTCTATCACCAAAGCAACATCCAGAGAGCAGCACATGAGCCAACCTGAGCAGTAATACAGTGGTGAAAAACAAGCAAAAAATGTGTAATTCATAATTCTTGGAGGGGAAAATAGCTGGAAAAAAAGATATGAGAAGAGAAATCTAGTATTAGCTCACCTAAAGGCAGCTTCTATAAAGAACTGAATTCATAAAGAAATTGTATTTGAAGGTTTTATAGCATAAAATGTTTCAAAACTGCTTACAGACTACTTAAGTACACTTTTTAAAAAGCAACTTACTTGTCTGTTGTGTACTGGGTTTGATGTACTCGAAGGACTGGATTGTGACAAAGCTACACTGCTATTTTTCCCAATCTGAAAAACATTAATTAAGCAGTATTGAGAGGCATATTTGTCAGCTGAATTCAGATGCTGGTGATGGCCTTCCCTTTCCTGTGTAACGTGGTACTAATCGCGTTGCATTTGGAACACAGGTATTTTGCTATTGTCAAAGATATGCTTCAGATAGAACCATCATTATCTCTCAGAGCCTGTATGATTTAAATAGTCTTAAAAGGCACATAAATACTGTTACAGGTCAGAAAATAACATACAAAACAGTTGCTGAAGGAATATAAACTGTAACCTCCCCACCTCTCTAGACTGAAATACTGGTTTCTCTAGTTAAGGGAGTCACTTAGGGCAGCTATTCCGAGAGCACAGAGTGCTCTGGGTCATGGGATCCTCCCCAGGAGACCTTCCCCACTCCTGAGGAGCTTAAACCAAGTGGCCAGGCACCAGAGCATGCCCTAAATTATTCAATTTTTTCACATATATCATTACTCAATAAAACAAATATTAATCACAAGAACAGAACTCCAGAGGTTCAAATTTGCATTTGTATTCATTTACTGCATCAGAGAATTTCTTTGGGAATGAATGTAAATTGTAGTACACATACATACATACATTTTAAAAGTACTTAGTTATAATACTATAAATATTCCATCTGCTTGTTTCAATGTTTGTGAGTTTACAGCACTCTGCAAGAGCAGCCTGTCATAGGTTTTTCTACAATGACCTGTAAACATGGTGTAGATATTTCTGTTGTGATACAAGAAGGGACACAGCTGTTGAGTCAGAGGAGTAGTTCCTCAGGGGTTACAAGACTGATCAAACTTAACCATGGACACCTGTCTGTAAATGGCAGATGACTGCAGTGTGAATAGTTGTTTACAAAGTCACTGACTTCAAGTAACATCATTTTAATCCTTTGATGGAGAGGTAGCAAGGACCGGTCTCCTAAACAGTGAGAAATGCAGGAGCCAGTTTCTTACTGACTTGGGGCTGTGGCATTGGCTGGCAGGGCCTTCACAGGAGCAGCTTTCTCTTTCCCTTCTGCAGCATCGTTTGTTACTCTGCCACTTCAGGTACAGATGAAAGGTAGCCTCTCTCTTCCTCTCCAGACCTGCCCTTTCTCACACAGAAATTGTTTGAAACAGTGTTTTCTGTTCACATTCTATCCAGAATAAATGTTTAAAGTTTTTATTTACAACTAGTTTTGAAGGTGCTCCTATGGTACATTAAGATTAAAAGGATGGGTCTTCACCTGTCCTGCTCCCTTCAGCTTGTTTTGCCTGTCACAGCTGTTCTCTAGAGGACAACATCCTTCAGCTACAAATCTTGACAACCTTGTATCTCTCCTAGTCATTCAAAACACTGGGACACATCTGCAAATCTTTCTTCTCTACATACATCATTACAGCATTCAAAAACCCCTTCATAATAAATGCACATCCCTCCTTTTAAATGGAGAAATAGCCACACAGGCTGAACAGGTACAGCACTCTGGAAGGAAAGAAAGATTTCCAGGTATCTTGGGTCGTTAATGATGGGAAACACCATTTCAAAAGTACAAGTGGGAAGCCAAAACTCAAATTTTTTTTTTTTCCAGTATCTTTTAAAAATAAAGTGTACTTCAAAACCCAATGATGAACACTTACAGTTACTATTTATGCAGTCTAGAGTTGAATTAGATAAGAAAACTATATCTGAGCCTATCAGATAGGCTGGATATCTGATAGGCTCAGATATAGTTTGATATAGATATTAGTCTCTTCACTTTCCCCTATTACATGAAGGAACAGGAGCAAGATTTTAAGTCATGCCATTTTTTTGGTGTGGGATTTTTAATGTAATTGCATTTCTAGAACACATCAAGTCAAACAGCACAGATTAAAAGGGAATTTCAGTATTATATTCTCCAGAGCTTCAATAAACACGTGTAGAGTATGCAATATTATTTGACCCATATGCCTAAATGGGTACAAATTCCATTTATTTTGTATTGCATAGAGTATCCTTGTCACAAAGACAATTAGCTGCCAGCCAGACTTCTGAAATACAATTAACTTCATTTTACCTCCTATTTTTGAGGAGGTAATATGTTTTAATATCTGTATCATATTTAATATCATGTTTTAACATGTTTAAATGTCTGTATATTGTAACACTCATTACAAATATTTAACCTCTTAAGAAAAAAATGCTAGTCAGAATTACATTTTTACAAATATTCAGCAAAGACCTCTGATTGATTTCTTGTGGTTTATTTACTTCTATTGCTGTGCAACACGATGAAACACATCACAAATTGAAACAGGAATGACACACAGGAACAGATTTGATCCTGAGGGAGCTCAGGATTTGAACTAAGAACCTCCTCTGTAAGATTTCCTCACACTGCACTAGCTACAGATCCAGTCTGTGTCCTGTGAAAAGATGATACAACCCATTTCCTATACTCATGTTTGTACCAAAGTACCAATTTGTACTTACTTTGTCTTTCCATTTGACACCTTAAACCTCAGGGCAATTTAATCTTTTTGGGCACACGTTTCAAAATTCAGATTGTGTGACAGAAGGAAGAATTTACAGAAACCTCTGCTGACTTCAGTTACTTGAAGATCAGTTCTGATTGCAAGACACATTTAAGAGGCTTACAAAAGAAAGACAATGCCACTCCCCATTTTAAAAAGCCAAACACATAATCTCTGTTGCACCTCTGCTGGAAATAGGAAAGAGAAAATATACATGCTAGGCCATTCTTTGAGACCTTCCTTCTGCCTCCTATAGCAGCTTTAGGATTCATTTATTCCTTTTTTCCTCTCCCATTTCTGCCATATTACTTATGGATTGCTTTGCCCTTACCATCTTCTTTTCCAAATTCCACTTGTTTTTATGCGTAATATCCTTAGGAAATGAGTTTCACAAAAACAAAAACAAACAAAAAAAAACAAAAAAAAACAAAAAAACAAAAAANAAAAAAAAAAAAAAAAAAAAAAAAAAAACAAAAAACAACCACACCCCACCAAAAAAATTCCTAAGCTACCTTCTCTGGATTCTCTGAGGTATCCTATTTTCTATGGCTTTGTCTTCCAGACGCCAGGGCCAAGCGTTGCTTTGTGTGCACTGCACAGCACTGGACACAGCAGCAGAATGAAACAGCAGATCATTATAAAGATCATATTGGCAGTTTTCCCACCAGATCTTACTTCACATATACTTTTGTCCTTATATAGCACCACTGAAAGAGGAGCCAAAGCTCTGTTGCTATCAATGAAGCAAGCTTGTGTAGCCTTATCTGCTGCACTGACTTCAATATTCTGTGAACACAAGTACACTGAAAAAGGTAAAATATCCCCTAAAGGTCATCCAGTTAAGAACTTAATTTCTTAATTTTTCCAGTTTCAAACAGGGAACATCTGTGGTCAGGCACTGCAGACTCTCCCCAGGAGAAAGGTAGATGTGTTTTACAGAAGAGACATGAAGAGACTAGCATAGCATTAGGAAATGATCCATCAACAAGTTTGGGAAAAGAAATAAACAGAAATTCTGACTCTCATCTTCCTGTTTCAATAACACAATTTATTTCAGAGAGATGAGAATTAAGAAAAAATTTTTTTTCTAAAAATTATTTATCCATTCTGGACATTCAATTTTACTTTCAAAGATACAAGTAGCTACTTTAATAATTGAATAAAAAATATCATAAAAATATTTTGAGAAAGTATATACATATATATATACATATATACGTATATATATAATTTTTTTTTTAACTCTCAAAACATCTTTCTATGACTGGTACAAAACAAATACAAATACATTTCTGTATTAACCTGTAGAAAGTAAGTTGTGTGATGAAAACCCATCTGAAGCAAATGTGGTATTTTCTTTTCAGAATGCATGAAATATTTCAAGAAGTCAGACATGATCTGCAAAAAAATAACTGGAAGAGTCCCTTACCTGCCGAGAGATGGAGCTGCTTGTAGGATCTGGCACCGCAGAAATAAGGTTGGCAGTGCTCTTTCTATGAACACTATTCATACCAGGCATTTTAGTGATTTTACAGGCTTTGCTACTAGAACTAGAGTTTTTACGTTTTTTTCCTTCTGATTTGTCAAAAGAAAGGGGTAGAGAAGACACTGCATTATGTGCTCCCAGGGAGTGGTCCCCTGAGTGGTGCACGAGAGAAGATACAGACAGATTAGAAGTGTCAATACTGCTCACTACCATGCTCATGTGTTTCACTGAGTCTGTTGAACTACTTGACAGTGAAGTCCGTCCTGAGGGCTCCGATTTGGCACTGAGTGGGCTTGTTCCATTATTGGTATTGTGCACAGACACACTGTTATAGGAGGATGTTGCCTGATAGGAGTTCAACGTTGAACTGGGGTTCAGGACACAGTTCTTTTTGTGGGACCCTGAAAATGAAGATGAGGAAGATGTCTGCAAAGATAATGAGGATGATGACGATGATGAAGACGACGACTGCGGCTTTTTCTTTTTGTTACTTGAAGACTCATCACTCCGAGATGACAGGTCTTTCACTTTTGAGGATTTGCTGGTTTTTGTTTTGGATGGCTTGTGGGATGGGGAAGGGATGACTGCTGGCACTGGTGACACAGCTGATGGTGCCTTAAAAGTTGAGTCCATGATACTTAGGCTTGCAGCCACGTGAGGAAAAGCTGTGGTGTGTGACATAATGGAATTTGTCTCTGTCGTTGTCACAAAGGCTGCATTTGATAACATGGCTGATGTCATTATGTAAGAAGAAGTGATTCTTGAACTGATAGGTGTTGAAGGAATATACACTGCACTGGGGTTGCTGAAGGGCTGTAAGACTGATGCTGGAAAAGGAGTGGAGACGTGTGCTGCTGGAGAAGGCATGGGACTGTCTGCCGCAGGAGGGATTTTCCTAAACAGAAAAGGAAAGGAAAAAAAAAAAGAAGTTACATTAAAAATTCCATCCAAACAATGCAGATAGGAAATAACTTCCATTAACTTATTCAAAAAGGCAAACCTAGTTCATTATAATTTTGATCCCTGTTCTATTAACCCCATATAGCAATTAAGTGCACAGTATTACAATTCTAACACATTATTACAAATTTCATTTCCTTTTTCCTTCTCTTATTTTACTAAACAGTTAAAAATGCAAATAAAATTCCCAACAGTGGCACCTATACATATCCTAGTCATTATGTTTCATTAATTCCATATATTTTGCTTCAAAGTTTAAGCTGTGGAACAGTTTCAATATCAACCTAAACTCATAGGCTAGATTTCATTAAGGTAGCAAATGAGCCAGTCTGGGGGGTTGTGGAGCACTTAATCATTGAACACAAAGAGGAAAGATCACCCCTTTCCAAATGCAGTGCTATTCCCAACAGCTCATTTGAGAGCTGGTTAGGGGGGATTAAACAGGCAAATTATTGATTAATTTTCACTAATATTGAAAAATTGACAAAATATTAAACAGAGCTTGATAAGCTTTATAAACAGCTGAATACTCTTTTGAGAAGAAAGTATAATAATACTACCTGTGAAATTAGTAGGATGTATTCAAATTCCTTTCCATTCAGCTATCACCTATTATTTTATCTAATGTGGAGTTATCAAAGAACCAGACCTTCATAATGTCTCTTGGAAAACTATTATGTGAGCTTTTCCCATTATTTAGACTTATATTTAATTCACAGTTTAATCCTATTTCTCTTTTCTAAGAAGCTGTACAGCCCAATAACTCTGCCCTTGCTATCCTTACTACTGACACCTTTCCCATTTTTAAAGGCTTACTCTTGCCCTCACGGAAGTATGATAAAAGAGCAGCTCTGGGTGTGCTGTTTTATCATAAATCAAATCCTAATTACAAGTGTTCTCTCCAGGTATTCCTCCTATGGAGACTGCTGGACAAAGCACTGTTTATGGCACAGTTACATAAGGGATTACATACAGTCCATGCTGTCAGAAATGAGGAAGTTCTACTGCCTGCCACTGGCAATGCAAACAAAGCTGCTTATCAGAGCTGTCATTCAGGTTTCTTTTAAAGAAGGGCCAACAATTCTGACCCACCTTTGCAAAGTACTTTGAGAACTAGGGATAAAAGTATTTTGTTAATGGTACAATTCTGAGAACATGGCCCTGCATCCCTGTACCTCTGGCCACAGCTGCAGAGCTATAGAATAGGAGCCTCACATCCAGCTCTGCTTGGGGAGCACAGGGAAAGGTCAGTCCAGAGGAGGGTTGAGGACAGCAGAGGAATAAAACAGGGGTTAGGCACTGTCAGCTTCCTGTGTTATACAGACAAGTGAGTATGGCTGGAGCTCATTAACATATTAGAGATTACATAAACAGCTAACATTTGGGAAAACTTTTAAAATCAGATTTAGTGGGAGCAGGATAAGGCCTGTTTACTTCTGGTTTCAAATAACTACTATAGAGGTTTTGTTTTCTGTACTAGTTTGTACTAGTGGTGGTATATGTCTTTTCAGATGCCCAAGCATCTTTTCTCCTGATAAACAAAGCCAATAGGTAGCAAATTGTAATCTTCCTATATAAGGAAACGAAAGTATTTTTATTTGTGGAAGGTGACAGACACTAGTTTATGAATTTACAAAGCAAATTGAGCATGATCAGTCTCTGAACAGACATGAAACTGGCTCTTTTATGGCAGAACCAACCATTTCCAAACTCCTAGCACAATGGCACCATTATCATTAAGTTACCAGGTTAGTCAGACAAGCCAAGCTTTAGTGCTTAAAAATATATATTTAAATAAAAATCAAACCTTGTTTATCTAATGGCTGGCATCCAATGAATATAACACAGTCCTGATAATAAACAGTGACATGAAACACTGCACTTTAGCATCATTACATTGGAAGAAGAATGCATATTCTGTAGCAGAATACCCCCAAAAAATCAATCCTATCTGCAGATGCCATGAACTTTTAACTGCTTTGTTTTTAAAAGAATTAGCATTTATTTTAGAAGTGCAGTCTATTTCAATGGATCCATGTAGTCAAAGCCTACAGTGCTTGAAGCCTGCATATGTGATAGAGAGGTGCTTCAACAGTGAGTAACAACCAGATTTTTAAGATACCAAAGGCACTAAGGGCTCTATGAGTTAAAAACCTATCATATTCCATCTTACACAGAGATGCACCAAGTTCCTTATCTTATAACTCATGAGTCTTGCACAGCAAAGCCTGAATGGGTGATAAAGGGGCATAATAGTGGCATAAAATTCTAAGCAAAAATCTGGATTCTTAGGGACTAGAAAGAGTCCTAAATCTGGCAGAAATTTACATCAGACTAGGATATTGTTCTGTTGGGCTCTATATTCCTTAACAGAGAAGAGAAGATTTGTACACATGTTACTGCTATACCTTAATACACAGGTAATTTTACAAATGCTGGCCATGGAGTGTTTAATTTAGAAGTTTTACAGAACGAAAAATGTAAATTACCCATCAAGCGTAAAAATCCCACTTACTTCCACATCTGTGAGTTCAAGTGTTTTTCTACCATGGAGTTCAGTGCGAATCGAAAATGGTCCCATCTTCTGTCAAAGACATAGTACCCTCTTCCCATTAAGCGACTGCCATATGAACAGAACTGAAAGAAAAGGTATTTCAATGTTGCTTATAAAAATGTATTTCTACATTATGAAATATTTATTGATAGATCACGGAACACCGTTGGAATTTGTACCATGCATATAAAACTTCTTTTAAAATGTGGTTTTCATTATCTACAGCATAGGTATTTTAAGAATTATGAAATATGGGCATAGTATTTCAGCTCAGTGTAAAGTATATTTCATACTTCATTAATGAATCAGTGCCAGAGAAAGAATGTAACTGCTCAGGTGCTTTTAAAGAAGAAATTCTTACCACCTCAGGAAGACAAGTTACACTGTTCTGTGTGTCTTAAATCTCATAATTGCATGACAGCAATAGAAATATAACTGAAGAGGAAAAAAAGTGCAGTGGGAATGTCTTTAGTATCTACTTAATAAACAAACCCCTGACATTTCAGTATAAAAGTAAATTATCATTCATGGCATCTGTGCTACAACAAAACACAGGATACACTCTTCACAATGCTTGATAATCAACTGGAGGAGTAGTATTTTGAGAATTCTACAGAGCTCAGGAGTACTTGCACCACTTCCTCTGGAGAACCTCCCGAAAAGTCCTACTACACTGAAATGTTAAAATCAGGAATATGCTCTTGTTTCAGCTCAGTCTCACTGATCTAAATGATGCAGAGAACTGCTGCAATGCCTGTTTGTAGGAGAGAAAGCTGTTACATATCATCCTCAAAAAACAAGACAACTGTCCATCACACAAGGGACCCAGTCACAGCAATTCTGGCTGACAGCAGAAGCACTGATGTGGCAGAAGAGCATCCATTCAAAGTACTTGTCAGCCTAATGGACAGCAAGTGGTGACTGCAACTGTTCTTTTAAAGTCTGTTCCATGACAAGGTTAAACAGGTTAATTAAAACCCCCATTAATTTGTCAAACTAGCCTCACCTCCCAGTGAGCTACCACTAACATTAAGTACCAGCACAAGGCAATTTAAGTAGCTACTGACTTTCCCCCTGATCATTTATTACCACCTGGCCAGGAGAGGGACTTAGTAAGGAAAACAGTCTCTTTGAATATGAAATTCAGCTATTTAGTATGATCTGGAGGTGATTTACACTATCTTTTCTGACTTCACACTGATACAGACTAAGAACTGGTTTCACTACCAGTAACTGCTTCCGTTGAGAGATGCTAAGATGTCAGAGAACAGATGAGTCAGTGGGTTTGCCTTGAAACAGAACTAGGATCCTAAACCAAAATGGCTATTGACAGCCACGCCTCACTGCTGAGGCATGTACAAGAACTGGCTGCACTTAGGTTTTGCTGACTGCTTCTCTATGAATTAAAAAGTAAAGGTTCACTGCATGGGTACCCACACAATTCAAAAAATAATATAAGTAGCATACAATAGTACCAAGGAAACAGGAGGTTTCTGCATATCATAGTATTATGTGGACTACAGTAATTCTCATTTTCACTGTAAGAACCAAATACAGGATTTCATCTGAGAGTCATTTAATGTTTGGGTTGTACTTTTTTCTGGTGTCTGACAGTAACAAGTTCTCCTTTGCTCTAGGGAATACAACAATGCTACCAGTTATCACAATGTTTGTTTTATTCTGCATATCATATGCAAAACACATAAGTATATTCCTTGGCTCAATTTTAATGAGAAACAACTCCTAAGAACTTCAAGAGTTCACCCACTGCTTCTTGGTTTGAACAGAGTAAACAAATTCACACTGAAGAGACAATACCACAAAGCAGCTTTTACTACTTACAATGAAATTTCTCTCTAACACAGGAGAAAGACAAAACCAGCTGCTCAAACACATACCTGAGCCACCACCAGAGCCTTTCCATTTTGAGATGAATGAAGCAATAAGTCCACATACACTCACATAAATGACATTTAATTACTGCTTTAAACCAGACTACAGAAATGAAGAGAGCACTGTACTAGCCTTCTGCCACCAACTGCAAGGTACAGTTTTGTAGGAACTGTGACAACCAAGAGAATATCTGCTCATGTCACATTTAAAGAAATGCAACTTTCCTCAGTTTAGCAGAACTATACCCAATTTGAGGTCTACTGAGAGGAAAATCTAAAAATAGAACTTCTGATTTTCTGCTGCCCATCTTGTCCTACACCAATGTACCATGTGTACTGACCAGTGATCTCCTCCTACCTTATTCCATCCTTACCCTTTTCTGTTAAATGTATTTTTTTCTCTTTAGAACAGTTTTCAGAATGTAAGGTCTTCATTCCTTACCTTCTTATTAAATTAGTTATTTGTTCTTCTCTCACTAATTCTGCAAGAACAATGGCAATGCATGCCAGAGACTGACACATACCCCAAGAGGTCTGGGATGGTGTCCAGAAAAGTGACAGTCTAATTTCTCAGATTCTTCAGCTCCATCCGCTTCTCCTTCATCACTGGACAATCTGCTTGTGATATCTCCTCCCATGGAAGGCAGTGGCAGTTCTGGTACATACCCACTGTGGTTTGAAGAACTGTTGCTGTTTATGCTATTTGCAGATGAAGGTCTAGAAGGAGAATATACATTTAAATAATCAGCATTCAAAGGCTCTATAAACCTACATGCTGGCATCAAGCATCAGAGCAAATGATGCCAGAAATGATCATTGTAAACAAGGATAGTAAAAGACACTGAATAGCTGACATTTCGGCTTGTCAGAAACATATTGTGGGGTTGTCATCAAGTTTACGTTAACAGAAGCACCCTTCTATTGCCTGAAATTTTAAATTTGTTATGAAGTTGGATTTCAAACCTTGAGAGACAAAGCATATTTAAAACACAAATAAAAATCAGAGAAATAAAATCTTCTTACACTGAACCATTACTCTGCTACTTGATTAATCCCAAGGGTCCAGGTACAAAAATCCTAGTAAAATTAGTGTACTAAATATAAGAGTGTTTAGCTGACCTCCTCTACAGGTAGATTAGTGAGTGAAATAACTGGGAGAACTCCTCACAGCATGTAGGCTTTCTTTACCTTTGTCTAAAATGCAATAAAACTAAGTAGGAATGTCTTTGCACCACAGGGCATGATGGTGCCTTGCCTTTCAAAAGTCGTTTGAAAACAGATTAGATTAGAAGTGGAGGTGGAAAAGGTTCTCAATTACAGTCTGTACAACCAAGTATGTATTGACAGATGTCCACATTGGGCAAAATCTGTAGACGATCTTCTTCAGCCTCATGAACTGATGCTCTCAGGACAGAGCAGTCCCCAAGCCTGCGGACAGGAGCCCTCTCCTGATGTGCGCAGGGATTGTTCACCCATGGCACCAGCACAGCACAAGCGCTGCAGCTGCTGCCGCCGGGCTGGGCTGGGCTGGGCTG